>CM055829.1:6308947-6822325 GCA_029582265.1 Zoroaster sp. YZ-2022
ACAATACAAATAAACAGAGTGCTCACGACAACCTGGAACGTAGTTGAAAACAACTTTTAGAGCTCCCCGGTCACAGCATTTTTTTATTTTTTTATTTTTTTAAAGAAAATACCAACAAAATACCATGCTGGACCAGTAAAAGGTGTGACGCATTGCTCACCGACTAACAGGGCTGAAACCCGACAGCCAACAATAGGCCAAAGCGCTTAACGTAAAATTGCACAAAAACTGCCATGTACATGTAGGCCCTACATACAATACAAATAAACAGAGTGCTCACGACAACCTGGAACGTAGTTGAAAACAACTTTTAGAGCTCCCCGGTCACAGCATTTTTATTTTATTTTATTTTATTTCATTTTTTATTTTTTTTAGGTGTTCGGGTATGCACCCGAAACACCTATTGTTTTTGTTCGTTTTTCTTCTTCTTCTTCTTCTTCTTCTTCTTCTTCTTCTTCTTCTTCTTCTTCTTCTTCTTCTTCTTCTTCTTCTTCTTCTTCTTCTTCTTCTTCTTCTTCTTCTTCTTCTTCTTCTTCTTCTTCTTCTTCTTCTTCTTCTTCTTCTTCTTCTTCTTCTTCTTCTTCTTCTTCTTCTTCTTCTTCTTCTTCTTCTTCTTCTTCTTCTTCTTCTTCTTCTTCTTCTTCTTCTTCTTCTTCTCCGGATCGATTGTCTACAAAAAACACATACTTGCAAACTTCACATGAACTTCAAACTTGGCATATACTTAGAACATAACACGTAGATGAAACACGAGTTGTGACGTCATGATTAGGTCATCAGATATCGAATTTCGATAAATCAATGTTTAATAGCTAAAACGTTTCAATTACGTTGCAATCGTTACAAATCAAAGATCTACAGCGCCGCAAGGCTCTATGTGAGGCGCCACACGATCTTTGGTTACAGTGGAGCTCCATGTACACTCCTCAAAATAAAATAAGGGTCAAAAGTATTTTTGTGAAAAATGTTGACCAAGTCAGGACATAGAAACATTTTTAGTAAGGGTAATGGGCTAAAGGTTGGTCTGCAACATTTTAAGCACTTTTCACATGGTTTGCATGTCTATTGGCTTAGAAACTTACAGATCATGTGACAAGACACAAAAATGCTGATAACAGGTTCATGATGTCGCAATCACGTTTGGCACATCTGCTTCATTTCTTTTGTGGGGTGTTACTGAGATGTTGTCAACAGGATTCAACACTGGGTACACAGTACAGTCCATGAGGAGGCGTTGTACGGAATGTGTGCGAGTCAGGGGTCATGCAACCTCATACTGACATTAACTTTAAGTCTCAAAACATACAGAAATAATGTTGATTTGCCAAAGTTTATGACAGGGAGAGAATATCAACTGGTGGGAAAGCCTTCAAAATAGGGAGGGGCTCAAGGGGTCCCTCATCCCTACAGCTTCCATGCTGGTTAACCCACTGTTTAACTTTACTCTATCAAGTGCAGAATCCTATTGATTATGTGTGGGGAATCTCATTAAGTCTTGAAGAAAAATAAAGCAGATGTGCCAAACTTGATTGCGACATCATGAACCTGTTATCAGCATTTTTGTGTCTTGTCACATGATCTGTCAGTTTCTAAGCCAATAGACATGCAAACCATGTGAAAAGTGCTTAAAATGTTGCAGTGCAACCTTTAGCCCATTACCCTTACTAAAAATGTTTCTATGTCCTGACTTGGTCAACATTTTTCACAAAAATACTTTTGACCCTTATTTTATTTTGAGGAGTGTACAATCGACGCTGTTAGTGTTAGGTCTTGGATATCGTGTACAAATGGATCGCCCACGATCTTTGGTTACAATGGAGCTTCATGTACAATCGAATCGACGCACGGTGTTGTTACTGTTAGTGTTAGGTCTTTCGAGTAAAAATGGATCGCCAACACAGACACAGTCATAAAGGGTAGGTATCTTGAATTTAATTTTTAAGAGGATTTCCTGTATTTACCTTCGTGCTTTTATACAAGAAAAGCCATTTTTTTTAGAGGGACTACAAAGTTCGTCGTTGCATTGTGCCTGTTTAACTTAACGTTAGTTAGGCCTACGTCAGTACGTGAACATATGTACTTTAGACAGTAAACAACTCGCCACTTTTCTAACAAACTATGAACAGATGTCACCAAAATGTATTTAGAATATAAATAAAGATAGGAAAATTCAGTTGTTAAGGTTATGGCAATTTTTCAGTAGAAATGTTATGCCATATTTTGTAATTTTTGTTTTCTCCAAAAATCTTCAGTTTGTGCACAAATTAACGTTAAGTAGTGATTGTTTACTGCACTTTTCCTTAATTTTTTACCCTTCTCAGTTACAACTCAACTTACATAGACAATTATTTCACAGGAAAAATGCACAATATTCATGACACAATACATGTACTTCTTGTTGTTGTAGGTCGTGCTCCCTGGGGAGGCCTCTCTCAGACATCTCTCACAATCACATGAAACTATATGAGTATATGAGACTCGGCAATTTCCTTAAATACCTTTCTCTTTGATGTGAGTTTCGTGCGAGAACATTTCTTTAATTTATTACACATTGTCAAGAATAATTGTGTGCAATTTTGAAAACAAACCAATGCCCTTTTCAATTTCAATGGTCCAGCTACTCCAAAATTATACACTATTTTCCCCATTCACAGAAATTAGAACTTCTTTGAATTTTCAAATACTTTATTCTTGGTCCATGTACTTATAAAACCTTCCTATTATTTTTTACAGCATGTTCACTGTGACATATTATTTTCCTCATTCACATAAATTAGAACTTCTCTGAAATTTCAAATACTTTATTTTTGGTCCATGTACTTATAAAACCTCTGAAATTTCAAATACTTTATTCTTGGTCCATATACTTATAAAACTTTCCTATTATTTTTACAGCATGTTCACTGTGACGTATTATTTTCCTCATTCACATAAATTAGAACTTCTCTGAAATTTCAAATACTTTATTCTTGGTCCATGTACTTATAAAACTTAACTATTATTTTTTACAGCATATTGACTCCGATGTATCATGGCTCAGACTGAGTTCCAGACTACAACACCCTGACACAGCGTTGACACCACATCCAAATGCAGTATCGTAACTGTTCAAGTCATCAACAATCTTCAGTTTCTAGGCTACACGATGGTATGGTTTAACGTCTTACGTTAACAGATCGTTTGAGAAGGGGTCTTCATACCAATGATGAACATTTCATTTAGTTTTAATGGTTGTTTATTACAAAACATTAAGGTTTAGTATAATTTGTTATTATTTTTTGCTATAGCAGTACTGGCATTTCAGTCCAAGAGAAGGGGTGTATCTGATAACCACCTTTCCAATCCATGTCAGTTAAACAACATTTATTTAAATCTAAGCCCTTACTCCTATTTTCAATCTTAAATCTTTTTTAGAAAGAGGACAGAAACATCTTGCAACTTCAGCTATACAGAATTGATGCTGGGTGTGATTTTTGACATAATGAAGCACCAGTCGTCAGTCAATGGAATTGGTAATTTGGGCCCCTTATACTTTTATTGCTTGTTTGCCCCTCCCCTTCCCTAGTTCTTGGATTCTACAGTGCTGCAATGATAAACCAAAGAATTTTAGAAAACAAATGTGTTGGTTCATCACCAGTGGCAGTACATGCCATCACCAAGAACTTGGGGGAAGGGGCAGAAATTTTATTCAAAAATTACCGATTCCAATGACAACCTCTGAATGTCACCCATTCTGAACTGTCACTAAATCGTACATACAGAGCGTACATTTATTATAAATGCAGATTGATTCTGTTTTCTTGTCAACAAAGGATCATGGTTGGGTTCATTTACACTGAAGTCATTTCACTTGTTACATGTGTAAGACCATGTACACTCATTTCTAGATTGCTTACAAGTAGGTTAAACATGTCAACAAAGTGGTTTCAATTGATTGTGGGGAGGGAAGTGTGTAACCACAAAAGTCAAGTAATGAAACCCAACAGACAGTTAAAATAAATATGTATTTCATTGTTTTATTAGCAATTTACAAGTACCCATACAACTCTTTGATTATTTCAATGTCTAACAATTTATGTACAAAATGGCATCTGATCTTTAGGTTGTAATTCTGTAGTATGGATGCAGCTACAGACATTTTGCCAATCATGTGTACAACCTTGAAAATGTAAAAATTCAATGTAGAATTTGTTTTCAAATTTTATAAATTATTTTTTAATTATTTGCAGTATAGGTGAAAACAAAGACAGTTTATAAGCATGTCACAATAAGGAGATGCTTGATTACCTCTACTTCCTCCCGAACACCTAGTGTTTGTTCAAGCAAACACTTAAGCTCTATTTTATTATTATTTTTTTTTTTAAAGAAAATACCAACAAAATACCATGCTGGACCAGTAAAAGGTGTGACGCATTGCGCACCGACTAACAGGGCCGAAACCCAACAGGGCCGAAACCCGACAGCCACAATGGGCCAGAAGCGCTCAAAACGTACAATTGCAAAAACTGCAATGTACAATGCAAACAGTGTGCTTAGCGACAACCTGGAACCTAGTTGAAAACAACTTTCAGAGCTCCCCGGTCACAGCGTTTTTTTTTTTTTTTTTTTTTTTTTTTAAAGAAAATTCCAACAAAATACCCTGCTGGGCAAGTACAAGGTATGACGCATTGCTCACTGCCTAAACAAAATAGGCCTAAAAAGCCCTATAAAATGATTGAACAAACTTGACACAACCACACAAATTATTGCCTCATGCCAAAAAGAATTGCACCACGTAGGGACTTATAGTACTTGTATTGTCCTCTCGAAGAAAGATGTACGCCATCAGAGCAAAGCAATGTGGAGCGGGACAAGCCTTTGTGTTACCAGTACTTAACACCCGTGTGTTCTGCACTCAAAATCTTTAAACATTTTTGTTGAAAAAGAAAATTGTTATTGGTAGGGCTTGAACTCAGTACCTGTGGTTTTAGTAACATATCTTCTATCCATTAGACCACGCCGTGTTAAGCAGTGCATGCACTAATGATAGTGGACTGCTACATGTACATAAACCATTAGTACCGCATTGTAAAAACACAATATCGGGGGCTTGCTGTCGAGATGTTATTCTGAATGTGCCGTAACTTCCAACCACCACAACAAACATATTAAATATGCACATTCTCAATCCCAAAATTGGCCTTAAATGAAGAATCTTTTTGACCCCTTATAGCATCCCGAAGCCTTCTAAACAAAGGAATGGCCCACGAGAGAAACTGTGCAATGCGTAGCATCCAGCGACCTATATACGCCATACTGCAACTAACGTTATTCACGGGGGCATGTAGCTAGCTTAACTAAGCCTACATGCATACGACCCCAATCTAACGCTCAAAAACACGGCAGACAAAACTCACCTTAAAAGACGTTGAACTTGTCAAAGGTTCTGACAGGCAGTGGGTCGTGACAACACAATATCTGCAGCGAGAGCAAAAACTCCCTCCTTGCAGCGTAAAAAGCAAACGTTTTGATGATGAAAAACAACAAGCTGTCGTTGGTTTTAGTACTGGTTGCAGTAATGGCGGAGCTAAAGATGTGGAGTTAGGCACACAGACTATGCTGTTGCTATATGTAGGGAACTTTCCACCAACCAGATCAGAGGCGACGGCGTTGTGGCGCAGTTCACAGAGCCAATGACTAGACTACAAACCGCACCGTGAACCTGAATACTCAGGGATCGCATTGTATAACCATGCTGTACTTTGTATTACTGTTTGTAAACAACACTGTAAGGGATGATCGCATGATTCCCGTGTTCCATAAACCTGATTAAGTATGCACTTCATCTGTCCTATTATGGCAAGATTGATTTATCGAGTACTTGTTTTTTAGAATTTTTGATTTCTCACGATAATTTATGAAAGGAATATCAAAATCATGCTTTGTTAAAGATATCTGCCGTATTTTTCGGTATTATATTACCACCAATTTTTCATTAAATCGATCATTGCTAATTTAATTTGAAAACAAATCGTCACCGTTTTCACGAAGTGCCAGTTGGGGAAAATCGTAATTTTTTTTCGAGTTTGATTTTTGTTTTCGATATTCTGAATTACTTCATTGAAATCTACAATCCCACAAATTTACAGGGTCTAAAAATCGAAGGGACAATTGGGCCACACAGCATCGAGCTTTAAGTAATATCTATGTTTTAAACGTTTTGTCACATTCAAGACGCAAAATACATGTAAAATGTGTGCCCTATGTGAAAGAACAGATTTCAAACTTTCCAAAACGGGACGATTAATCACAACATAATTAATAATTTAAGACAATAATCCCTTCGAGAAAACGATCAAATCAACACAACTTTCCCAAATTCCTATTTTGAAACAAAAAGTGATTGGTTATTATGTTTCAAAATACTTTGATGACGGGACCATAACAAATGTATTTTGGGACGTATTCTGCCCATAAAAAAAACATGCTTCACACAATTAATTTTTTGTGGAAAAAATTATTTCAAAGTATTGCAATATTCCGCCGAAAAACAACAATCTTGAAATAACCGATACAAAAATTTAAAATTCAGGCGATGCATCTTTTAAAAGACGCTGTGCCATAATCATATAAGTCTACCATAATGATATATGGACCATTCTAGTTCATTACTATGGAAACATGACGTTATAGAGGTTTTTTTTTAGCTCAAATGGGTCCACACGTTCCAACTCTCCCACTGGTCAATACAAACACAGTTTTCTTTTTCCATATTATGCATTTTCGATCTACCCAATGGGGGTTTTGACCCTACTTGATAAGGTTTCGAATAATGCAGTATCAGTTAAGTAAGTATCAGGAGCAATCGGAAATTGTTTGTACTATCAATTGTGTGTGTGTTATAAGTACGGTATCCATGTAAGCATGTGTGTTATGAATCATTGGTAGCCTACCTACAAGACGCAGTTCCAAGAATTGATGGGTAACAGACAACATGTAACTCATCTATGGAAACAACAGCTGCATTAGACAATACATCATGAGCAGTTCGTTGTTCAGTTTCCTCGGTTATTTTATTCTTCAATATTATCATGGAAAATGTTCCATAGGAAAACTCACCAAACCGTATTTTTGAGCGCATTTTACTGTTTCTGTCACATAGGCCAGTACTGTGAGGTACGCTTCCAGTTTATTCCCTTGCACCGCCGCACTGTTCTCGTCCCTACCACCCCCTCACCCCCCCGCCCCCCACCTAACTCGTAAAAAGAAATTGCCGCCACTTTTTACCCTCATCAGCTTAACACAAATAAAATTGTATGCTGAAATTTGGCAATTTTTTGTTTTTCCGTCTGACATTTTCGAGAAAACATGAATAACAATTAAATTCTGAATTGTTTTCATCTAAAAGACTCAACGAAATAAGCTTATAAATTTGTTCACAGCTTGGTTTTTGAACATATCTTGTGATTCTTGTTAAAGTATGGATCCATTTCCATATTTTTACCCATCATCTACACTGCCTTTAGTCGCCAAGAAAAACAAGTTAACCTGTCTGTTGTGTTCCACCATGTTGTGTTCCAGTAATGCCAAAATCATCATCTTTCTTGCTTTTCTTTTCAGGTATCGTTCGTGCCGTTGCCAAGGAGTTCTTCGACAGTGAACTTAAGATGGAGGTTGTAGAGGAAACGCACGAGGAAGAAAGGAACGGAAAGAAGGAACATGTGACCTTCGCCATTTACCAACGACGCATCCGAACAATTAACGAGGGGCCGCCGAAGTTCGTTGCGCAGACGCGGAAACACAGCGAGCAGCAACTCAATAAAGAGGTAAGTGATTGTGCAGTGTAGCGCCCTCTATAGCCCGATCTTACCTGCCTGAATCAATAGTTACGTAATTATTTCATCACAACTTTGGAGACGCACGTTACCGAGATTTATAACAAAAAGGTTTCACCAGTACTGTAAATACCATTCTGTCGAATGTAAGGCTTCTCTGACAAAAGAACATATGGATTAGACTAAATAAATTTAACTAATGGCAGAAGTATGATCCAAAGATTCTGCAACCAAAATTATTTTCACAACAGAAAGAAGTGACAACAGTGTGATTTTCTATGGATGGACGAATGTAAATGTTCCATAAGGTAAATTTAAAAGTATTCTCTCTCATAAGAGAAGGTACAACATTGTATGTTGGTAACATAACTGAAAGTTTTATCACATTATTGAAAAATAGACGAAAAACTGTTTTTATATTTCTTTTATATTTTACCAAAACTGGTTGGCAACTTCTTGTATTCGACAAAACACTTGTTACCCGTTTTGTACAAACTTTCCACAAAGTAAGATTTAAGATAATAGTTTGATAATTTAATAATCATCTGGTAATTACCAATGTTGTACCTTCCCTTTCAACAAAACATTTACAAATATATTTGTATTAAGCGCTGAATTATCCTTCATAAGACCAAAAAAGTCTCCGGTTCCTGGTCTCCGCACGCGTCGCCTCAGACCCCCACTGTGTTTTAAACGACTTTTACACTTAACGTTTGCCCGATTTGTGCGGCCTCTCTTAGGCGCGTATGGGTAATTTGGCATGATTCCAAATAACCGCGTATACATGTTAACCTATAAAGACTTTTTAAAAAGATTACACAAAAAAGTGCGTCACCGCACCTATTTTGAAGCCGACCTATGACCAGAAACCGGAGACTTTTTTGTTGTCTTATGCCAGCTGAAAGGTTATTCAATCTTCCTCATTATACCTCTCTGACGGCGTAAACGATTAAAATCAGAAACTGATGTAAAGGGAAATTAAATGCACGACACTCTTAATAGACTTACATCGGTCCATGCACTACATCAACTGGAGTATTGAAAACTGCACCAGTGTTGTTAACACCAATACTAGCACCACTTCACTCATATAAGAACGCTTTGCCAGGGTCAGGGCTCACTCTTACTCTTAAATACTTCGTTATAACCTCTACTCCTTCGTCTTTAATTTAATCCAAGAGGGATGTTCCTACAGCACACTGCAAAAAACGTGGGTGTTAAAATTTACACCAATGGTGTTTATATTGGGCAACTCACCCAATATAAACACCATGGTAGAATAACTGGTGTTATTTTAACACCCAAACTTTTTGCAGGACAACATTATTCTGCTACTACATTAACAGTCACCTAACCATCACCTCTATCACTGAGAATACCAACACCGTACCCCATTCAGACCTGTATTTTCATTTGAATGAATACTCATTTTCTTTTTACGAAATGCACATTGTTTTAATTATCCATTGCACAAATTTCTTTCATTACAACATTGGTAATTACCTGATTATTTAAGTTAACAAATAATTACCCGAAAACTTACTTGATGTGAACTTTGTATCGATACCATTCATCTTTTAAATTAGACTGTCTAAAGTGATCTCATTTCAGAGAAAAAACGAACGACTAAATATTGTGACGCAACACCCCTAGGGAGGGATTGTCGCGCGGACGGCCTCTGACCGGAAAAGTCCCCGAGCGGTTAGGAACGTATCCGTTGGGATAGCAGTATACCGTCCCGATTAATGAATACAATTGCTCTGAGATCACCCTATGAAAAAGGTCACCAGGATACAAGTTGTTGTGTATTTATATAACAAATAATACTGGTTTATTCGCAAACAATAAGGCACCTCACCTGGAGGTGACCAAGTCCTTAAATCACAAGAAGAACAATCATCAATACAAGAAATCCTTATAACCACATGAAAATCTATGACACCTCGATGAGGTGTCACTGGCACACCACTAATGCACCGCACGGTGGAGGGGAACTTAACACCACATGTGCACCTATGGCACCTCTCACCTGAGGGGTCACCACAAGTACACAATTATAATCCCTATATCTTTAAGCTAAGTGCTAGTCCAGATGCATCAATTTAAGGGGCTTTACTGTCTTTATACTGGAGGTGCACAGCAACAGACACCACACAGGCCAATGAATTTACCAAGGAGGGGCAGACACCCCACAGCAACTCCTGCAACCTGGTTCCGTTCCTCCTCTTGAGACTGTTCGTCCATGCTGCTTATGGATTCCAACTCTGGCATGTCAGGGGTGTCCAACTCCATAGCTGCATTGAGCATCCTGTCGAGCATTCCCCGAGGTTTTCCTGACTGCACTACCCTGGGCGAAGAAAGATTCGCACGGAGAGGGGAGAACGGAGCAATCGTCAGACTGACTGCCGGCGAGGCTGGCGTAGCCTCCACCCACTCTCTCACTACTTCTTTAGGGACGGTCATCAAATCGTTGTTCATTTTTCCACTCACGTCTGGATGTAGTGGCCCGATGACGAGGAACCTCCCTCCTTACTGTGAGGTGGCTCCTTCTTGATCTCGTCAAGGTCTGCCATGCATCTGCTATGCACCTGAACATTGTGCCTTCGCAGATTGTCCCGTCAACCAAAATGGTGGCTACACTGTCTACAATACAGAAACTCCTTCGGCCCATGTTGCAGCCTGAAATGCCGGGCCAACCCTCTCGCCTGCTGAAAGTCACTCAGACACCTGTTACAGCGAAACTTCTCAGGCTTCGTTGGTGGACTCGAGGCTTCACACACTCACGTACCAATGTACTCACGTACTCTGTGAACAAAGAACAACAAAAATGTCACAGTTAATCACACTGACCCTGACCACAACTTCACACTCTAACGGAACAGCAAAGGCAACCTATGGACTCTCCTTGGGTATCTAGTCCTGGTCACCTCAACCTGAGTGTCTGGCACCGGAGTCATTTCTGCGAGGACCTCAGATGACACCTCAATGGAGGAGTCATCGCCAGTCTTATCAGTTTCTACGAGGGGCTGGCCTTCTGATAAGACCGAAATGTCCCCGTCATTAACTACCTCATGAGCCGACACCACTGGTGAGGTGTCACTATCTGTTTGATTCACCTCACTCAACTCCTCTTGAGGAACCTCCTGTAGGGGGTTCCATGACTCGATCGGATCGCATTGGTAAGGCTTAAGTCTATCAACATGCACTACTTTTGGCTTAGACCCCTTACTCTTCTGAATTCTAAATACAACATCTGACAATTTTGTCACAATCAAGTACGGCCCCTCCCACTTCAGTTGAAGTTTCGGGCATGTACCCTTCTTCGCTGGATTAAATAACCAGACGAATTCACCTGCCTGCAGGCAGGGATCTGCTGCCTTTCTGTCATAATTTTGCTTCTGGCGCTTCGCTTTCTTCCTAAGGTATCGATGTGCCCTACCATGCGCCTGCTGAATTGCACCCCTGAGTTGCTCAGCAAAATCAGTATTGGGCGATTCTTCGACCACACCAGACGGTTCTGTAGCCAAGTCCACAGGGAGTGTCACTTCCCTTCCCAGCATGAGCACGTTTGGGGACTCTCCCGTAGTCTCCTGCGGTGTACAGCAATATGCCCTCGTCGCAAATGGAAGACACTCATCCCAGTCACGTTGTCCCCTATGAGGGTCAATCATCAAAGACATAATGTTGATTAGGGTCTTGTTGAATCTTTCAACTAACCCGTCTGATTTCGGATTATATGTAGTTGTCCTGGTTTTGTCGATACCCAAAACTTTACACATTTCACCGAAAACTTCTGACTCGAAATTGGAACCTTGATCAGAATGAAGTTCACGAGGCACTCCAAACCTACACACAAATTCACTGACGAATTTTGCTGCCACGGTTTCAGCCTTTGCATCGGGGAGTGCATATGCCTCCATCCACCGAGTGCCATAATCACCCACTACTAATATCCACTGATTCCCTGCTTCAGTCTTGGGCAAAGGGCTCATGAGATCCATGGCCACCCTTTCCAATGGCCCACCCACATGGTACTGCTGCAGTGGCGCAACTCGCCGCTTCGGCGGAGACTTCCTCCGAGCGCACTGACTACACCGGCGAAGGCAAGACCTAACATCTGCGGTCATGCCAACCCAAAAATATCTCTGTCCGACTTTGGCCATGATTTTCTTCAGCCCAAGATGGCCGCTGAGCTTACCCCATGCAGCTCATCGAGAAACTCTTGCCTACGACTCTCAGAAAAAACCAAACGCCACCTTACTGTCTTGCCATCATCCAACTCCCACCTTTGGTACAACACCTCATCACGAACTGAAAGCTGGTCCCAATAAGACCAATAGGTCTTACCGGCTGACGTCATGTGCGAAACACATAGGACGTACAGTCCCTTCTGACTTAGCAGTCAACAACCAACTCATGGTGTTATCTGCCAACTGGGCCCCTCGGAGCTGCTCACTGGTCACTGGAGGATGCACCACAATACCCCTTACTGCAGGTTCATAACTCAAAGGTGAGGTGTCTAAGGCATCATACCCCTCATCACCAAGTTGATTATCTTTCTGCCCACATTGCTCGCAGAACTGTCTGGATATGCTATCTGCATTGGAATGCTTCCTACCCGGCCTGTGGTGAACCGTCATGTTGTACTCAGATATGACTTGTAGCCACCTTGCAAGTTGACCCTCTGCGTCTTTGAAACTCAGCAGCCACCGGAGCGCCGAATGATATATCCTTACAGTCACCTCCTGACCATACAGGTACTGTCGGAAGTACTTGAGATATACTACAACTGCACGCAACTCTTGACGCGTGACACAATAATTCCTTTCGGCCTTACTCAATTTTCGGCTCGCATACCTGAAACAACACCGCCCCTATGCCCTCTGAACTGGCATCTGTATCCAAAACATACTTCCCATTAGGCGATGGATAAGACAACACGGGCGCTGTCTGCAACTGTTCTTTCAACTTAACGAACGCCTCCAGACAAGCATCATCCCTAACAAATTCTTTGGCCTTCGATGTCAAAGCATACAAGGAGCTGGCAATATCGGCAAAGCCACGGATAAATCTGCGATAGTACGATGCCATACCCAGGAAATTTCTCACTTCTTTCACACATGTTGGGGTTGACCATTCAGCTACAGCACTGACTTTCGCAGGATCAGTCGCTATCCCCTCCGATGACACAACATGGCCCAAATATGTCACTGACCTTCAGAAAAGGTGACACTTATCAGGTTTCAATTTTAGCCCAGCCTGTTTCAAACGGGAAAATACAAGGCGGAGGCGCTCCACCTCCTCACTAACTGTCCTACCAAAAACAATAACATCATCGAGATACACGAGTAAAATGTCCCATTGGAGACCAGCCATCACCTTATCCATTAGTCTCTCGAACGTGGCGGGCACATTTGCTAACCCAAAAGGCATAACCTTCCATCGATACAGCCCGTTCCGCACGACGAAGGTCGATTTCTCCAAGTGTTCTGTAAATATCGTGAATGCTTTTTTCACATTGTTCTCATAACTGAGAATCCGCTTTGAGCTGACATGCCAGGCTGATGGTATAATGTATATTTTGATTCAAAGAAAGTAAGACACTCGTAGAAGAAATTGTGTCAAAATTACCAATGTTGTACTCCCCTTTACATGCCCTAACGCCCCTATTGTATTATTTATTGAACTTACATATTGATTTGGCACAATACACCTTAACTCCCCTCTTAACCTCGTTCCCTAAACAATCCTTCCTTCTGCTTGACCTCTGTTCCTGTGTACGTAACCACCTTCCAACCATTCATCTAACCATGGTAGAACAGTGGGTCGGCGAACAGGGCTCTCTCCTGTTAGGGTGTGGTAGCGCCGAGTGGGAACCTTACAAGTGGGTGAGTGTTATGCGGGATAACCTCATTTCAGTACCCAGCAATAACTTGGGTGTTAAAATAACACCAGTGGTGTAAACTTTATGCTTTCATGGTGTTCATATTGGGCGAGTTGTGTGAACACCGCTGGTGATTTTGCAGTGTATCAAGGGTGGATAAGCCCATCTGGATATTATATTCAAAGGGCTTATCCAGAGCACGTCAAAAAAGAAAACATTTGAAGAGTCCCTATAACTGTAATATATTTTGATAGACACCCGTTTTTTCTAATGTACAATATATATTTTGTACTTTCACATGAATTTGCCTTTTTATATTGCTTAAATTAACATTACGTTAGATGTGAGATATAATAACTTTAATTAGTTTACCAAATTAAATTGTACTGAAATGTCATAAATATAAATGTTTTGGTATGAATAATTATGGATTTTCTTGACACATTTCAACACAGAGCCCTCCACACGTAAAGTGTCATTAACCCTGCAAGCCTGGACTTTTGTTCGTTCTTAGACCTGGGGGGGCTTATTATGCCCCCTTCGTATTTTCTATATTCTTCAGCCGATTTTTATGACACTTCGTAGGTATATTCGGTTTGAAACGATCTATCGAATGAAGCCATGAAAACTTCTTGAGGTCACCGTTAGGGTGCGCTATACCCATTTTTGTGTAATTTTCCCAAATTTGTGGTCAATAGTATTTTTCCTTAATAACTTCCTGAATTTGTATCCGTTGGCCATGAAATTTGGTACAAATGTTGTCTTCAATACAAGCAACAATGTGACGTCACTTATGGTACACACATGGTACTATTGACGACATAAATGTATATGCTGAGCAAAAATATTCTGGAAAAAAACAGGTTTTTGGGACAAAATATAAATAGGTTGGTGAAATTCTTGCGTCGGGAGAAAAACAATTGATTTAATTTTGCCCTACACCGACGTGTGTATAGCACTGTATGCTCAGTGCTTTTCCGAGTGTTTGTGAAAAAAGTACACAGGCGACTCGGGCGGGATTCGAACCCACGACCTCCTGCTTACTAGTGCAGACGTCTTAACCTCTCGACCACCGAGCTTGCCCGATGACAAGTGGCCGGCTAGAATCCCATTAGAGCAGCGGGTTCCGCGACATATATATATATATAGGTTGGTGAAATTCTTGCGTCGGGAGATAAACAATTGATTTAATTTTGCCCTACACCGACGTGTGTATAGCACTGTATGCTCAGTGCTTTTCCGAGTGTCTGTGAAAAAACTACACAGGCGACAAAATATAAGTTATTGCATTTAAACGTAATGGCGGCCATTTTGGATTCCCAGAATGCATTGGAAGTGGTCACATACCTAAAAACACATATTAAATGTCTTACAGTATTAAAAATGTAGTATTTTTAACAAAAAAGTTGAAATCCAATTGGACCTGTTCAAAATAAACGGTTGCCATGCCAACCGTGAACAACTATTATCATTTATTTTTTCGTGAGGCGGTCCGGAAATTTCAGCGTGATCGGACAAAGCGTTCTGGAAATATTATTATTATAAAAATGTCTCAGACCTGATAGGGTGAAGACGTGTCACACCATCCGAAGGGCCGGTATATAGGAAACAGGTGTTACGTGTGGCAGGAAATGTCTATGACGCCATGACATTGTTGACAAAAGACAGACATTCGTTTTCAATATTAAAAATATACAACTAGTGTAGCCATTATTATTATTATTATTATTATTATTATTATTATTATTATTATTATTATTATTATTATTATTATTATTATTATTATTATTATTATTATTATTATTATTATTATTATTATTATTATTATTATTATTATTATTATTATATGTTTCTTTCATTTTCAAACATTAACTATCTCCGCCTCTTTTAATTTCATGCTGCCGTTTCAACAGGAGGAGACGGTAATCCAAATATTTATTCAGTCCCACATGTTTGTTTGGATTCTCTGTCCTGCATGTATTTCTTTCTGTATACGCACACCAAAAATAATAACTTGTCTGACTCAACAAAACCGTCATCTTGTCAGATTTATAGCGAAACATGATCTCCTGTCAATGTGATTCGTCTGGATTTCAGTCGAGGTTTCATAATTGTCATTCTGAGGTCAACCGTGAACCAAAAGATGTGTTATATTACTGACTTTTTTATTAGGCCAGAAGTTCGATAACATATTTTTAAATATTTTTCTTCTATATTTTATGGGGATATAAAAAATAGTTCACTTTGCACGCGATCATTTTGTTATTATTTGAAGTTCTACATGGCTGGCCTATATTTGTACAAATCTATTTCCCAAAATTAGAGGTATGAGAAGTATAATTCAACAGTCATACTGTTCATGCGATGCGTATTCATTTTAATTACAAGGAATACCAGTTGTTGATGTGTAACAATGGGGTTTTATATTGTACTAACCAGTCAGTAAACTTGTGAGGTACAAAAACCAATGCTTTATTGGGCAAGGTTTGAGGTTTGTTTTTCGCTGCACCACTGAGTTGCTATTGTGATCTAACGGAACAGCGCCCTCGTGAGTCAATGATAAACATGGACATCTAATAGTATACTCACTATATTTTTAAAGACTTCACATTGTGTTAACATTTCCATTAGCATGGATATTTGGTAAAAAATATGTATCATCCTTAAATATTATTTCATAGACCCTTTATACCACTTCCTCTTTAACTACAGGAAGTAAATGCTGTACTTCGCAGCATTGAGGAACAGAAAGAATGCGGCACCAAACCACTCAACCACCGCTCGCAAAAAGTCCAATCCCTGATCTCGCTTGGTAACCTCTACGGCAACTTCAAACCCGCCTACCCGGAGAAGCTTTGGATGACGCAGGATATATTCTGCGAGTACTTCCCGTATCACCTGGTATTCAACAGCGAACTGATGGTCCTGCAGGCTGGGGTACACATTCAGCGAATAATGCCCAAACTAAGGAGTCTTGAGAGTCACCCAGTGGATAGTTTCTTTGAAATGATTCATCCGCAGATAGACTGGACTATAAAGAGTATTCAGAAGTTTGAGAATATGCAATTTATATTGCAGACGAAACGAGCTATGATTACGGACGGATGGGGTTCTGATAAACCTATGTTACAACTAAGAGGTATAAGGGGTTTATACAAAATAATGATTTTCTAATGGGCTGTGTGGAGGAATTCTTTCTTTATTATAGGGCCTACTTTCTATAAACCTCCTCTTTACTGAGGCTCAAATGCGTCCGTCAAAACTGTACATACATTTGCGCTACCACACATGATGCACTGGTGTATTTATCCTCCATTTTGATTCCCGACTGGGCGTCAATCGGTGGGGGGTTGGGGGAACATCCTACCCCCCCCCCCTCCCCCCACCCACACACACACACACGCATACACACTGTTTAGAGTTGGGGACAGTATATCAAATGTCTCGCCCTCCGCCCTGACTACTGATGAGTCAGCTACTGGTTTTTCTTGCAACACCAAAATTATTGCACCACAGAACATCCAGAGTCGAATTTGTTTAATGACCCTGAATGCAATTAAGCAGGACCCTACACCGGACCTTCTGGACTTCTGGTGTATTCCTTTTGTTATAATTCACCTCATAAGTACAGTTTTGTCACCCCACAAGAACCAAAATACCACAAAATTAAAATTGACCTGACAAGCTCGGACAGAGCTATGCGCGCTCGGACAGAGGCGAATTTACCATCTTAGACAGACTTGTTAGGACACTGGAACAAAGCACTCCATTTTCCCGTCCATTGGCGTCGATCGCTTTTTTTTTAAGGCCAATTAAGAGAAAGGCATTCCCCACTTTTGAGTTGGGAATATCAATAACTGTCCTCTCACTGTTGATGGCCAAACAAAAAATGCCCCGAATAATTATGAAGGCCTACCCTGAATACTGATGAGTATGCTACAGTTTTTTGCAACCCCGTATTAAATAAGTCGTCATAAAGCACTCAGAACGCACTACTGAGCATCTTGAATCCACAACTTAAACGCCCAACAAAAGTCAGTCACTCAGTCACTCAGTCACTCACTTACTCACTCACTCACTCAATCAATCAATCAATCAATCAATCAATCAATCGATCACCGTCGGTTGGGTTGGAAAATTAAAAAGGAAGTATTCACATCTGTATCATTAGCCAGAATACTTCACAAACTTGGTCCTGTAAACGGTAACCGTTATTATTGCATTAGAAAGTGCCTAGAGTCAAATTTTTATTTTATTTTACTGGAAGAATTTCCTTTACTAACTCGCGATTGTTTTGTCCCAAATATTATGTCTAAAAGTGGGGTGAGGCTGTGCGACCCGAAACTGCCTGCAGGTCCCCATCACTTTTAAGTAGCAATCGACGCCCATGGACTTAGGCACCTTTCATAATACGGCTATGACTGAGGCTATTTTTAAGCAGGTAACCGTGCAACTCTGGCGTAGATTTATCAGCTCTGGCTGCCCGTGCATCTTATTGTTTTCATGTCAGGAAATGCAACACTGAATTAAACAATTAAAGTACATTGTATTGTATGTAACTTATCAAAAAGCAACTTTCCTGATAAGGAGAAATTTAAAAAGTAACATGTTTTAAAGTGTCTTGTAACTCCTACATCGTAGATCAGACGACATTACAAAAATAACCTGACATTTTATTTTCGAACACCTAGGGCAGATGGTATGGATGGACTCGTTAGATGCCATGATGTACATCTGCTCCCCACGTGTAGCCAGCCTCAAAGAACTCGAAGCCAGAAACCTTCATCTGTCCGACATTCCATTCCATGACGTCACGCGTGACCTCATCCTGTTCAACCACCAGCGACTGGTT
Source organism: Zoroaster sp. YZ-2022 (assembly GCA_029582265.1). Classification (NCBI taxonomy): domain Eukaryota; kingdom Metazoa; phylum Echinodermata; class Asteroidea; order Forcipulatida; family Zoroasteridae; genus Zoroaster; species Zoroaster sp. YZ-2022. Next base: position 6,327,498 of record CM055829.1, read on the forward strand.
GAGATCGAGCTTGGTAAACAGCTGGAACAGAAGAAGGAGGAGCTACGGTCGGCGCTAGGGGATCTTGAGGCAGAGAAGAAAAAGACAGACTTGTTGTTACACTCTATGCTCCCGCGACTAGTGGCCGACCAGCTGCGGGAAGGAAAGAAGGTTGAGGCGGGTAAGGCAAACGGGTTCAATTGAAGGGGTAAAGCATGCATGCAGGTTGAGGAGGGGTAAAGCATGCAGGTTGAGGAGGGATAAAGCATGCAGGTTGAGGAAGGGTAAAGCATGCAGGTTGAGGAGGGTAAAGCATGCAGGTTGAGGCGGGTAATAAGGCAAGCGGGTTGAGGTGGGTAAGCAAGCGGGTTGAGGCGGGTAGGGTAGGTGGTTGAGGTAGCTGGTTGGGGAAAGAAGGTTGGGCGGACAGACAGCTCACCCTGTTTTTCTTTGGTACATTTACATCCATGGATGAACCATGGGTTCTTAAAAATGTTATTTAAGTTTGTACCCCTTTGGTGGGCAAATGGGCGGGTTTCGAAAAAAGGCGACATTTCCTACCATTTAAAAAGGTAGACTATGTGGTAAGGTGCTCTCGGCCTATTATTTTGGATTATATCAAATAAATGACAACATTCTGTTTTCTTCCACTGTTTAGGAGAGTATGAGCTGGTTACAATACTGTTCAGTGACATAGTCTCCTTCACGAATATATGTGCAAAGTGCAGACCCATCGACATCGTCAACATGCTGAATGCTTTGTATATACGTTTCGACAAATTGACGACTGTTCACGACGTCTACAAGGTATACCAATCCCGTTAATAATGATAGTCAATAGAGGGAGCTTTAAGACGAATATCGAGCATATTTTGGTATTATTGTGATATTTTATAGCTATTTAGGGGTTTCTGTGTTACTGTGGTAACATAATTACAGTGACGTAAACACCATGCAAGTTGTGTAAGCTGCTCTATTATTATATAGATGCATAGGTCTATATCTGTTCTGATGATGCTCAATACGTAATAAAATGTTCTCTTTTAATCATAGAGAAAGGACACTGTGTCCCTTTAAAATTGGTTTTGTTGGCAAAATGTTTTTGAATCAAGATAGGCCTGTACATTAAGTCGCCAATTTCCATGGGAAAGTTTCAGCTTATTACGTTGTGTCGTCAACGGGAAATAATATGATTGGATTCAGATTGATTTCGTTGTATTAATTCAAACGTGGAAATTAGAAAATAGAACTTTTCCTACATAGCCTATAGATTCCAACTGGATATTATATCACTTTTCTTAGAAGTGACAGAGCGTTGATAAGGATGACCGGGAATTCTTGGCTGAATAATGTGCACTGGTATTGATTTGGTGTCTGCTGCTGTTAGCTCAGTCTGTCTAGTCAACCGTAAATATTTGTATGTTTAAACTGTTTTTCTAATACAGATGTTATATTTGTTTCTAGGTTGAAACCATAGGCGATGCTTACATGGTTGTAGGTGGCCTTCCTATTCCCATAAAGACTCACGCAGAACGTGTTGCTAACATGGCTCTTGGCATGATGGTAGCTTCAAAAGAGGTCATCTCGCCGGTGTCTCTGGAACCTCTGGGGGTCTGTATGCTATGTGTTCTTAATTAAATGTGTAGGGCCCAGGGGCGGATCCAGGGGTCACACTACCCAGAGGCGGATCCAGGGGTCACACTGCCCGAATATAGGAGGTACCAAAAAACATATGGCAAATACATGCATGGCGATATGAAAAGGGAGGCACATGACCCCCTTTGCCCTCTCCTCTCTCCGATCCGCCAATGATAGGGCCATGCCAATGTACAAATTTCCTTATTAATTTCTTAGAAAATGTATTTGTGAAATATAAGAGTTATGTTGAAATTAGTCAGATATATATATATACACCCATAATTATTATGAGGATATTGTCTAATTACAGCTATATAATGACTATAGCTGTAGGGTGATTGGCCATCTGTATACAAAGTCAGTTTGTAGATAAAAAGTAGTTAATTTGATAATTACATTCCCTTACAAACAATGTTTTGATATTTTGTGTGGGTCACTGCACTGCGCGCGACCGGCGCGGATCCATCGTCTCATGTGGGTTAAAAGTGGACCACATGGGTAAAAAGTGGCCCCACTGCCAAAAAAGGGGGAACACACAAAACGTATGGTAGATTGGCATACATTGCGAAAAACATGCACTTTCAGTGGATTTATAGTATTACCATGGTAACTTAAGGAAATGGGGAATTCTGTTCTGTATTATTTTGAATTATAACTGTTCAATGACAATATGTTATTATTTGTGTAGATAAGGATTGGAATGCATTCTGGACCAGCCGTAGCGGGAGTTGTTGGCGAGAAGATGCCAAGATATTGTCTCTTCGGGGACACCGTCAATACCGCTTCTAGAATGGAGAGTCACGGAGTACCGTATAAGATCCACGTCAGCTCGTCTACTTACGAGTAAGATACCAGTATTATAAGGTTTTGCATCTTAAAGTTGATCATGAAAGTAAAATAAACTAGGTATGTTGTGACACCTTAATACGGTGTGAGAGTACCGATCGAAACGTCGAGTTAACCCATAGGTTTTATTTTAGACATTATTGTCCTTTACCAATATTTAAGAATGAGTTTGAATCTCGGTATTTGACTAATTTATCGTGGAAATCGGCTCTGGGCAGGGTCCCAAATCCAGCAAGACAAACAGAAAATGGTATGATATGTAGTCGGAGATAGGCGAGAGGATTGGATGCAGCAGAAAATAACTCCAGTTTGTGTATAAAAATTATTTAACCATTCAAGCGATTGATCTGCATTGACCACTTAAACATTAATGAATGTACACAGACCGGAAATTGGCACCAGGAAACGCGCGCCCTAAATTTGGAGTCCAAGTTCATTTTCACCGCTAGAGAGCTAAAGTGTGCACAATTAGCAAAATATTACCCGGTCGACATGATATTATGTTTTATTTTATTTCCAGGTGTCTAAAGGACCAAGCCTTTCGTTTCGAAGACCGAGGGGAGATTGTGATCAAAGGCAAGGGCATGATGAGAACCTATTTTCTTGAAGGAAATGACAGCGCTACTATGGAAGAGATCATGGGCACGTACATGGGGAACGAGGATGACTCAAGAAATTCAACTCCAGAGAAAACCGACAAGACGAAGACACCCCCAGATACACCACCAGGGAACGGCATAATTCGACCAAGTGCGTATACAAGCGATCTTTTGAAGCATGTGTCTTGGGTCTGGGAGGAAAAATCTTTTGATTCACTGACATTAGTTTATTTTCAAATACTTCTATGTTTGATGTAAGATAGGAAATCATTATACAGGTGATGAGAAATTAACCAGGAAAGGATGCAAAATTAGAGAGGAGGCATATTCAGAAAGCCCAGATTTGTGTAGTGCTGTCATTTAAATCCAAAAAATATTTTTTTTAAATAATAAAACAGGATGGGAACAAATGACGGGAACAGACAAACAGTTGACAGTTTTGTTCAAATAAAATTTCGTATTTTATGTTAAATATCCACAATTTAGCCGTTAACATCTAGACATTTTTGACCAACCATAAAATTATTGAATGCAGTCCTTCAATCAAATGGCATTGATTAACCAATAGGGTGACTGTCGCCTATATCTATCCAAGACATTTCTATAAGTTGTTGGTCACGCGCTTTGCTTTTATGTAGGTGCATAGTTTCCATGTATTGCGTGGGCGGCAGGGACTATATGACCATAACTGGATAGGTGTCCGTGGAAGGACATTATAATTCAATTTGCCTAGTATGTCCATCTTGAAATCAAGTTATATTTTTTAGAAAATACATTTTCAAAGTCTCTGAATTATGGATTCAACCTAGCCCTTATTACGTTTTAATACCAAATATTGATTTTGATCATTCTCACACCACAGGCCCAACAAAAACCCTGCTTGTCCCTACAAGCCCATTTATGTTATGATTAATGAAAATAACATTCCATTTTCTAGTTGGCAAATTTAGCTTCGGTGATGACCTAAATGATATACCCATGTACTACCCAGACAACGACAAGAATCGTACACCATACAGGGAAGCCAAACCTTCGTCAGCTGCTAAGATTTCAACTCGGACCTCAGGTAAAGATCTCATGACATACGCACGATTGACAATCAGCTAGCCTGAAGATCTGACGTCACGCTTCGACGTTCGTGAATTAGACCAGATACCAGCCTCTCAGCTTTATGGGAGATTCAGCTTTGACTTTGGTTTGAGAGGTCGTGCGTGAGCTTTGAAGCGTGACGTCAGATCTTCAGCGCAACGTAACGATCAACCTGCTCTGCACTCTCACGGAATCTGCTGCTAGGCAGGCGATGTGCACGAACAATCTGACTTACTCCTGGATTTTATTCATGTGGATTGCATCCGTGTACAAATACAAAGTAATACCGTCTTGAGCCAAGACTACTAAAGCGCCCATATGGCATGCAAAAGCTGCATCGTTCTCTATTTTGATGATGTTTCTGCAAAAAAGTTTTGGTTGATAACAATACGTCCGGCCGTTATACAATTTATAGTTAATTTCAAACATAGAAAAGGTTTATACAAAATTTATGACAGCTTAGAAACTGACAATAAGCAGAGGGCGCTGTTTATGGTAACATACAGAGCTCCCGAAGGTAAGATTTTGCATAGAATTCTGGCTTTCAGTGGGTTGCAATTTTTCAAAACCTATTCTTAGTGTATAGTTTTCAAAGACAGACAAAAGGTTTCAAAAAGATGTGAACCATTAATTGTCGGATGGGAGTAAATTGTACACAAATTTATTATTATTATTTTTTTTTTCAAACTTCCATGGTCGACAAATGACACACCCACGTAGGTCAGATTCAGCGTTGCCATGTTTTGACTAGTACGTGAATATCTTTTAGCTGAGAAGAATTTAATTATTCGAATGGCAAAGTGACTCATATGTCCACATATTTCCCATCAATGTTAAAAGCAGAGTTGTCAGTTTGCCTTTTTAAAATGTTGTGTAGTCTGCCTCCGATGAATAATGGTGCGAAGGAAAAATGTATCTCACATTAGGCCAGCTTTGTTCTCATACTGCCCTCTTATGCTGGATTTAAAATGTTATTTTCCTCAATGTAGCATCCAGTTCCAGTGACCCAGCAAGTGAAGGAAGATCAAAGTGCCCGGTGTTCAGGGAACTAGCTGAAGCCGAAGCTAAGAGATCCGTGGACGTTGAGGGCGCCAGATCATCACAAAGCGCAGGCGCAACTTCAAGCCCAAGACGCATACGAAATAGGATCTCAAATCACAGGGAATCTAAGACGTGTACTTTGCTCTAATCTTTGATATTTTGTACTATATTATGTATAAACACGTATTAATGTGTATATTTTGCCAAAACAACTAATTTTGATGAATATTTATTGCGTAAAACAAGTGTGCCTATTTTTGGGTGACCACAGACATACTGTACATTGCCAACGATTAATTTCCACTGATGAAATCACAATTTTATAACTCTGACATGTACAGTTTGAAATACGTGTATATATTGAACGTAAATGGCAATAAGATAAGCTACTGCTGAGATTTTGTATAACATACAAATAAAGGATATCGTAAATAACAATAGGCGTAATTGTTAAACATCAAAACATTGCTGAAATAATGCTTTCATATCTGATGAGGGAAATTTGAATATAGTGTAATACTCATAATCATACCACAATTGAATACCAAAATAAGCTTCATGTAATCTGGCCTGTTATGAAATGTGCACCGCATAAACATTCTACAGCTTGCTGAATATTTGTATACTCGAGTCGAGTCGTAATGGGGAAAGGTACATCATTGTGGCAGGGGTCGAATTTTCATGACGGTATAAATTTAATGTGACACCGGACCATAATGTTATATCAAAAAGTTATATGGACCATAATTTAATACCAAAGGTCAACCATATAAATGTAACCCAGCTCATAGTGGCTTCTAGTTCTACTGTTATTTTAACATGGCTCATGATGTTATTTGGACCACAACAATTATTATTTAAAAAGTTTCACAGTGAAGTATTTTACATATTTTACATTTCTGCATGATCCAAACAGTATTTTGCTTTACGAAAGGAATATTTTGAAGGAAGAGTGTATTAAGTTATTGGTATAGGATTGGTAATTCAAAAATAACGATATTTCGAACTGTAAGTGAAACTTACTTGGTGTTTATATCAATCTTCACTATAAGTGAGGTGTTGTCACTTTGTAAAAAGTAAAATAATTTCCAGTTTGAATTTGTGACGGGATCTGCGAAAATGAGTCACGGGGGGGTGAACATAATTTTTTAGTTATATACATGGCTGAAAAGAGCATGCAATAAGCTTCATTTTGATACCTGTTAAACAACTGTGGCATGTCCGGTTCAAAAGTTATCACCTTTTGAAAATATGTATTATGTCAACAATCGAGTAAACCCGTATAGGAGAAATTGCCTATTAAAAAAAACTGTAAAAACCCATGACTTCAGAAGGTTACTAATAAAATGTGCGTAGTTACCAATATGTTCCTTAAAATTTAATGCTAGCGGGGTTTATATTTTTGCCAAGCACAATCAACGTAAACGCAGCAATTTATAGCGCATTGTAATGGAAACAACGGACGAAATGAAAACAAAAGGCACACAAAAATCATCATTTATTCCACTTTCTTCATACAAATCAGCTTTTTTGATTTATAAATATGAAAATACAGAGACTAAAGAACCGAAACAATGGATAATCAGAAAATCAATTTCCAATTTTTGTTTTCAACCTCCATACATTCATCAACCCTGTACGTGGAAATAGGCCGTGTGAGAAGCGATTCATTTTCGCAGAGCCCGTCACATTTAGGAAAGAGTTCTCTTTCAAAATGATTTAAACAAAAATCGTAATTTATTTTCACTATTTTCTCGTTAACGACACAACGTGATAAGCAGCAACTTTCACAGGTTTATTTATTATGTAAATATCTTGATTCAAAGGGAGTAAGCATACTCGTAAAGTCAATTTTGTCAACATTACCAGTGATGTACCTTCCCTTTAAGCACACTACACTATTCATCAAGGGATCGTATTCAAACGCTAATACAAACGATTGTAATTTGGAGAATAATGTTCAACCATTGAAATATTTCTTTGCTGAAGCAGTTGGATCATCAGCTGTGTCTCGTAGCAGTTTCAGATTTCTAGAGAGAAAGATTGGCAACCTAGGTAGAGATATATATTTTTCTTTTTAAATCAGAGCAAAACGTCTCGTTAATCGACCGATTCATCGTCTCCTTCAAACGGCATGGGTGAACCAGTAAGATTAATCATTTCCATGACTATACTCTCACCAGTAGTGTCAACTTTATTTTGCCAAGTTGTTCAAAATTGGCAAGTCGCCCAATGTGATCACGAGTGGTGTAGTTTTTAACACCGGAGTTTAAGTGTAACTAAAGAAAGTACACAAGTATTATTGCTGGGAGTGATGTAAAAATATATTATTTTTATGAAACAGCGGTGATCGCGAATGTGTGAAGAGGCTGACCATTTATTTATATTTTCCAAGATTTCCTCCCTATTGTGAACAAACAAAATAATCTTTGCTCAAGTTTGACAATGTTGTAAATTTGAAACACGATACGTCGAAAGAGGGCGCTAACTCATTCAGACGAACCGCTCGCGTAATTTTGTTTTCCCTTTTATAAACGAGTGTAACTTCAATAAAACGGCAATTTCAAAACATTTCTTGTTTTTAAACAAAAAGTTCTTTCAAAACAAAAACGTTGTTTTAAGTTACCCTTGGATATCCTGGAAAAATAACTACACTAACTGCTTGCAGCCTTTTATTCTGTAGGGTGACAATTTGTTGTTTCTTTTTTGACAAATGTTTTGTTTATAATTTATTAATAATTTGCTACGGGTGGTTTGTATAAAAATGTCTAAAGAATTTCGGCTAATGAGAGCGCCCTCTTGTTTTATGGATCAGTATCAGAAAATGTGTAATCTTTAAAAAAAAAAATTTAAAAAAAATAAAAACTTACGCATGGTGTCTGTCTCCTATATGCTTTGTACTATTTGTTATCAAACTGTCATAAAGGCTGACTACTGCACCATCAACACAACTTCACTTATGAATACTAATCAAATATGCACCTTTATATAAACACAAATAATAACTTTAACTCCAATGTTGTTGTTAGCCTAGTCTGTTCTTTATTTATCATTATTTATGACAATGCCATCAGTATAGTTGGGAAGTTGAACAATGTGTTCTTCTCAAACAAAATCTTGGAAAGCTGAAAGAAGGACCACGATCATCCAGAAAATAAAGAAATATCTGGTTGCTTTTAAATATTTTTCATAACAAAATCATTCATTGGCGCACCTAACCTGACTGGATTCTTTGACAGTACCTTTGTGATGTTGTATAGTGAGCGCTTACCCTCTCTAAAGTAGACAAAATAATTATACTTAACTGCCCTCCTTTACCGAACAACATATTTCCTGTACATTGTCCACTTATAAATGTGTCTGGTTTGAATTGAATTGGTTTTGTATTACCTACGATGGAAGTATTTATAACAATGATCTATTATTATATCATTCCCAACAAAACCTCATGCATTTGGGGAACAGGTCGGCCTGTGGGGAACCCCTAAAGCTGACGGATTCCTGAACCTTGTGACAAGCGCTCGAAAAAAAAAGAATTACTTGTGCAACGATATTATCCAATTAACATCACTATAACTGCACCGGCCTCAAGTCAATATAATTATAGTTTATCCTGTTTGTCTCCAACTCCAACTCCAACTGGCGGGCCACGTCCTTTGACCAATTTCCTGAGCACAATTGCACCATTACAATTAATTAATCGCGTAAAAGGAGGCGGTGGACGCTGTATTGACCGCTGACAATGTCTAAGAACGGGAATTACAACAGGTTTTCTTTCACAAATAAGAGCTGAGAGTGTGAAAATAATTGGCAGACCATAACGGTGTGTATGACACTGTGAAACATCATGGTTGACCTGTTTGCGACCCAACGCGAAAATACGTTTGGTTTCACACTATTAATTGGCATACGCTCTCGGCAACGTAATATCAATGTTTCACTTATCAAACTAATAACCGACATAAAATAATAAAGCTTATAGTTTTTGGGGATATTAGTTGCCTGTTTGCACACATGCTCTTTAAGTATATGAAATAAAATAACTATCGTCGTTTTTTTCTAGTGTTACGAAATTTATGGAAGCTGAACAATACATGTATATCAAAAGGCATTCAGTAATTATTTGTTCCTTTGTCTTTGCCAGCTGCGAGATGGAGAGTTACAATGCACGATGTGTGATATTTTTCAACCATTGTGAGGTGGTGGCCGCTACGATTCAAACCAAAATTAACATCCAATATATTAAAGTAACATTTTGTAGCCACTGTTCGGTTTTGTGTTTTTAATTTGTTTATTCTGTGTGCTATTATTTGGTTGGCCAGGCATGTACAAAGCTGAATGAAGTGTACACTGTAAACAAAAATTGGGCAAATAATTACCCAACTTTTTGCCCAACGTCGAGCAAATAGTCAACATACCCATCTATTGGGCGAGATATTAGTCACATTTACTGGGTAAAGTATTTACCCAAGTCTTGGGCAATTTAAACAGTCTCAACAGTTGGTTAAATGTAATTAACCACTTATTGGGCAACTTGTATATGTTACCATTTATTGAGCACATCACAGTTTACATTTGTTGGTCAAAACCTATCCAACGTTGGGTATAATTCCTTACCAACAAGTGGTTACTTCCATTATATCTAACCAACTCATGGGTAATAGAGGGCCCCAATGTGTCCTAAATCTGGGCAGATTTTACTCACAATTATCCAAGCTTTTGCCCAATGGTTGTGTAATTCTGTCGCTCAATTCCTGGGCGTTTTTACCGAAATGGGGAAAAAAGTAATCTGAAATAAAAAAAATAAAAAAACAACATTAAACAAATAAAAAACCAAAACATTTAACATAGCAAGGACGAATGACAAAATTCTTATTCAATTAACTGAAAGATAATTATTTTATTGCATCAGAGTCTCGGCTGTCAAATAAATTTTACATTATTGCAAAGTTAGACTGATTATAAAAATTACATAATTATTTGTCTTTATTTAAATGATTGTGTAATTTACATGTCAAACGGTAATTGTTTATAATTTGAGGGATGATAAAAATATCAACTTGTTTCTGATTCATTTTGAACAAAAGTAAAACGGTGATTGTCTTTTATACTCTACGGAGCTGTGGAAATGTCATCCACCTTGTTGAGATTCTGAGATAATTATCCCATGATGACCACATCCCATTATCTCAAGATAAATATTTCAGGATGACAACATTCTTCTTTTGAGATCTTATATTCCTGAGATAAATAATATCAGGTTCTCAACAAGTTGGATCGCACTTCCAGAGCTCAAGTAAATTTTGTCCATATAGTCACTATTTAACAAATACTTTCATATGATTAACGTCAAACTTTTGGTCACACATTACCATAGATTTCAAAGACTTTTACCAAAGAATCTTTTTTATGAAATAAAACTCTTTTAAATTTTCTTTAAAAACGTCTAAACCAACTATGTTATAAACTTCTATCCTAACAAACACAACATGATGAATAAGAAAAAATTCACAGGGGTTAGACAGGATTTCTCACTGACAAACAAAACATGACTCCAAGAACTATTTCAAAGAACTATAAAGGAATACCGAGTACAAAACGGTTGGTTCTTACAAGACTGGGTGTAATTCAGTGTTTCGATCAGTATTACTGTTTAGGAGAAAGGGGATGATCACAACACACTGATTAAAACATGGAACAGAAGCTTCTGGATTTTACCAAAACTAGTTTTGAAAAGGATTATATTTTGCTTAACAATATCCAAAAATCTCAAGTGTGTTTGACATTTCCAGATTTATCAATTTTCTTTGGTAAAATGCTGAAATGTTTTCCCAACTGGGGGAGGCTGCAGGGGGGTAAGGCCTACACTTGAGAAACTGTGGTTCCAATTTCTTAATATAGGCCTTTACACTTTTTAGAATGGTAATTTGGTGATGTTGATTATAAAGTATGGCTCTGAGGTCACATTTACTTTTGTGCTGTTACTTCTTTTCCAATAGATGCTTATAAGCAAAGACTAAAAAGGAACTGTGAAAAACAATAACAATTTTAGAGTTGCTCTCAAGTCAAATTCAGTTTTGTGCTGCTGTTTTTTGTTCACCTCTATCTGTTGGGGGGGAGTTTATATCAATGAACCGTAAATGTGTGTACCAGTAGATGTGTGTCCTTAATATCTATGAAATCACTGAGTCCTTGGCCACTGGTGTTCCTTACATTCTTTTAAAGGAAATATATGCTCTCAGAGCTCGCAGTGCTGTGGAGTCCTTTCTGCCTCTTGGTTCCTGATTGACATCCTCAGACAACAGACTCATAGCTTCAAGGTCAATTGCATTCTCTGTGAAAAGATCAAATTGTTTAAAACATTACATTTTTTACCAAATAAAAAACTCAATAAATACGATACAAATACTGAGTTGGAAAAATATTTTGTGCGCTGGCAACTTATCACACATTATGCGTTTTCAATTGTTATCACACTCTGTAACCCTCACCATTGTGGTACCATACAATCTACGCCCAATACGTACGTCCTGTTTCCAGTATATTGTCAATTAGCTTCAACTTTGAGTGTATTATTTCTGCCTCCATTGTGTAATGTTATAACAAGGCATGACTGGCAATAGGCGGAGATCTACGGTTGCAACAAGCTTAATCAAAACTTAGAATGAAACCTAAGTCATGCAAAACTGATCTATGACTGAACTCCTACATTTATACAATAAATCTTTTATATTACACTTACCGATAAACAAATCTTTAAGCCCTTCAAGTCCCCACTCCATGAGGAGTCCTTCAATCGCGTCCAACCAGATCAACCCGGGCAACAAAATGCACAACGATCCAATCCGGTCGCCGGCTTTGCCCAACTGTTGGTTAATTTTGTGCACTCCCGAATCGTTTTTTGCCCATTTTCCGATTCTTTCGAGTACCGTGTGCCCAACCGAAGAGTAATCGAGTATAAATTTAACCAACATTATGGGCAAGGCCTAATAATATCCAGCCATTGCAAAAATATATCAATTTTTTAAGCAAATGAAGGTAACCAATTTCAGGCAAATTCAAAGTTTTACCCAACGTCCCAATTTATCCATAAATTAGACAATTATTCACCAACAATTAAGTGGTTTACTTTGCCCATAAAATCATTTACCCATTATTTTTACAGTGTAACGGGTCAGGTACTTAAGTTGGTCCAGTCTTTCTCCTGATGACCAATTTAGCCAATAATAACACACGGTTCACTGACTCTTGCGCCATATAAGTAGCCCGGCATTCATCCAATCTCTCTAGCTAAATCAAACAGACTGACTTTTGTCCACTGTATTTGGACAATATCTCCCATATTGTGCCGAATTGACCACCAAACAAAGCTGAATATACTGATGGATGCTGAGAGAGCTCTGAACCCCATCACATCAAGCGAAAAGCCATCAATGTGGATTATCTTAGGCCGTTACAATCCCATCACCCACATGACGAGAGACGGGTCCAAAGCTTCAGCAGTTCTCTCTCTGGGGATGCCGTGTTTTACCTTCCACAGCTTGTCAGGCTGGGCTCTCTATCTTCCAGACGTCTGCTGACTTGGAAACAATACAAAGCCGATTTCAGCTTACGGGTTATTTTGATTTATATAAGCCTATGATAAACCCGACTTAATCACGGCTTGGGTTGAGTCGGAAAGCGTGCTGGTCAGCAAATTGTGCCACACAGCATTAAACATAAGCATCAAAGCATTTCTGAATACCAGTCATATCGGTCTAATTTTAATATGGAGCGAATCCCCTCTTTCAACATTTGGCAGATGCGCGTACTGCTGTTTTGATGAGTTACATTTTAATGGAGAACCCGTATTTAGGACTGGCTTTTCCGCGGGTTGAGGACGAAAGCGTTTCCGATGTAGAAAGTAATGTTATGGAAGACAGAAAGTCAATCAGCGATGAAAAATCAATTTGTAATTGTTTGGCCATGAGTCAAACGTCAGAGGACGAGTCGGTGTTGAACGTTGAAAGCTCATTGCACATGCATAGATATGGTTACCACGATTGCCGCAACGAAACTCGCCAGGTCAAAACTGAAGTCGCGGGTAATCACGTAGAGAATTCCCCGGAACTTGCGAAAGGGAAGTACCGGAGCCTTACCACGGGCTTGTCAGACGATGGTGATAGTGTAATCGGCTGTTACGTCCAGGCCGGAATGACCGCCAATCGGACCCAGCGACGTTACCGGACGACGTTCAGTATCGAGCAGCTTGAGGAGTTGGAGAGGGCATTTTGCAAGACACACTACCCCGATGTCTTCACAAGGTTTGTTCGCTGGGATGGGATTGCAGGGATTGCGTGACCTTTTTTGGACACTCAAATGTCAGCCCAGATGCCTGTCATTAATTATCAAGTTAAAATTAATCCAAAGAAAGTGTTGGTTTAACATGTACTAGGGTTAAATATAACTTAATACATGTTAATTCAACACTTTTTAAAGGTTAAGGCCCGTATTCATAAAGGACTACTAAACCAATGTTAGCCTAGTGATAGTTTAAATCCACCTTAGTGGCAATTTTAAATTAAAATTGAATTCATAAAGGTTCACTAGTCTTAAACTGCCACTAACTTACACTAAACTAGTCTCACTAACTAGAGGAGCCCTGGGGGTACTTTAACTTCTCACTAAGTGGAATACATGTGCCATTTCTGAGCTGTTCTCTTACAGTATCCCGAGGATGAGATTGATAATTCTCACTTAGAGAGTCGTCGTCATATGGGTTATTCAGCTGTTCAAATTCTCCCGGCAAAATGTCATGCATTTGTTCAGAGATACCTGTGGTTTTTTTTGGCTCGGGCCCCCCACCTGTCTTCTTTCTCTCTTTTTCATATTTACTGTAGTCCTGTTTAGCCTTCAGTTTTATCCTGCCCCACTGTTCCTTTAGCCGCTTTTTATCGCGTCTCTGCCCGTACCTTGCACTGAATTTGTTTACGATTTCTTCCCATGCCTTCTCTTTCCTCTTAGTTGAATCTGCATCAATACGCTTGTCTTCTGTGATTTTCACTTTTTCCTGGCATAGTTCTAGCAAAAAGATCTTTTCCATGTAATCCCAATTCTCACCTCTTTCCCTTTTTGCAGCCATGTCTATGTAAGGCCTGTGCATGCACACTCAGTCAACCTTTCCTAAGGGCATTCTCCTATTAGCATAACAATCAATTCCAGGAAACGATTCAGGGTTCATTGTACTTGAAGAAGTAAATCAGTTTTAAAATGCTATACCAAGTTAGTGAGACATTTTAGTATCTACTAATTAGTGGCAGTTTTATAAATACCAAATTAACTTAGTGGGCAATTCCTCAGTAACTAATTGGAGATTAACTTGGTAACAGTTTAAATTAGTGACTCTTTATGAATACGGGCCTAAATCTTTATAACTGTATAAAGAGTCCTCACTGACCGAACTCTTATAAGGTTATAAATGGGTGAATCCATGGTCTCAAAAAGAGAAACACTGGTAGAAAAAGGGACACACTCAAAAACGTGGCGTCCCCCCCGCCTTGTTCCGCCAATCAGCATTGGTAACACGGGCGTCAATCCCCCATAATTGGTAAATAATAATAATAATAATAATAATAATAATAATAATAATAATAATAATAATAATAATAAAAATAATAATAATAATAATAATAATAATAATAATAATAATAATAATAATAATAATAATAATAATAATAATAATAATAATAATAATAATAATAATAATAATAATAATAATAATAATAATAATAATAATAATAATAATAATAATAATAATAATAATAATAATAATAATAATAATAATAATAATTTCAGTATCACCCCCCCCCCCACTTTTCGACACGGAGTTTTGGCCACTGATTGGAAATGTGGTCAAAACTACTTCTATGGATATGCTTACTTTATTTAAACCAAGATAATATTAAACAGCCAACCTGTCAGAGTTTCAGCTATAATTATCACGTTGTGTCGACACGATATCGATCAAATGAAAATGCATTCTGAGATTTTCTGCGTATTCATTCCAACTTATAATTTAGGAAGGTAAAACTTGTAGCTTTGCATGATGAAGAGGATAAGTAAGACTAATTGCGGTGACACCATGTGAAATTCTCTATTGAGTAGTAATTAGTTCTGAAAAGAACTGCAGGTTACAACTCGACGTTTCGATCAGTGTGCTCTAATCGTCTTCAAGAGAATTTAGGAAGGACTACTCTTACTAAAATTCGATGCTCAAGGTGTTTTACATTGTTATCCCTGTCATTGGGCTACTTTTTTAATTAAAAATCAATTCTGGATTCTCAACTTCCGGTAGCTTGTTAGGGGCTCAACAACTAATCAAACACAATTACCATCTCTGCCCTCACATGTCCCCATCTATACTCCTATGTGCAGAGAAGCACCAGAACTTGAGTCCGGTGTGCTAGACCGCCAGGCCACGACACTCTCCGACAAAACTATTTAGGCTAGGCATATAGGGGAAATTGATACCAGCTTTACGTCAAGTATTACAGTTTCACAAAAAATTAGCTTATTATGAATTACCGATCCTATTATTACTCTGTTGGAGTTTATAGTCGGGCCTTTCGTTTCGATCTGAGAACCATAATTTACCCTCTCATTTTTATTAGACGGCTTCGTTTCGGGTGAGATGAAATCATGGTATACTTCTCCGGTATCCTATTTTTTAGTCAGGATGATTTGCCATATAGTGCGTAGGCCGATTTAAGACTACGATCAACGGAAACTGTGCACTCATCTTTAAAGATGTACCGGGTATATCACCCGTATTTTATCGGCAATTCCCGGATGTTATTAGCTGTTCCGACCTGGTAGTCGGAAGAGCTATTTGTTTTCATTGGAACTATTTCACAAAATAGTTGTCAGAAGCTTGGTTTTACAGTAAATAAAAAGTGCAAAAATTATTTAACAGGACACACGCCATTAATTTCGGTGCATATTTACTGTTCACCCTTGTTTCTCTTGATTATTTTCAGAAATGTATAATTTTAAAGCATTTGTTTTCGAAGTTCCCAAGTAAAATAGCAATGCTCCAGAAATTGCTGTTAAAATAGCGGAAAACATGGGCGATACATCTCTAAGAATTCGTTTTTTCCTGATAGGCCTATGTGAGTTTGCGGTATAATTGAATTAAACCTATCCGTATGCATAGACCCATATATAGGTCCTCTGAATACTTATGGGAATGACAAAGTATTTGTTTAAATTTACTAATCAAAGTATCAAAATTCACCAATTCGTTATTATTATTATTATTATTACCGGTATTATTACATTTCTTTACCCAGGGTATACCCAAACAGTTTAAAACTGGTTTCCATTGGGGCCCTGCATACAAATGACTATACACATGTACAAGTACAATACATTACAAATACAATACAATAAAGTAAAAGCATATGGGATTAGTGCATAATTGTTAAGCAAAATATTGTAGAACCATTACAACTACATGTACAACATCGTTAACAGAATTCGGACATATTTTGTGACATCTAAAAGTATATGTTACTGACTGAACGTTTTACGTAGTTCGGATTTGAATGAGGTTAGAGAAGTCATGATTCTCAACTGTATATGCAAATTATTCCATATGATTGTACCGGTTACAGCAAAGCTCGAGGCATAACATTTTTTTTTCGCAAAAGGAATCTTCAGTGCCATGTCAGTGGATTGTCTCGTTTCACGATTTTCAATAAGTGGTGAAAACATATACAAAGGAGTAATTTTGTTTATACATTTGTAGACAAGAATAGCCTTTTTATACTCAACTCTTTCCGAAAATGACATCCAATTAAGTCTAGCAAACATATCGGCTGAAGGAGTTAAGAATGCACATTTAAGGATTATCCGCGCAGCTCTTTTCAGACATTTATTAAGAATATTGTCGTGAGATGTGTACCGTCCTCCCCATACAGTACTACAATAATCTAAAGATGGCATAACTAAACTAACACAAAGAGAGTGGAGGCTGCTTTGAGGAACATAGTCGCGGATTCTATTTAGCATACCTAGTTTAGAAGAAACGGTTTTCTTCACGTATTCAACGTGTGGGCCCCAACAAACATTTACAAGAGTTCACCTTTACCACTGGACTACCAGCGATACTGACATTAAGGTCAGTACTGCAGATTTTTCGTTTAGTTCCAATGAGCATGGATTTGGTTTTGCTGGCGTTTATTGTAAGTTTGTTTCTGACACACCAATCGTAAATTCTAGCTAGGGCTATATTCAAGTTATTCTCTATCACATCAACACTGGTAGAACTACACGTTAATGTCGAGTCGTCAGCATACATGAACAAATTACACTCTTTAGGGATACAAAGCGGTAGGTCACTTGTATAAATAATAAATAACAGTGGACCTAAAATTGATCCCTGTGGTACGCCGGTGTTAAGCGGTAGGGCCTTAGATATGTTGCGCTCAATAGTCACAGACTGACTACGTTCACTTAGATATGACTTAAACCAGTTTATTACAGAAGTTGACATATTCACCCTTTCAAGTTTATCTAGGAGAGTTGCGTGATTAACAGAGTCAAATGCTTTACTTAGATCTATAAGAACAGTGCCTGTCATTTCCCCACGCTCCATAGCCTGAAAACATTTGTTCGTTAAATCATGTAAGGTGGTTTCAGTTGAGTGTAAGGGCCTAAACCCTGACTGACAACAGGGAATCAGATTACTTTCATCAAGATATGAATATACTGCAGAGTGTATCCATCTTTCT
The DNA here is from genome assembly GCA_029582265.1 of Zoroaster sp. YZ-2022. NCBI lineage: Eukaryota > Metazoa > Echinodermata > Asteroidea > Forcipulatida > Zoroasteridae > Zoroaster > Zoroaster sp. YZ-2022. The sequence continues at coordinate 6,345,460 of CM055829.1, forward strand.
AGAATCTTAGAGATAATCGGCAGTATTGAAATAGGCCGATAGTTAGTTGTATTACATTTGTCTCCACCCTTGTGAATAGGTGTAACCAAGGCGTGTTTCCACTCTCTAGGGTATTGCTCGCATTTTATCGAGAGGTTCAAGATGTGTGTTATCCCTGCCATCGAGCAATCTCGGTGATCGAGAGAATAAGACGTTTGTGCAAGTCGAGGGGACGTCGCTTCGTGTCACGCCCTGGTCGTTTGTATTTTTGTTTACTCAAAAGCAGTGACTTAATTTTGTTGATCCATATCAGTGAGGTGAACATTACATTTAGGCCCTGTTATGATGTCCTGCCTGCTGGCATGTGCGGTTCTACAGCCAATATTTTTTTATTTGTAAATTTGTTGTTATAATTGTTATAATTATATTGTTTGGTGGGGGCTTATATTTTTCCAAAAGTTACATTAACATTTCCACCTTTCAAATGGTCTTAAAAAGAAGTGTGCATTAGGCAGGCGCAGGGCCATTGCACACAAATCGTCGCTTTCTTCTTTTATTTCTTTGATTTAGTATTTCTGTTTTTCGCAGCATTAATTATAGGTCTAAGCTTATATAAATACAAGACCCCGTATATCCGTGCCTGCCATGTTTTTTGAAAGGTTTTATTATAACAAAGAAATCAGTTCAACATTCATATAGGCCTACATGTTTAAATCTCTTGATCACTCCATTAAAATAAAACCCTGAAGCAGCACTTTTAACCTGAAGACGTATAGGGATAACTTTCAATTAGACACGTCCTTGAAAAGATCGTAGTCTGAAATCAGCCTACGCACTATTATGGCAAATAATCCCGACTAAACAATAGGATACCGGAGAAGTATACCATGATTTCATCTCACCCGAAACGAAGCCGTCTAACAAAAACCATAATAAAATCAAATGGGTTCTTTAGACTCTGAGCGCGGAAGAGATCAGGGGATCAGAGCACAAAGACTGTCCGGGAAATCCGAGTTTTGTATCCCGGGGGATCACTGTCTTAGCCCCGCTATCGTTCGTGCGTCCTAAATAGGATCTGACGTGGAAATGGAAAGGCAAAGATTACTGACTGAGCCATCGCACGAAAACCTCCGCTATGTCGTCACATTGGTCTTTGCTACATAATTAGTGGATGTAATTACATGATTTTTATAGACTCCAAAGTACCATAGGTTAATGGTGACATTCTAAGGGCTTAAGAAAAATAAAATATTCGTGTAACAGGTTTAGTTTTTTTATTTTTATTTAGTCGTAGCGTCAGTTAGAAACAAATGAGACAAAAAGAATGAATTTAAGGAAGCCTTGACATGTCCCCTGGGTACGTGCATCAACCAATGACCCAAATAACACGCACTATTGGGGTTCACCCGTCACAGATTTTCCATGTTTATATTTTGAATAGACGAGTATTAGTAGGTTTTCTTGGCAATTATTTCTACAGGCTGTGGTTGGGATAAGGTTTTTATCCCCATAAAAGCTAGATGTGTTAAAGGGAAGGTATAAACATTAACCGGCCAACATGTGAATGTATCAGCTCAATGCGGAGTCTAAGGACAAAACGTGAAAAGGCATTCACAGAAAACACTTGGAGCTAATATGTTGTGTGTATTTTATCTGAAAGAGAGTGTCTTTCGGATAATAATTCGACCATAATGTACTCAGGTAATAATATTATACCAATGTTGTACCTTCCCTTTAAAAGTGTCGCCCAAAATGAGCACTGCTTTGTGGCAGTTCAGGCCAACAAACCCCTTTTCATTCACCTCTGAGTCTGTCAGCCAAATGCCTTATTTTGCCTGAACCGTGTTTTGTTGGATGTATAATGTTTTTTTGAAGATTCTTATCAAGGAGATCATTCTCTTTAAGAATTTGCCTGATGACACCGTCTCAGACTTGGGCAATTTGAAATATCGATTAATGTTTTATTGATTTTCATCAAAACATATGGCGTATGTATGCATAGTTCATTTTATTAGCTAACAAACTCACAAAGTTTCATTTTTAGAGCATACATATATGGACCAGTTTACCTTCCAATTAGACATATTAATAGCACTTAAAAACAATGGGGCAAGATTTTCTAAAACATAAAACAAATAAACTTCTCACCAAGTATCAATGTTTTGTGTCTTATCTCTTTGGACAGGGAGGACTTGGCGATGCGAGTTGATCTGACTGAAGCTCGGGTCCAGGTAAGAATATGGAAGGATCAGTAAAATGTCGTGTGTTTCACACTTTCCTGATGTTTGATCTATCTGTTTTAGTTCCTCCCCCTTGAAATTATTGCACCCGAAGTTCCCTCACTTGAATTCCAATTTCTAAGATAGGCATAAGAGCTTTCATTAGTGTGACTCATAATATTTAAGTCCCACAACCTCCTGTACCCCTACCGTGGGTACTGGCGTACCAAGCATTGCATGTATAACGTCAACAGTATAATATCAGGCATTATAACACCTCATACATAGATTCTGTGTTGTGATTAGTTGAGAGCGTGTCACATGATGTTCGCTATTTTTACTGTAATGCAAGGAAAGACTAGCCCATGTCAACCAATGAACTAACTCATGTCAACCAATGAACTAGCCCATGTCAACCAATGAACTAGCCCATGAAATTGGTCTAAACGTGCCAATGCTGTTGTTACATTATGAATTACATCTGAAAATTAACAAAATTCTCGATGTTATGTGGAGAAGTACAACATGTATAAACTCTATAAGACGAAAATTTTTGTGGCTTTCCAATACAGGTTTGGTTTCAGAATAGAAGAGCCAAATGGAGGAAGCGAGAAAAACAAGGAATTGTTCAGGCCCCGCCTACCTGTGGTTACCATGGAGTCCCTGCCCTGTTGTCGACACCGCATCCATTCGCCCAAACACGTATAGATTACCCCAGCAGCCTGTTACCAACATTTAAACTGTTGTACTATCCGCTACTTCACCCTGATCTCACTTCCAGCCGTCCGCTTGTTTCTCCGTCTGGTACCCAACCACCGCGCCTGTCATTGTGGTGTCCAGCGATCTCCATGGTACCGGAGGTCAAGTCTGAGGAGAGACTAGTGTCCCATTGTAGTCCAACAGGTGATACAATGGAAAAGCAGCCGTCGGACACGCCGACTGACAGACGATCTTTTAGTATTGCTTCTTTGCGTTTAAAAGCACGCCAACATGAAGCAAATCTGGGTAAAAGAGTGAAATAACCTCTATGCGATGTCATATGCTAAGCCAACAGTGTCTTAAAGCATAGGCCCCTATGCACGGACTTGGACATGGCAAATAACGTGATGCCCTTTTGATAACTTCGAGAATACATTTGATGATTTTAAATTTTGTAGCCAGTGCAAGATGATTTCTTTGCATAGTGAGGTGGAACCAGACGATACGAAGGCAAAACAATTTACTTATGTGTGCATTCTTACATGCATGTTAAAATACCTTTGTGCTTCGAAAAACAATCATATTAACTGTAGGTTATTATAATATTATCACCTATATCATTTACGGTAGTTTAAATAAAGGACAGGCCCTTAACGTAGCCTAGGTTGGACTTTCACCTTCTTGTATTGCCGTGACGTTTACAGAGACAGAGATTTAAATTATTATATATTTCACTGTAACAAGGGCCAAATACAAAATAATTAAACGGCGTGCCCTGTCAAAAATGGGGTGTGGTGTCAAGTTAAATATTTAAAAAATACGTAAATAAACGGCGTATTGTTTATCAATAGTAAGTACGGAGTTTATTTACATACAAAACTTCGTCAAACCAGAAATACGGTGTCAAGCTGTAATTTTAAAGGAAACAAATCTTGTAATTTTACAGGTTTTTTTTTACAGTGTGAGTACTATACATGTACTTGCCTACTGACATTTAATATGACATGAATAAAAGTTTGACCATAAAATAAAAATAATAATAATTTTGGCTTTGTGATTGAACAGTCACAATGAAGACAATGTATTGTAAATTTCCGGACCAAAATGTGAATTTTAAATGAGTTTTCAATAAAATAAAAATATGGATTATACATCAAGTACACTGTTGGGGTGCAGTCAATTAGTTTGTTTTCTTATCTGAGTCATTCGTCATCCATTTTTCTGTTGACTGACTTGCCATTGAACCAACTCGTCAAACTTGTACCCAAGTCAACTCGTACCCAAGTCAACTTGTACCAGTAGGCCTACAAGTTAGCTTAATTGTTTATATTTTTCTTCAGGGTGCACCCACTAAATAAACTTCCATAGTAAACAGTGTTAAACACAAAATATTCAAAAATCGTTAAAAATACTTAAAAGTCCCACAGTTGTTAAAACCAACAGATAAAATATTGATCGATATATAACCTTTTATTTTCTTCTCTATTTACTGTCTAAAGTCCAGGTTTCCAGGAAGTTATCCTCATCCCAATGAAAACCACCCTCTACAGTAGTGAAAACGTCCACACTGAAAAACAGCCATTTTGGAAAAAGGCCTTACGCTTGAAATCAAATTAGGACCACTTTTTCAGGGCCTAGTGTGTCCAAAATATTCAAAGTTGAAAGCCAAGGACCCCAGGTTATGATATTGGGCCATTTTACAATCCATCAAATGTATGGGCCTCAAATGTTTGTTTTTCAGAAAACTTTGAGGACATACACTTTATGATAAACAGCTTGGCGCATGAATTCCTCACTATTTAGTGGGGTGCACCCTTTAGTGAACAACAGAAGGCTCTAGCATGTCAGAAGAGATAATATATAACTACTTTATTATTTCAAGTTATCTCAACTATTGTTAAAAGAGATTCTTGGTTCTTATATTTATAATAACTTTTGTTGCGGTTAGTTTAATCTGCTGGGGAGGGCTCACTGTAGAAAAATGGGGCCACACAAAAAGTGCACATTCAATATACTCATGGCGATATATCACCCCTGGATCTGCTATGCTAATGGATGACACATTATTTGATTGCAAACTAGGCCAAATCCTGCAAATGGTTTAGCAATTTACTGATAATTAGCCTAAAATTTTACTTGAATGTTGGATGTCATGAACTCTAATGTTTATTTTTACTTTTGTTTCTCAATCTATTTAAACTACAGAAAGAGAGAGGAGGGAATTGAAGCTGAGGGATGGGGTGAGAGTGGGATGAGAGCCGAGACTGAAGGAAACCAAGAAAGCTAGGTGATGATGGAAGAGGAAAGTAGAGCTTGAGGGAAGCGTTCTGTTTAAAGGGGACACAACTAGTTGGGGACACAACTAGCAACCACTATGAATGTTGTCAAATAAGATGTTGGTATGAGATAAAGGGTCAGCATCAGAGCAGACTTTCAACAGGGCATGGAAGCAGGTTTCTAGTGTAAGATGAACACAGTGACTGTAAATTACTGGCTTATTTATGCAGCAGCAGCAACGGTATTTATATGATCTTGTGGGGTATTATTTTCAGTCACTGAGTTAATCTAAAAATAGCACTTTGATTCTATGCCCTGTTGATCATGATGATATTGTCCCTCTAGGCGACAAAGGAAGATTTATAAAACCAAAGATGCATTACAAATTAACTCTATACTCCTAGGCTACAGTACTATGTGAACAGGAAATCTGGCAAAGATGGCCACAGTGAGATAAAGGTCTAATGACAAGTGTACATGTATCAGTGGTGTAGCCAGGAGTTTCAGAGTTGGGGGGTGGGGACATTATTAGGAGGTAAATTTACTGACACAAAACTCAAATGAACCAACAAATTATGTCACTCAGAAATTATACCAAGTTTGTGAATTTACACAAAGACACAATTGGCTATGCCACTGACATGTATCCATTTTCCAGAGTATTAGTTATCTGTATCTTTGGCAAGTAGCAAGGATTTATTTATTTTCCATATTTCTTTGAGCCTAGTTATGGGGTTGTCTTTGTCTAAAAAGATAAAAATCAATGATAACATCTAGTTGTTATAGTAAAGAAGTCAAAGTAATGCCATCATGTTAATGGAAACACAACCATTTTGTAAATGTTGTTCATTGAATAAAATAAAGAATACAGAACCAGCAGCCATGCTGTAAAGGGAATATGACATCACACTTTGGTACTCTATAAATGAAGTGTGGGCTGACTTTGTAACTGAAAACAAATTATTACAAGACTAGCTATATTTAGGAATTTCTTGAAATTTAATAACTCTCTGTAAGAATAATTCTTTTTGGTGTGTACTGTTTTAAACACACACACACCCATATTAATAATAATAATAATAATAATAATAATAATAATAATAATAATAATAATAATAATAATAATAATAATAATAATAATAATAATAATAATAATAATAATAATAATAATAATAATAATAATAATAATAATAATAATAATAATAATAATAATAATAATAATAATAATAATAATAATAATGTGGACTTATATAGCGCACGTATCCACCAAACTGGTGCTCAAGGCGCATTATATTATATTATTACCCCTGCTCATCAGGCTCATAAATCATTCCTGAAACCATCTCAGCTCCCTGGGGAGTATACAGCTCAATTACTGCCATTACAGCGCATATAGGGCTAATCAAACACAACAACCAACTCTGCCCTCACAGGTACCCATTTACCCCTGGGTGGAGAGAAGCAAGTATGGTAAAGTGTCTTGCTCAAGGACACAAGCACCATGGTCGCGGTTGAGATTCGAACCCACATTCTGACGACTCAGCCATCAGAACACAAATCCGATGCACTTAACCGCTTGACCATGGCACTCCATAAACCTAATACATGTAAATGTATTGTGCCATGGAAAGTTTATTAATAATAATAATAATAATAATAATAATGTGTGGATTTATATAGCGCACGTATCCACCAACTAAGTGGTGCTCAAGGCGCATTATATTATTATCCCTGCTCATAAGGCTCAAAGGCTCATAAATCATTCCTGAAACCATCTCAGCTCCCTGGGGAGTATACAGCTCAATTGCTGCCATTTCTAGCGCATATAGAGCAAACCAACTCTGCCTTCACAGGTACCCATTTAACCCCTGGGTGGAGAGAAGCAATTATGATTAAGTGTCTTGCTCAAGGACACAAGTGTCACGGCAAGTTATGCAAGTTAAGATAATTTATTACATACATGTATTATAATATACATGTAATAAATGTTAGAAACCAAAATATAGCACAATATGAATTATACTGGCATTATTAATCTCACTTATATTTATCCTTAGTTTATTATTTATTTTCCTTAAAAGATTTTATTTATAAAAACATAAGCAATGATGATGTATTTTTATAATTGTTAAATTAGCAATAGTACAGCCACATTATAAACTTTAAAATTGGGCAAAGTCTGAATAAAATATTTAATTAATTGGCATAACAGATTGGATTTGGAATTTGTCACTTATATGATTAACTTGAAGGGCGTGTAATTACTCACAAAGAAACTGAAAATGATGATAATTAAATTCTGAAAGTTAAAGGGACAGTATCGTCATGATCAACAGTGATAGTTTTAGAATACCCACATGATAAGGTCATTATTACCATTACTGCATACTGCATAAAAACCAGTAATTTTCAGTCGATGCGTTCATCTTAAACTAGGACAATGATTCCATGCCCTGTTGAAAGTCTGCTCTGATCGTGACGATACTGCCCCTTTAAGATGGTAGTACACAAATGGAATAATTCATACACAAATTACACATGTATTTAAATTATTTCACTTATTCCTATTTTCTGAACAAATTATTTTAAACTTGAACAATTCATGAAATACGTTTCTTGGATCAAATAGGCAAGGGTGTATCCATTTGACTTGGATTATGTGCAAAGATGGATAAAGCAAAATAGCTTACTACAGAAAGTTCACAAATATGGAAACAAATTTCTGAATTTCAAGGGGAAAATATTGAATACGTTGTCAAAACACATAGATCGGCATCATATTTTGCAAACATTTTTCACTGGTAGATATGAAAATCCCTGACATTCATGATGCGTGACAGAAGTGACATTGTGTTGAACCTCCCCAGGTAGCCCCAACAACTCCTCACTACTTGCTGATAACAATCATGGTGATATTTCCTGCAATATGACATGAAATTAAATAAAAACATATTTTAGTGAAAAACAGCTGTAATAAACTAAAATATAGGCACTTCTGTGGAATACAAAGCCCATATACTTATTTTTTTTACTGCTATAATTAGGACAATGTACCAGGAGGGCAGTGGGTGTTGTCTTTGTGTACATGAATGCATTGATTTAAAAAACCTTTTGGGGGTGGGTGGTCATTGAAAGTGAAGCAATTTCTTAATTGCATCTCTGGATAGCCTGATACTGGATGGAGATATGCATTTCCAAGAACACCGGGGTGGAGGCAGACGGCTTCAACCAATCATGCAAAGCTATTCAGGGTTTGGGAGTTGGGGTCCTCCATATTCATCTAGTTCTGTTATCTTCTGTGAAGTCTTTGGTATTTCTTTACAGCCTGCAGATCCTGTTTGCCAATAATGGCTGGACACACAGTAATCACAGGATTACATGTGAAAGACAATATGAGTTGTATATGCACAGGTAGACATGAGTAGTAGGGAGTGGGAGGTGGATCACTGAAGCTACACCCCATCCCCCAAAAATAAATATATAAAACAAAAACTGGTCAACTAGTATAGGCCTACGTTCTAACTCGTTTTTGTCAACCCATACTTTTACTAAATCGTAATCATGCCAGCTCGTACATAATTTGTTTTAAAGAAAGCTGAAATACAGACAATGTGTTCAAAATGTTCAGTACTTTGAAATTAAAAAAACTGAAATTAAATAAGTGATGATCTTTCTGGGTTTACTTGGTTACGAGTTGACTTGGGTAAGATTTTTGGGGTACGAGTACAAGTTAACTTGGGTAATAATTGACGACGGGGTGACAAAGAATACCACACGAGCAATTTAAGCCGCCCCCACCCCTCCCAGCCTGTAAAATCCAGTGACACCATCACCACTGCAAAATCCTACTCAATTAAGACAACAATTTTATGCAGAATTTTTATTTTAATATTAATTCACTTCATCCCATGCCCCGTGGTGAATTTAGAGTGGTTGTTGGTTCGATAGTTTATTTTTTTAAATCCCCACTGTAGATGTGGGGCAATGTGGGCTAGGGACAAGTTAAACTGATCATAGATGTAACTACATGTACAGTGTACATGTACATTTCGTAAACAAACATTCGCTGAGTATTTCTCACTCTAAACAACAATAAACAGTTATATTTCAATGCATGATTTTGTTTTCACGATAATTCAATGATTGTAGGGATTTACCATGATGTATTAGTCAGTCGACCTTGTTATTTTCGCGTCGAGTGGATCAAATCAGTATGGTTCGCAACCACGAATCTCCGCCTAATCTCGCCCTCGGTAGGGCTCCCTCAAGCTTAAAATCACCATTACTACCGGTAGTTAAAGGAAACACGTCTTATTCATCAACGCTGTATTCCTTCCATGATTCGCTAGTGTCAGACATTTTTGGAACTTTTCTTTTGGTCGTGATCGATGTAACTTGCATTGTATAATACACGAACACAAGCAACTCACTTCGCGGGGTCTCCCACTAGGTAGGTCATCAATGGAAAATGAATAATGCACGAGACTGACGACGTGGGGGGATTTTTCAAAACTCGCTATTGAATGAGCCGCGGAACCCTGGTCAAAATGTTTTTTTTTTTACATTAAGGAATCATCTTTATTGAATGGTATTGTTGTTGTTGTTGTTGTTGTTGTTGTTGTTGTTGTTGTTGTTGTTGTTGTTGTTATTATTATTTCGCGTTAGCACAGCATGAAAAGAAAGATCTTGTTTTCCTTTCTGCCGGTTACACCTCGAGTCAAGCTACGTCCCGTAGCCTTAGATCTCGAGTGTCTTTCGCAGAATCCTTGCTGTCCCTAAGAGTGCCGCCTTCTGTAGTAATTCTACTCTAACAGATGTTCCTATCTTCTTCTTCTTCTTCTTCTTCTTCTTCTTCTTCTTCTTCTTCTTCTTCTTCTTCTTCTTCTTCTTCTTCTTCTTCTTCTTCTTCTTCTTCTTCTTCTTCTTCTTCTTCTTCTTCTTCTTCTTCTTCTTCTTCTTCTTCTTCTTCTTCTTCTTATTATTATTATTATTATTTCGCGTTAGCACAGCATGAAAAGAAAGATCTTGTTTTCCTTTCTGCCGGTTACACCTCGAGTCAAGCTACGTCCCGTAGCCATAGATCTCGAGTGTCTTTCGCAGAATCCTTGCTGTCCCTAAGAGTGCCGCCTTCTGTAGTAATTCTACTCTAACAGATGTTCCTATCTCCTTGAGATGTTTCTCCAACGCCTTCGGGATTGTACCCAGTGCTCCCACTACCACAGGAATAACCTTCACCTTGACTTACCACAGCTTGCGGAGTTCTCTCGCTAAATCCTGATATTTCTTTACCTTCTCCTTCTCCTTCGAAGCTACTCTACTATCACCCGGCACAGCTATATCAATAAGATGACACATCTTCTCATGCTTATCCAAGACAACAACATTCGGCCGTCTATGTTCTATAACATAATCTGTCTGGATGTTGAAGTCCCAGAGAATCTTGACATGGTCCGTTTCTTCAACTTTTTCCGGCACATGGTCGTACCACTTCGATTGCACCTTGACACCGTACTTCTTACACAGATCCCAATGGATCACCTTGGCCAACTTGTCGTGTCTGCCTTTGTACTCTGTCTGAGCATGCACTCTGCACTCGCTGACAATGTGAAATACAGTCTCCTCCGCCGCATTGCACATTCTGCACATAGGAGAGACATCTGACTTCTCGATCCTTGCCTTCATCACATTCGTCGGCAGAGACTGGTCTTGCGCTGCAGTAATCAGACCCTCAGTTTCTTTCTTTAGTTCTCCTCTCCTCAACCATTCCCAAGTCTTGCTACTTGCCACTTCTTCAGCACATCTCAGGAATCGGCCGTGAAGTGGTTTTTCCTGCCAATCTCGTGTTCTTTCTTCTCTTCTTTGATTCTTATACTCCTTTGGACCTAATTCGTCTGCCTTCATGTATTTATGTGCAACCTTCAACAACTTTTCCGAGTACTACTTACATGACACTGCAAGCTCCTTCTCTCGATGTTAACGCTGTCTGATACACTAAGTAATCCTCTTCCTCCTCTGACCTCGGTAGATAGAGTCTGCTGACATTTGACCGTGGATGTAACATACCGTACATCGTCATCACTTTCCTCGTTTTCCTGTCAGCAACATCTAGATGTGCCTTAGTCCACTCGACAATTCCTGCACTGTACCTCATCAGCGACACAGCCCAAATGTTGATCGCCTTTATCATATTCCCTCCATTCAGCTTGGACTTCAAACACTTCTTCACTCGTCTTATATACTCTTTCTTAAGCCTCTCTTTTAATTCCTCGTGCAGTACGTGATCTGCTTCAAGCACTCCAAGATACTTATAACTTTCTTCTTCACCCAACGCCCTCAATTGTGTGCCATCTGGGAAAGTAATTCCATCCGAATGTACCCTTTACCCCTCTTCATGGTCATCGCAGCACATTTCTCCAGACCAAACTTCATGCCGATGTCATCGCTGAAGATCCGTACAGTCTGCACCAAGGAATCAATCTCTTTCTCGTTCTTCGCAAACAACTTCAGGTCGTCCATGAAGAGCAGATGATTAATCCTGCATCCATCCTTCGTCATCTCGTATCCCGCACTAACCTTCCGCGAAATCATCGTCAAAGGGAACAGCGCCAAAACAAACAACAGTGGAGACAAAGAATCGCCCTGAAAAATACCTCGTCTGATGTTTACCTTACCAAGACATTCATCACTGGCCATCAGATTTGTTCTCCATGTCTTCATGCTCTCACCCAGAAGACATTTCACCGCATCAGCTGCCCCTATCATATCCAAACATTCCATAATCCACGAGTGTGATACCATGTCGTATGCCTTCTTGTAATCTATCCATGCCATGGCCAAATTAGTTTTCCTGCTCCTACAGTCCTTTAGCACCGTCTTATCAATGATGAGTTGGTCTTTCGTTCCTCTTGACCGCATCTTGCAACCTTTCTGCTCATCTGGAAATAACTGCTGATCTTCTATGTGGCTATACAGATCTTCTGCAATGATACCGGTCAGAAGTTTATACATCATGGGTAGACATGTAATAGGTCGATAGTTACTTGCAACGTTACCCTTCTTAATGTCCTTCATGATGAGAACCGTTCTTGCTTCAGTCATCCACGTCGGAACGTTGCCACGCACTAAGCATTGTTGCAGCTGCTGGGCTATTCTTTCGTGAAGACTACTGAAGTTCTTTAGCCAGTATCCGTGCACTTGGTCTGGTCCCGGGGCTTTCCAATTCGGCACTTTCCTCAACTGTTTCTTCACCTTGCTCACATCAATCTGAAATCCCTCTTGTTGTTGTACATTCTTTAACTCGTCTTTCACGTCGGCTAACCATTCTGCTTGTCTGTTATGATCAGGCTGATCCCAAAGACCACCCCAAAAATTCCTTGCCTCTGCTGGCTCTGGGCCCACTTGTGAGTTGTCACATTTCCCGTCCAATTCTTTGAATAACCCTTTCGATCCCACGGGCTCTAAAAAGAGCCTTTGTTGTGATACGCTTCCTTCCCGTGGGCTCTAAAAGGTGCCGGGAATCGGCATGCCCTTGACGACCACGGCGACTTAAATCACCACCTGAAAATGCTTGAGTGGTTTTGGGGGTTGGCGCCCTCTATTGACAGGAATGAAGTGTATAAAAGTTTATGAAAAGAAAAGTGCGTCACTTTGCGGTTCCCGGTGCTAGCGTCCACTCGCTTCCACAACGGTCAGTTTAATTTAGTTGCAATCATGATGGAAACGGACATAAATGATGGCATTTTGGCTGAGATTTTGGCAGACAGTGGCTCAGAATCAGATGACGAAGTAACGGATGACGACAGCACTATAGAAGTACAAATTCCAGCGGAATTCGTTGAACTTGAAGAGGTAGGCCAAAATCACAGTAAAAATGAATAACTAATAACAGTTAACGTTACTCTTCCTGGCCCAATGCAAATTAACGTAATTCACTTATTTTCCTAGGCTATAGCGTAAATAGCGTTACAACTGTTGGAGTTGAGTAATGTAAATTTAGAAAATGGATCCCTTTTAATAGGATTGACCAAATCCCCACCCCCTGGACTGGGTCAAAAAAGTCAATTGAAAATGTACAATTTTTAGTAGTTTGTTGGGAATGTTGGGGTAATATTTGTATTCATTGAAACAGCAAGTTGATGTATAGATATAGCATAGAAATTTTAACATTCACCCATAGCCGGTCGTGCTGTTTAGCGTTAACAGGCTGAAAATGCACTCTTAGTCTCAAGCTTCCAAAAGAATAGCCTTGTATTCGAAAGGCCCTCATAAGTCGTATTATGCAAGAAGTTGGGGGAATTCACATTCACAATCCCACATTAAAACGAACATTTATCGACAACGAGTTTTGGAGAGTGGATGGAATCTGCCATATTTTTTTTCTCAGCACAATATTCATTTTGCGCATGACCCCCTGTGGCCTGTGCACATGCAGCATTGAGATATTGTATTTACAAAGGACCGAGATTAATCCTCCTTTGCCTTGTTTTTCTGTTGCAGCCTACCTACCAAGGTGACAGCCGACCGAGATCAAGGAGGACGACAGGAAAGTTAGATTTCCGATCCGGTTGGGAACGACGAGACCATTACGAGTGTGGGACTGTGCAGTTCAATGGAAATTCTGGCCCCACCGGCGACTTTGCCACACTGTCGGCAGTGGAGATCTTCAAGCTGTATTTTTGTCAACTCGTGTGGGATATGCTCGTCGATGAGACTAATCGCTATGCGCAGCAAACAATAGACTCAAATCCTGGTCAACAATTCTCCTGGCACCCAACCAACATTCCAGAAATGATGGCATTTGTGGCACTTCTCATTGCTATGGGCATAAACAAATCCTCTCAATACAAGATGTACTGGTCAACATCTGAAGTTCTTCGCATCCCATTCTACCCGTCGATCATGTCCCGAAATCGGTTCAGTTCAATTCTTCGGTTTCTCCACATCTCAAATAACCAAATTCCTCGTAGAGCCTTGCTAAACGGGACAAACTTTCCAAAGTTCGGCCCTTGATAGAAGTCCTCGTCCCGAAGTTTCTCAACCTGTATAACCCTGCGCAGAATCTGTCTCCAGATGAGAGTATGTTGAAATTCAAGGGACGCTTAAGTTTTGTTCAGTACATGCCTAAAAAACCTATCAAACGGGGTATTAAAGCATTCTCCTGAACGAGTCCAAAACAGGATACACGTGTGCTTGGAAACTGTACACAGGAGCCGACGACACACAAACTGTTTATGATGCAGACATACATGTAGATACCAAGTCAGACTGCCATCCACCAAACCTAACAGTTGCAGGAAAAGTCGTCATTGAACTGGTCCATGGACTTGAGAATAAGGGACATGTAATATATTGTGATAATTACTATACTAGCCCAGCTCTTTTAGCTAAACTTGCTAAACTAGGATTCAGATGTTGTGGAACTGTTCGTTACACTACACGGGGAATACCCCAGGCAGCAAACCCCAAAAACCATAAAATGAAGAAAGGAGATGACCCATTTTTTTGGTGAAAGGTGGGCAATTGTGTATCGTTTGGCAAGACAAAAAATCTGTAACACTTTTAACTAATGTAGGCAACACCGATTTGTCCAAAAAGCAAATTCGGTGTAATAAGAGCACAAGTGGATTTTGTGATGTTATGAAGCCCAATTGTATTGATGATTACAACAAAAACATGGGTGGAACTGATCTTGCCGACCAATGTTTTCAGTACTACAATCATACACACAGAAGCTTGAAATGGTGGAAAAGAGTTTTTTTCCATATGCTGAATATCTGTATTGTCAATAGCAGAGTAATATTCACCAGCATAGCAGGGAACAAAAATGTCAGTAACCTTGATTTTCGTATAGGGATTGTACAGGGCTTGCTGTTGGGTTGGGAACGTAACGCAACAAGTCAGTTGAGATACCATATTCCTATCGAGTTGACAGGGCAACAGCACTATCCTGGCAAAAACCCCAATGGAAAGAAACGCGACTGCATTGTTTGCAGTAACCGCAAATTAGGCAGGCGAAAACAAACGAAGATGATCTGTAAACAATGTACACAACCTATGTGCATAGTTCCTTGCTTTGAGAAATACCACATCAATTGATTGTAAATCTGTACTATTTGCCTTCAACCCCCCCCCCCCAATTCAATGTTGGGAATGGTCGGACAAGCCGCAGATTACAGTCCAAACCAACATTGAATTGGGGGGGGGGGTGAGAGGTTGTTAGCATGGATTGTGATGTATGTACACTGAATGGTTCATTTCCAAGTAGAAAACAAACAAAAAATCCCCAAAAATCTCATCCAAGTTATTGTTTTTCACATGGAAAAGAAATCTTATACATGTACCGTATTTGCATGAAATATCACCCATTTGTATTACTTTTCTTCAGTGTAAATACTGATCTAAATATTTCATTGTTTTGCTTTTACACTTAAAAATCTGCACAATATTTTCCTCCCTTTGTATACTCATTTTTACCATCAGTTTAACATACAAATATATTTGAGCCATTTGGTATGTACAGTACACATGTAAAAAAAAGTGTCTATTACTGCAGAGTGAGGGCGCACTTCAATGAAATTGTGAAAAACCCACTGGTGCTGAAGTGACATTGGGCTCCTAATTACTGTGGTAAAGAAGGGTACTCTCTTACATAACTGACTGGTAATGAAAGGGTTAATTGACGTTGATTTGTATTGAATAGACGATTTTGATGAAACTGCCTGACCCTGTCGTCATACCTTTTTACTTTCGCAGCCTTCGCCTTAACCCTTTGCTTTATTTCCTCCTTAACTACACTCATCCCCTTTCCTTTTACTTGATACTTCTTTATTAATCTATTCCTCATATCTGAATCTTTCATTGCACCTTTATCCATTTGCTGTATTCTACTAAGATCTTTGCGTAACTCGTTAATTTGGCCCTCAAGCCTGCGTTTCCACCAAGGTTTATTATCTTTATGTTGTGATTGTGAAGATTTAACCCCTAATTTGTCCACTGCTACAACTGCACCTGCAAAGACAAGATCATTAATTTCAGTAAGGTTAGTAGTACTTACAGTCCCAAGGATTCTACTTACCATAGCCGACACTTACCGACACATTTGTTAGCTTTTTCCTTGGGACCTAACGCAATGCAGGAATACTCCACTTACCTGACCCTTTTACCGATACCATTACCTCTTCAATCCTCTTCCTAATCTCTAGCTCTTCCTCCGTCAAGTCTGTACTTGCATCTTCTGTTCCCTCCTCTACTCCTCCACTGACCTCATCCGCACTCTGGGAACTTGCCAGTTCTCCAGCGACCACGTTGACCAGTTCCTCCTCCTGCACTTCTTCAGCATCATCACCAGCCTCTGTCCGTGATATTTTTCTACTCATATCTTCCACCTCAACTTTCGTTAGCCACTGGTTATGTTTGATTTGTTTTACCTGGTTGGCAAGCCGCTGTTCACTTATTTCAAACATGCCTTTATCCTGCCATATGTTAATCATTCTCTTTCTGTACCCTCTGTTCTCTGGCTTGCTCCTTATAAAACATTCCATTGCAATTCTGTTATCGTCCTTACTCCACTTTCTCCTGTTTACAGCACGAATTCTGTTATTGTTCTGAGCAGTGTGTATACGATCTGGCGGTACCTGCTCAAGCATACCGACCAGAACGGGCGATGGACTTCCTCTTTGAGAGTTCGTCGCTGATTCACCGTTGAGTTGATGCTGCATAGCATTCATGATTATCATCACAAAATTGTGAGAAAAGTTGTATTGTTTCAGGGGAAATTACATGCAAAAGCGATGTGTATTTCGCATTAGCACAGCATGAAAAGAAAGATCTTGTTTTCCTTTCTGCCGGTTACACCTCGAGTCAAGCTACGTCCCGTAGCCTTAGATCTCGAGTGTCTTTCGCAGAATCCTTGCTGTCCCTAAGAGTGCCGCCTTCTGTAGTAATTCTACTCTAACAGATGTTCCTATCTCCTTGAGATGTCTCTCCAACGCCTTCGGAATTGTACCCAGTGCTCCCACTACCACAGGAATTACCTTCACCTTGACTTGCCACAGCTTGCGGAGTTCTCTCGCTAAATCCTGATATTTCTGTACCTTCTCCTATTATTGTTGTTGTTGTTGCTGTTGTTGTTGTTGTTGTTGTTGTTGTTGTTGTTGCTGTTGCTGTTGCTGCTGTTGCTGTTGCTGTTGCTGTTGTTGTTGTTGTTGTTGTTGTTGTTGTTGCTGTTGTTGTTGTTGTTGTTGTTGTTGTTGTTGTTGTTGTTGTTATTCATTTCATTTAATGAGAATGAATAGTATACCTGTATCATGAAATTAAAACATTGCACATTCAATTCAACAGCATTCAATTTCGCCTATGCTTCCCGCGGCGTACACTTAAGTCATTCTAATTCGTTATTGGGCAAGTAATTGTGACATTATTTTGTGCAGTGGAATTCACAGTCTTCCAGTTATTTTTCCATGTTTGAAGTTCAAAGTAGCAATTGGTTCACTCACTGGTAAGAGACTGCCACTTCATTATTTTTTTATCGAAGTATAAGGTTCCTTTTCTACAACTCACTAACATTGACGGATAAAGAAACGGCAGCTTGTGGTCGTTACGCGAGAATATCAGATGTAGTCTGAGCACGCTTGATTAAGGCGTTTGAGGGAAATGCTCAGGAATGTCCACAAAACGCATTGAGTGAGAAATATGTGAGGAAAAAAATAATAATAATAATAAAGTAATAGATGTAGAAGCATTAACGAAAAAAAAATAATGAGAAAATACATGATTAAAGAAGCATTGATGAGAATTACTTTTTTGAATTCCAACTGTTCGAAACTGATTGCCGGAGAGCAAATCTTCATTCAAGCCAATCTGGCGAAATTGAATGACGGATGTGCATCACTCAAAATGAATGACACAAATGCGAAATTGAATGTGTGACCACAAACAAAATGTCTGTGTCTGAAAACGAAAATGAATGCCTGAATTCTTAATTTGAACCGTTGTACACATTTTTTAATACGAACGCACGAAAACGAATTTGAATTCTCAGTTGGCGAATGTGACTTGGAAAACCTATGATATATATCTGCATTATACTCAATGCCAGAATTAAGGAGACTTGGCTAGTCTCTCCCTCCAGACCATCATTATAAACACCTGCAGGGCTAAAAAAGAAATTAACTGGACATAGGCTTGGGTGGCGTTTACTTTGTGTTTCAATCTCGGCCCAAAAGGATGACTTCGGACAGGCATGTATTATCATTGCGTCAATTTATCAAGACTAGGACGTTCTCTTTTATTACAGAATTTCGTGTTACTGAAACCTTGGGTTTGCGGGTCTAGACGCCCTAGACGGACGTCAGCATTTCAAACTAAAACTGCGCAAGATCGGACATTGATTCAAATTATTTTTTTACGGATTTTGGGGAAAGGGTACAGGGTAGTTGACAAGATGAAGAGATGGGGGGGGGGGGGTCTTTATTGAACACAAATTTAATACCTAAAAATTAAGTAGGCTTATATACATTTTGTCTTAAAGGAGGGACCTTTCATAGACTAAGTATTGCACCCAACTTTGGCAAAAAAATGTTGTTTTACTTAAGAGACTGGATTACATTATATTATGTAACACATTAGCAAGCTTTTAAAGGGACAGTATCGTCACGATCGAAGCAGACTTTCAACAGGGCATGGAATCGGGGTCCTAGTTTAAAATGAACACAATGACTGATTACTAGCTCATGTGGGGTATTATTTTTAGTCACTGAGTTAATCTAAGCTAGCACTACGATTCCATAGCCTGTTGATCGTGACGATATTTCCCCTTTAACTTCAATATTTGGTGTGCAATTTATCTTTTTGTCTTTACAGTAAAAATGATTTTCCAATGGGATATGTTATCCCCCAAGGGGATTGGGTGATGCTCTCACCATCTGGAAACAAAATTATTGGACACAATTTGTTTGTGTGGAGTACCAAACGAAAAAAACATTATTCCTCCTTATCAAGTCATTCTTTATTCACAAATTCTAAGGCGGGATGAGCGGGTCTTGGGTATCCCCAGGCTAATGATCACCGGGCTTCCGTGACAATGGAGTTTCGATTAATTTTCATTAGCGCAAAGAATATATTGGTAAATAGTGTATAATCGACCTCTGTTGTGGTTCGATTGACCACTGCTAACCCCAACTGCAAACAACCAACGTGCATGTGACCAGGTGGACATACTGCCTGTTGATGGGGTCACTCTATCTTGCCAAGACCTAATTCTTTATGAAAAAGATCATCTTACTTAAATCAGACTTAAGGTTTGCATGGTGGAAAATATTAATTAACAGAGAAGGTTTACGGTAACACCATGTAATAATCTCTCTTGAAGTGTGCGGTTCTGAGAAGTACATGTGAGTTTACTCAACGTACGTTTCGGTCAATGTGCACTGAGGATAGTCAGAGTTATCCCTCATGATCTCTTCAGACACACAGCTCAAGTAAGATTATTACATGGTGTTACGGCAAACCTACTCTATTAACACATCTTACTTCAATTATGGGTATCCACAAACTAATAACATCAGCATTCCCATGTCGACAAAGCGAAGTATCCGCCCAATTAAGATCTGAAGCTTTGGCCGTAGCCAAAGAGGAGGGGGTACACCTCCCCCTCCCCGATATCGAGCCTCATTCAACAAATAAACCGTTTTTAAAGCATACTGACCCCCTCAGTTTATCGAAGGGGGAATGTTCACGCCTACCCCTCCCAGCAAATTGGCTTCCATGCCCCCAAAAGATTGTGCCTTCGCTATGGCCCTGAATCCACTCGCGTTTTATATCATATTATTGTAGAAATATTACCGCATGAAGGTAACTATCGTAACGAGCATGTATACTTACTAATGTAGAATAACATAATAGCTTTACACACTGCAAAATCTACACCAATGGTGTAACAACTCACCTAATATAAACACCGTAGCAGAATAAAATGGACAACACTGGTGTTAATTTAAAACCCAAGTTTTTTTTCAGGGTAGTTTCAATTTGAGCTCAAATATTTGTTAAAAGAGTGTCTGAAGCCAGGAGTCTCCGGTTTCTGGTGACGCGCGCTGTTGTTTGCTGTTTGTTTTCGTTGGGGGCAGGGGGTCTGAGGCGACTCGCGCGGAGACCACAAACCGGTGACTTTTTTCTAATATTTTCCACAAGCAATTCAACTTCCCTGTATTTGAATTGATCGATTTAACTTCCCGTTTTAATCCAGAACATACTGAAATTATCGATTATTTGACCGTTTACAACCAAGGCAGTCATAATTTATGTGATACAGTGGTATACCGTGCTCGATATATGCGGCAGTAGTGAACCCCCCCCCCCCCACAAATGTCCCTATACACTAACACACTCCCCCCCCCCCCAAAAAAAAATCCTCTAAAGAATTCCTGGAACACAATGAAGACACAATGGGAGGGGGGGGGTGCACTCTGCCGCATATCGAGCATCATAATTATGTACAGTGGCTACCCCTGAAAAAACAATTTCATTGTTTCGGGACGTTTGAAACACATAAATTGTAGGCTACATTAGGAATGGTGGCCGCCGCTCTTGGAAAATAGTCTCTAACAATTCATGTCATTATCTGAAGCTCGTCACCATGCATACCCAATTATCTTCCTGTTTCCCCCCGCAAAATTCAGGTATTTCAAAATGAATCGAAATGCTCAACTTGCGTGTCACTTCACGTCCTTAATTAAGATAAGCCCGCCGAGGCGTAATGGTGGTACCGATAAGAATACAACTCATCAGACTGGAATACGGTATCAACTACAAAAGTAGATAGATGACACTAATTTGGGGTTAGTTGTTGTATGGATAGAAATCAAGAGATGGAGGTGATGTTTCAATGGTTGAGATTGTCTGATCTTCATGTGGTGGAAACCCGGTTGCAACACTTGCAAGTCTGATATTATCCCGTCAGACAAGGGGTTTTAGTTGTTTTGTATTTGTTTCGAAGGGGATAAAAAAATGGCAATAGGTTATACTTTTGGATGGTGTGTTCAGCAATTGGGAATCGTGTTAAAAGCAGTGTGTACCGATAAAAATCCTCTTTTTGTTTGAAAAGATGAAAAGGAATTAGGAAGAAGAATAAGGAAGAAGAATAAGAAAGATAAACAAAATGAATGAATTACTACAATATAAAACAGTGAATGATTTATTTTGAGAAAGAAAAAAATACATTCAACATTTTGGAATTTATAAAGTTAACCACACATAACATTTTGCATTTTTAGAAAAAGCTATATTTATACACAATTAAGTGGAAAACAGACATTGTATCATTAGAAAACAGGCTGTACACTACATGGGGGATTTACTATATTTGTTCTTTTTTTCTTTTGTGTGTCGATTAAAAAATTTATAACATAATATATTATACATGTAGATATTGAAGATAATTTACAATTAGAATTTGGTCACAGTTTACATAATACATTTCACTACTGTTAACAGTGAATGTTATTTACAGTAAGAAATGATTGACATACGCAGCTAATTATAATTACATATACCAAATATTCTATATCAATTATCTGATAATAGCTTTATCCATATGGTGTAAGCTTATAATAAGAAATTGCATAAATACACTTCTCTTTTGTTTTTTTCAGGGTTAATTTTTCAAATATATTTACCAATCATCAGGCCAAACAAATGTTTTTAGTAATAGCTCTAAAACTGTACAGTGTAAGGCTTCTACAAATGTATTATTAACTGATTTATTTACGTTTTGTTGGTTTGTTACCTTGTTATTTTTGGACAAATTAGGAAAATTACATAACTTGATGTTATTTTCCAGTTAGTTATTAATCTGGTTGGGTGTAATGTTCAAAACACAGGAAAAGATTTTGTTAAAACGGTTTTTAGGTAAAAGTATTTTTGGGTGTATGTAATGCTAAAAATTCTTGGATTTTATGATGTAAATTGTGATTGTTTGTGCAGCATTTCGATGACTGCTCAACTCAACTGCTGTAATGATGAGTGTACAAAGGAAAGGTACAGCATTGGTATTTGGTAACATACATTCATTTCAACCATCTAGGTTTCAGGAAATGTATAATAAAACTAACCTGTGAATATTGAGTCACAATAGGAGTTCACAAATATTGAAAATACAACGAAAATACTGTTACATGTTTGTTCAAATTTAATAATTTGTTTTTTCTCTGAGTTGAAACCTCTTCAGACAAAATAATTTCTCAGAAATCAGGATGATTGATATGTGTACCAACTTAACACCATTTTTTTGATAATAGTTTGAATTTGTGCACTGAATCCTCAATGTACATTTTTAGTAAAAGATAATATACATTATAAACCAATCTATGAAACATGCAGCTGAAGTGAGAATAATTATTCTTTAAAAAAAATCAATTTTAAATGGATTCTCAAGTTATCATACTAGTTGACCAAAAGAAATATAGCCTACACAAATTTTACTTATATCTCTAAAATCTCTAGAGAATGTCTGTCCCCCTTTGCAATGTTCCCCACTGCCCGTCTGACTCCAGCCTGTCACCCTGAACCCTCAGCACTCAACAAAATAGACAATGAAATATACACCCACACTGCTGGTTTTACAACTAACTTATTCGTTCTTAATGGTGTTACTGAGTACCATCGTGCTCAGCCCTGAAAAGAGTCTACTCAAGTCCACTTCAGAGTATTTGCTTTGCCTCAGTTTCTTGTCTAAGAAGTTTTGGAGGCGGGTGTAGCTATCAAGATGGTCTCTCACAGCTATGTTGGCAAAGGCTGTATCCATGAAAAACAAACATCCATTCACCATTACTTAATTTAGTTAATTAAAAAATGACATATTGCTGGTCAATCAACATGAGGGTTAAAATGTATGAAATATTTCAAGTTCATGCTGAAACAAGTCAATAAATTGATTTACAAAACCATTTCAATAAAAAAATAAGTGTGATTTTTAGTGTTCGTCGTGACAATACAATGTCACACATTTATTTCCATGTTGGCAACAACTTAATCCATAATGGGTACAATAGTACATTACAGATTATTAATATTAACTTGATTAAGTTTTGATGAAGTTTGAAGTGCTATATGAATGCTGAGTGTCAGAGAGTGATACAGAACAACTGTCGTGTGACCGAATTACAGAAAACTTGTCAAATAATGGCAATCAGTCGTACTTACTTTTTTCACTCTCTGATAGTTTCTTCATGGCCCTGTCAACATCGAAGATAGACTGGAAAAAAGACAGCTGGTAGTAAAGGGCCTTGTCCGTGTACTACAACAAAAATACTTCAAGTATTCAACTGATTGTTATAACTTATAACTTAACTCAAATGAGAATTGAACCTGCTACCTCTGGATTACTGTATTGGTTGGTCTCCAAAATTGTCCAAACCTTGATAATTATTTAAGGATTTAGAGTATGTTTGAAAGAAGAAAAAAAAAAGTTTATTTTTGGAGGGTAAAAATGAGGTGAAGGCAAATAATAAATTGTGATTAACAGGTGAAAGCCTCTACCAGTGGTCAGTCTGTTAAGTTAGATTGACAGGTTGGATATGTTTATTTTTACAATATAAATATACTGCCTTACCTCTGGTTTCAGAATAGCTCTTTGACACACAGGGCACATAAACCCTTGCCGTTGAGGATTCAGAGGGGTTCTCCTTGTTCTGTGTGCGCATGAGGTATCCTCACACACCATCCACCCCTAGAAAAAGAATAGTTTGCTATTAATCATTTCTGATTATCTCTACAATCCTAAAGTACTTTTAAATCAAAATGTTCAAACTTCTACTATTAAAAGACAACAAGGCCTGTTGCCTGTACAATAACTTACAGAGTAGTATTTCTGTATGTAACCTCTGACAAGTAAGTTAAGATGATTACTCATCAGCCTCCAGTGGTTTGATAAGACGGTCTTACAATCTTGGT
Source organism: Zoroaster sp. YZ-2022 (assembly GCA_029582265.1). Lineage (NCBI taxonomy): Eukaryota > Metazoa > Echinodermata > Asteroidea > Forcipulatida > Zoroasteridae > Zoroaster > Zoroaster sp. YZ-2022. The sequence continues at coordinate 6,369,582 of CM055829.1, forward strand.
TGGTACACTGGGCTAAGGCACATGATACCAACTTGTCCTGTTGGAAAAATACAAAGCATTAGAAACGCCTATCAAAAAATGTTGCCAAAAATATAATTCTGCTTTTGTTGTTGTTTCACAGATCTAACCATAAAGCCCAAATATTGACAAAATTCCAGCAAGACAAAGATGGTGAATGGGGAATTTATGAACCACACAACATAATTCATTACAGTTGTTTCTAGACAACACATTTTCTCTAAGATTTGTTAAGTTAGATAGGTAGAAAGATACAAAAAGATACAAACTTTATTACCCCACAAACAGGAAATTAAAAAGGCCTTAACCAAAACAGGTAACAAAATGGAACAAACATTAATTAACATAAGACAATAGATTAAAATAATATTGTAAATTAATAGGCAGATTATTTACACTTCCTTAGATAAAATGTAGTTTACTACTATTAATAATAATAATGGACACTTATATTGTATCAGTATCCGCCAAGTTTGACGGTCATATAATTCCTAGAACCATCTCAACTCCCTGGGAGTATGCAGCCCATGCTGCCAAATGTGTAGCGCAACGAGCTTAATCAAACAACAATTACCATCTCTGCCTTCACAGGTCCCCATTTATACTCCTGGGTGAAGAGAAGCAATTATAGTTAAGTGTCTTCCTCTGGGACACAAGCACCACGATCGCTGGGGGCAGGGTTGGGTTGGGAAAGGTAGGTGTACATGAGACAATCCTCATACTTACACTACCAGTAAAGACGCTATCTATGATATTCTCTTTGCCACATGCTTTGTTTGGACAGACAAACTTGAAGCGGTCAGCATCTTTGTATTTCTCATCATCGGCCATAGCTGCATCGCCACCTAACATGGCATCTGCTTCATCATTATGTTGGTGCACTGCATGGCGGTAACCAGCTGGATCAAGCCCTGGTGTGTGAATTAACCACAGATACAAATATTATGAATGACAGAAAGATATGAATCAATACAACAAAAGCAAAAAGTAGTTAGTGGCCTGATGACCATAACAGAGTCTTCATCATATGCTTAATATAGGTTTTCCTTCAATTTAGCATTCAAATTCGTTTTTGTATGTTCGTATTGAAGTGATTTTGCTAATTCGGTTGCTACCACGGTTCGAATTAAGAATTCAGACATTAAATTTCGCATTTGCGTCATTCATTTTAGTGATGCACATCCATCATTCAATTTCGCCAGATTGACTTGAATGAAGATTTGCACTCGAGTTTCATTTTCAATTTCGTTTACAGGCAATCAATTTCGCAAAATGGGAATTCAAATAAGTAATTCTCACCAATCTTTCTTTAATTATGTGTTTTTCTCATTAAAATTTTCGTTAACGTTTCTACATTCTTGTTTCATTTTTGTTTTACTTTGTTTTTTTCATTTGTTTCCCCTCACATATTTCTCAATCAAGTGTTCTGGGGACATTCCTGAGTATTTCCCTTGAACGCCTCAATCAAGTGTGCTTGGGCTACATCAGATATTCTCGTGTAACGACCACGAGCTGCTATTTCATTATCTCTATCTGTCAACATAGTGAATTGTAGAAATGGACATTAAAGCAGCTGTGGCAGGCTCTTACCAATGAGTCAACCAATTGCTGCTTTGAAATTGAAACATGGAAAAACAAGTGTAACAGTATGAATTTCATTGCACAAATGTCACAAATGCTTGCCCAATAACGAATTTGAATGACTGACTGTACGCCATGGGAAGCTTAGGCGAAATTAAATGCTGTTGGTGAGTAATTTCAAATTGGATGCACCTTTTTGTTAATTGCATGACACATTAAATGAAATTGAATGACCATTTAAGCAAATTGAATGATGATTTAAAGCAGCAATCAGTTTCGCATGAAATTGATTGATGCTGCGTTGAAATTAGCTGCTAAATTGACAAATTTGGCCGGGAAAACCTATATATAATCAAAGTGATTGTTGTACTTTAACGACTAAATATGTATATGCTTGCAGGCATACTATTTTACAGAATGTATATCATTGATAATGTTGGCAAAACTATTTCTATGAGAATACTTTCTCTCATTTGAATCAAGATATACATTAAAAGCAACTTGTGTAATTTTCAGCTCAAGGCGGAGTCTAAATCGTGAGAAAAAAAGGTGAAAAGGCATTCAGATTTGTTGTTTTTATCTTAACGTGGAATTTAGGAAAGAATGCTCAATCCTAAATTCAAACTGAAATTATTTCTCTTTTTTTGAAAAATGAGAGAACCTCAGATAAAAATATTTTAATGGGAAGATCTTTTCCATCATCAGTTAAATAATAATAAATTGGTTATTATTGAATTACCAATCCTTTACCTTACCTACAACACATTTCAAAAAATTAATTAACAGAAAAATTTGTAACAGTTATGCCTGATTATCCTTTTGAAAAATATGTTTTGTTTACCGAGACATTCAGCAATACGAGCAGCATCCGTGCCTTCAATGGGGTCACAAAGTCGTGACACCACAGGATGTACCTGCTGGGCCAGATAATACTTATAATCTATCTTAAGATGGTCTCGTTTCTGGACTTCCTCAGGATGGTAAGCACGCTGGCTGGCTGGTAACACAGAGCCATCCTGTGGAGAGCAATAACAAAATATTGCATCTTAAAGACATTTACATTTGTTAATATTTGTTTAATGTTTAGAAGAGAAAAAACAAGCAAGAGTTAACAAAAAAGATAAACTTACCTCACAGATTATGTAAGAGATTGTGTCTCCTGCCCCGACTTTCTTTCCTCCTTGACTGTTGATCCATAGAGCAACATGGACGTGGGGTAGGCTCTTCTTGTCTGGGTAATCCTGAGGGGCTTTGGTAAGGCACTGCAGTTGAAGGAGAGATTAAAGTAATTGACATCATCATTGTTGCAAGCTTGGGCGTAGTACCACAAATATCACATCCTCAAAACCGACAGGTTTTAGGCCAGATGCAAGGCTGCTGACATATTTAGGCTATGCTGCTTCAAGGGCCAATCCAGGGAGGACAAAGGAGGCCACCCCCACCCCAACTTTTCCCCAAAGCTGTCCCTAGGGCCCCCCCCCCCCACAACAACAACAAAAAAGATGAATTGGGAAATATTTTACAGATTTATCTTGAGCTACAATACTTCACAAATTCATATTGTATCAGAAAGCACATAGAATGTTTCTTTCACTCCGGCCCTTATGCAAGCCCCACATCCCCTGGATAGTTTGAAACTTACCCCTCCAGCATTTGACACCACAAAAATGTTTGTTCTTGATCTTGGGCTGATTTAGGATGGAATTAGTGACAGAAACCCCTCAAATACACATAATTCAGCCATATTACATTTGGAAATTTTTCCTCTACTTTTGTGAGGGCAGGTTACAATTGTTTCTTGAATTAGAAATAAATAAATAAATGTCCAATTAGTCCCTGATCCCAAATTCAACTTGTAAACTCACCTTATTGATTTCGAACATCTTGAGTGGAACTTCATTATTAGCAACCTTTTCACCGACCTCAATCAACTTTGTATGTATGTTCTCAACAATGGTCTCCCTGAGGTCAGCTGATAGGATCTGACCAATCACATAGCTGAAAGTTCAACAATATACCTTGATTAAATTAAATTTATGAATAAAAAGAAAATGAACTTTGGTAGTTTGTTTTTGTTTTACAAAATCCAGAGAAAAGTTCAAATGAAGATGCATATTATGTGATTTGTAATTTGGCAATTTTATATTTAATTGGTACAATTCATTTCACTTGTAAAAGGGATTGTATAAATTTCAATGATATATTGCACAAAATAATTGACTGAAGTATTGTTATACTGTCCACAGTTGCCAGCAAATAATTTATGACACCGTGTCATAAATATACGGAAGCGCATTGCTGCCAATTGAAGGGTAAACATTTTTTTTTAAAGTCGTTCGAACGAGATAATAAGTCGTTCGAACGACATAGTAAGTCGTTCGAACGAGATACTAAGTCGTTCGAACGACATAGTAAGTCGTTCGAACGACATAGTAAGTCGTTTGAACGAGATAATAAGTCGTTCGAACGACATACTAAGTCGTTCGAACGACATACTAAGTCGTTCGAACGACATACTAAGTCGTTCGAACGACATACCAAGTCGCTCGAGCGACATACTAAGTCGTTCGAACGACATAGTAAGTCGTTCGAATGAGATAATAAGTCATTTGAACGACATACTAAGTCGTTCGAACGAGATAATAAGTCGTTCGAACGACATACTAAGTCGTTCGAACGAGATAAGTAAGTCCTCATTAAAAAATAAGCTGTGTGAATGAAATGCGGTCAATTATGCGCATGCATGCATGCGTTATGTACAGCAGTTTTGGGAGCTGCATAGAACACTTGTTGCTTTATGACTGACTAAACTTAGGTAAGCTGAACACCCCCTTTTTAAGTTCTCATAAGTCATTTCATACATATACATTTGTAGTGTAGTGTGGCCCCCACCATCCCTACTAATTTACTATAACAGTAAGCATTTGTTAAAGGACGTGTAATGGTTTCAACATTGTTGCCTTCTGACACTAGGTTATGCCTATAGTATTAGCGAGCGGCTATAGCATGCAGGATGCATTACGCGGTGTGCACGCTGCTGACCAGCCCACTGAGTGCTTGTCAGACTCATAATCCACGTTCAGCGCTCAGTACACATATACTTCTCCGTTAAAAATATAAATTTTATATAAGAAATTTGATACAGTACAGGGAAAATATCTTTCCCAGAGAACCGTTTCCTAACGACCACAGCTATTACTAGACAGCACGTTTGTATTTGAACAAATACGGGGGAGGGGCGGGTAATGATATCAATTTTTTTCAAAATGCGCTGGGGCTTGAGGGCCGGTTAGGTCGACTCTGCCCGACCCTACCACCTCTGTAAACAGCGCTAAAACCAGAAAAGAAAAAAAAAAATAGAAAATTGGCAGAGTGGTAGAGAGATAAACAATGACCACAGCCCCTCAGTTTAGACTTGTATTAGTCAAGTGAAGGTTTTATTCATTGTTATAGGTTTGATTGATAGATTAAGTTTAATATGTGTTTCAAGTCATTCATTGATGATCAGCCGCGAGTTATTAAAAATCTTTATATCCAAGTTCATTCAACAAACTCATGTGTCTATCATTTTGCTCATTTTAAACAGAATTTAAACCCATCCCTCCGGGACAGGCTTTACATCATGTTTGTAGTTTGTACTCTCTTAATGTAAAAGAGTAAAAACCACTCTTTCAAAGAGCTATATGGCGGACAAGTCTTTTTGGAGTGGATAAAGAGTAAAATTAGTAGTGTATAAAGAGTGAATTGGTAGCCTTTTACTGTATTTTTCAATCGAATCAGAGTGGGTTTCACTCCAAAAAGACTTGTCCGCCATATAGCTCTATAAAAGAGTGGTTTTCACTCTTTTACATTAGGCCTAAGGGGGTACCAACAATGAACCCTAAAATTAAATTATACCACAGAGTATATAGGGGCGGGCGAGCGACAATCCTATTTATTATCTATATATTTCTCTTAATTAAATTAAGAGAAAGTTATTGGTCATTTCAAAACGTGTTATTTTCAAATTTTCAGGATGGAAGAAAAACCATTAATTCTTTCCTTACAAGAACGCGGAGTCCAGAAGTGCGACCTCGAAAAATTGAAGCAGAATAAGGTAGGCCTTCTTACTTTTGAGGGTTGAAGATTATTGTTCCGCCGCTGAATTGTGTCGGCTAAATGATGGGAAAGCAATTAAAAGTAAATTAATATAAACTTTACATTTTTAAATGTTTCTTGTAATCTATTCTGGCAGATCGATGAAAACGTGATCAACCTTATGACAGACGACGATCTCGCAAAATACATTCCAGCTTGGAGACAGGCTAGCTGTCCGTCAATTCTGCACCGCAAGTCGCCAAGACCTCAAAAGCAAACACAGAACACAAGAAAAGAGCACTCTTCGACAAACTTAGGCGTAAAATGAAGCTTGCTAAGTCAAACAAACAATCGGAAAACGATTCGGGAGATGACACTGACGAAGAGGACTTCTTCCCTGCGAAGAAACGCTTGAAGGGCAACAAAAATGCCACCAAACCAACCCGAAAGATTGAATTGGGGTGGATACATGACGGGAAACAGGTGCGGAAAAAAAATGGGGGTGGAACCCGAAATATAAGCGTTCCCAAGACTTGTAACAAACAGTATTTGTTGAAAAGTGGGAGAGAGCTGTTCTTCCCTGGAGGTAGAGCTAAGACGGTGTCAATCAACGATGTCACTTGTGACATCTTGGATTTCAAGGAAACACCTTTATCTGAGACCGAAACCATTGGAGAAATATACAACAAGTTGAAGATGGGAATGGTCAGGTTTTATCTTGTCACCAAAACCATCGACAAAACCGTGAACTCGACGGATAGTTCCAACCAGTCCAGTCCCTTGCCGGAGCCTTCGACACAGATCACATTCCTACCACTACCCCCGGGACGTCAGCAGATATCTCCTTGAGCACTTCTTCTCCACCTTCGGAAGATACACTGCTCAACAACACTTCGTCTTCCGACATAATCCAGTTTTGCTTCATTGGAGAAAATGTAAGCATTCAGGAAAGTTTAGATGACACTGTCCCTGTAGAAGATTTGCCCTCCACAAGTATGGCTGCGCCTGACGTTCCCGAAGTGATTGGAGATGCTGATTGCTGCTCCATTGATGTTTACTGTACGGAAGACATCTCTTTTGAACCTGGCCCCTCTGAGCAATGCCCTGTGGTGATAGCAGACAGCGACAGTCCCCCACGAAGTCCAACACCTCCAGTGGACACTGAAGGACACAAGAAATACACTGTTTTGCGTGTCCATCGAGCAAATTTGCTCAACGAAATGATAATGCATTTCAAGAGTCCGCATATAATGGAAACAGACATCAAATTCCTGTTTGTAGGAGAAATGGGTATAGACCAAAATGGCGTTTCCAGAGAAGCATATTGCGCATACTGGAATGAATTCTTCAGCGGAAATGCAGAAGGAGTAGATGGGCGTGTGCCTGCCCTAAACACGAAATGGCAAGAGGTCGAGGTAGTGCAGCAGTTGGGCGAATCCTGTTGAAAGGATTCCTCGACCATGGTTTCTTTCCGATCAAATTCAGTGAAGCATTTACAGTGGCACTTATTCTCGGTGAGGAACATGTAAGTCCAGAGTTGTTGCTGACATCTTTGCTGAACTACGTGAGCCCGTCAGAGAGGAGCATCCTCAATGCAGCTATAGATGGCAACCTAAATGACGAAGACATGGATGACTTCATAGACTTCTTGGACAGAATGGGGTCATCTTCTATTCCATCCACTAAAGATATGAAAATGAAGATCATTCAAATCGGCCACAAGGAACTGATCCAGAAACCGAAATAAGTCATCGATAAGTATGCCGAGATGTACTTACACAATACTTCCCAGACACAAGTGATATCAAATCGATGTATATTGCCAAAAAACCATCCTCGCGAAAAGTTCTAAAACTTCTGGATGCTAATCCGCAAAACAAAGCACAGGATGAAAGTTTCAGATACTTCCAACAATTTGTTCGAGCCCAAGATGATCTATCTCTAAGGAAACTTCTTCACCTCATGACAAGCTCCGACTCAATGTCAACGGATAAAATACGTGTTTCGTTCACAAACATCCTTGGCCTGGCAAGACGTCCAGTGTTTCACACTTGCGGACCCGTTGTGGAACTACCCTCGACATATGATAGTTATCCCGATCTTCGAAAGGAATTTGAGGCCATTCTTGCGAATGAGGAGTGTTTCCGCATGGACATTGCTTGACTACAAGCCATCTATAATCCTCACAGTTCATGATGTGCATGATCGCCACAACTTTACAGAAGAAAGCATAGGCCTTCAGCACGTAAAACCACAGTCTATAAAAAGGGTGATTTTATTTTATTTATTTATTTTTGCTCTTTTGATTTCATCAGTTTTAGTTTTGTAAACTTGAAATTAAGTTTTAAACATGTAAAATTTACAGAAATTACAAACAACTCTTTCCCCAACCATTTTGCTATAAAAATAAGTTTTCAGCTTTAAATACAGTGTTTTGTACCAATTACAACACGCTTTATTATGCGTTTACAGTTATGTTGTAAATAGGTAAAACACATTTGTTAAGTTGTAATTATGTTTTTACAACAAATAGTTAGAAATAGTGTTTCCCGCAGTTTGCTGAATTTATTTTAAAAACGCTATACATAATACTATAGACAAAATAGTAGTTATAGTAGTTCTGAGTAAACACTCGATTTCTACTGTGATACATTATGCCTCTAACAAAGACAAGTCGTGATCAACGCATTATATTGCAGAGTAAGTTTGTAAACATACAATGATACATGGACTACCATCAATAGAACATAGAACATTAGGTGCAGCATTTAAACAGGAATATACAAGGTGCCCCCTTCTAAGCTTTATTTTTATAAAAGTCTGTGATTTTGAGACACAGCATTGGCTTTACAATGTGACAGTACCGGTAGCTCAACACAAGAGAGTATGGAACTGAAATGAGAAGCTGGTCTTGCTTTCAGGAGATTTGTAACTTCGTTTTCTTTATTATATTGTTATTAGATAAGTATTTTATATATTCCATGTTCTATATTCTATAACTTTTATATATTCTACGTTTGAAAGCCGGTTTGAAAAAGAAGCTAATTTTAGAGCGTTTTAAGTCTATTCATAATACATTTATGTTAAATTAAAGTTATTGCAAGTGCCTTTTTATAGTGTTTTTTTCAAAATTTCATTTGATACGAATTTTAGATGACATAACCAGCGACGAAATGAATCGTTGAGAAAACTACAAAAGCCAACAAAATTGCAGATGACATTACAAACCCAAAGGACAGTGAGATAATAAGTTTTAAGCCAATGTTAATTGCACTTAAGGGTTAATGTGTTTAATAATTGAATACCATACCTTTTTTACAGTTGCGAATGAGGGTAATGCCTGAAAGAATAACGAATGGGATCCCAGTATTGACTGTAAAAATGAAGCTGCAACGTAGTATTGAACGTATTTCCCCCGATATGTATTGGATGATAAATATTTTGAAGGTATTAAAACAACCAAGGTTAAAATGAAAGACACAGGTGATTTTTTAAATTTTATCACTATTTATTAAATTTATTACAGAAACATTTATTACAGAAAATTCACGTTCCTTGTTCGCTTATTTGTGTTCGCTTCCTTTATATTTGAACCATTAAAACAATGTTCTTGTTAAAATAATTGTTTGCTTGTTTTCGTTTGTTTGTTTGTTTTGGTTGTCTGCAGTTTGTACAACTTATAGATAGCCAACAGCGGTGGATCAAGAACTTAGTGGGGGACACTTTTTCAAAAATCAAACACTTTCGCCCCTTTAATATTTCTAAGTACTATATTTCACCAGTGGGCCCTTACAATTTATTATGAAACATTTCCACTGAGAAAAAATAGGCCTTGTGGTTTATATTAATTCCAGTCAGTCCAAACTAACATTGGGATATCACAAATTCATTATGATGGCGTTTCGGAGGAAGTTGTAGAGCTCAGCTGCCTCATCTGGATAAGACGGCTTGTTCCAGCCAGACTCTTCCATCAGAAGACAACACAAATTAAACACAGTTTTATCGCATGGGTAGCAGCTTTTGGAGGTACATTCATCTCGACACAGACGAATCTCACCGTCGGTGATTCTGCACAAGTGGTTCTGTGCTCCATGGAGGTGAGGAAGGTTATAGATGAGCGTAGGTCTACCACTTGGATTCATCCGATTCCGATAGGGACGAATACGATGAGTATTCCATAACAGAACGACTTCGTCAAGGTTATCCTGATGAGAAAGAGTGTTATGCAAAGACAATGTTAAAATCATGCTTTTAATATAACGCTCTTTGAACACATGCATTTTAAGTTTGTGTATGGGGCACAATGTATAACAATTTCAGGCGCGACCAACCCTTACTTTTACTGGGAGTTCGTCGGCTGTAATTTTTAATTAAGACCTTTCTTTACATACGTTTGGAAAAACCCAACGCATTTGACGTTTTTTATGATAATACATTAACCAACATTATGCAAAAGCGAAAAGGGCAGATCAGCGACCATATTTGTGAGAGAGGGAGAATCGTCGAGGCGACTCACCTTGTTATGACCGTCTTCAATATTTTCATCTAAGTTCAAGTAATATCATGTGAAATGATTCCCATAGCTTGGGAAAACGATTATTTTATAGCTGTATCCCCTGGTTGGGATGTCTTGTCCTGCATCGTGTACACTTTTGCTTGTATACACACGGGTCAATCGTGGGAGGGAAAAAGGGTAGCACGTTCCATGTTTTTCTCGCAATTTGTACAAATTTCCAATAACGTTTTGTGTTCCTCCCTTTTTTGGCAGTGTGTTCCCCTTTTCATCGTGGCCCCACATTTTACGAGATTAATTCCATAAAAGGAATGGAGGCCCCCGATGGTATGGGTGCACCACGGTGATTTTGCATGAAAAATCAAGATGAAGGTTTTAATAATGATACTGCCATTCGCTGGGGGAGAGTCAAGTCGGGATTATAAACTAAGTTCACATGTAAGGTATATTCCTCACCTGTATCATCTGTAGAAAGCAGAATTGTATCAGATTCTTGTCAAGGAAGTCACCTGTGAAGCTACCATCGTCTTTGAGGGTTTGGAAGAGATTCATCCAGAATTAGCCATACTGTTTGCGTAAAAAACCCCACCACCACTCAATTCTCTGATTATGGTTGCTCGATCCGTACCGAAAACTGCGGTGAGCCAATTCGTCGGGGTGATCATATCTCAAGAACGTATGCATTTGTTCGATATATGCATTTTCTGTCCCTCGGTCTGCTCGCATGATTTTCGGGCAACCCTTCCTCATGTTAACAGCGTTAATGTAATAGTTGGCCACAATTTTTGGATCACTGTTAGTAGTGTACGCCTCCATCCAGATTATTTGCCTGGAAAATCCATCCACAGCACCGTTTATACAGATCCCATACGGTTTTAGTTTATCATATGAGTCTACATGCCACATGTAATCAGGTCCAGAATTCCGGTATGTCCTCCTCCTTAATCGATTACGTTTTCTTAACACAAGTCCTTCAGGATCAATGATATGAAGCAATAACCTCACGGTGTTTTGGCTAACAACTAGTCCATTTTGAGTACATTTTAAGTGCATCATTTTATATCCATGAAGCTGTCCATACGTATCCATCTCTGCCATCAAGAAAAGCGCCACATCCAAAACATCCGACTGATTCTTCCTCCGAAATAATTGCGCTCGACAGAATCCGTCTCAAACTCCGGAGACTTATTACTATTCCATTTAGTTGAGCCAAGCAGTGTAGTATTTCACGATGACTTAAACCCAATTGAAAGTAGAATTTCACAAGTGTCACCAATTGCCCATAACTAAACTCGATGAGTACAACATGAATTGAAAGCATGTATCGAGTTGTATGAAGTTATCTCGTTCGAGCGACTTACTATCTCGTTGAGCGACTTGAAATGTCGTTGAGCGACTTACTATATCGTTCGAGCGACTTACTATGTCGTTCGAGCGACTTATATCTCGTTCGAGCGACTTACTATGTCGTTCGAGCGATATATCTCGTTCGACGACTTAGTATTAGGGGCTGTGCGTTTGGGATATTTTTGGAACCCGGATACCGAAATCAGAAAGTTCGGATACCGGATACCCGTTTACGTCCTTGTTGAAAACATGCCTCATTTGGTGTACAAATACATGTAAATATTAACCAAATTTACCTTTATAATACAGAGGATACCATATTCAATTAGATCTTTATTAAAGTATAATATTTTGGTGACAACATATTGTATTTACTGAAAGTTATTTCTGAAATTAAACCGTAAAATTTATACAAAAGTGTCTGTCTTTAACAACCCAAGTTACAATATTATACACTGAACAAAAGAAAGGCTGATTGATCACCGCAGCGGCACTTACGGCGGTGCATCCACACAGCTACAGCTGACCTCACACGTGACTGTGTCAGGAGTGACTACGGCCAATCAGAAGACAATAATGTTCATGTCACAAAACACGTGTTGAATAATGTCATTGGTCGATCAAAGGCGATGTGGGCGGAACTAAACCATTGTGGGAAAATGATCCATGTGCTCTCGCGCTTGCGCCTTGCGCCCTACCTTCTAAATAAGGATATCCCGTACGTCATGTTTGCTTTGGATTAAGGACATGATTTTGCGTACTAAAATAATATTACGAATCTAAAATCCGAACTTAAATATTTCTATCACAATGAACTTTAGTTAAATGTCAATAAACCTGTCAAAAAACCTCATTTCCTGAAAGAATGAATTTATATGAGACCTAGCTAGGAATAATTAAAAACAACAACTAGCCTACTACTAATTTTAAAATTAAGATTATTTCAAGACCAATATTTCTCTTTCAATATCGGTTTGCGGTTTACTGATTGTTACATTGATAAGTTCACTTTATGGGGTGGCAGTTGTCACGGGCTTTCATTGCCAGAATACCAGCATGTTCACGTTAGCAGGCGTTAAACAGCTCCGCTTTGCCGTGACTATATTTCCGCGGTGGAAAACACCGTTTGGAAGGGCACTGCGTTGCTGGAATACCGAGATATTTCTTGGCGATCCTTGCGACTGATGGAAACCGAATGGCATTTGACCGCCACCAATGACATGGATCATCACTGAGCCCGGCTGGTTTTAGTGCGTAGATATTCTGCAAACTCGTCTCCAGGAGATCTGGCGGCAGCTTTACTGGTGTCCTCGTCGCTACTACCGCCCTCGTCGCAGGATTGCCACTATTGCCGCCCTCGTCGCCAGTGGTTGATGCGCTCATCCCATTAACAAGAACTCCATCGCTGAAGTTTCTTCCACGAACTTTCTCCGTCCGTTGGCGCTTTGGGGTGGAGAAGGCGTCGCCTTGATCATCATGTCACTCAACACCACTTTTTTTATTAGGACAACATATAATGTGGGCGTCCTATAATATAATCCTCTCTATTAACGCATCATGGTGCACACTCCAGTGCAGACAGGAAGCAGCAGTAATTGTCCCACTAATCCAATTACTGTGATCAATGAGCAAACATTCCATCCTGAGCAGCTAGTTTGATACTTGTTTGTAGCATACGCAGTCAGGCTATTTGAGTCTTATTGATTGGATACAATGTATCCAAATGTATGAAATATCCGAAAAAAAATACTACAAAGGCGTTATCAGAGAGTAATCTCTTAAATAAAATTGCTCCTAAAAGTGTAAACATTACATTGTTCAATAGTCAAAAATTTCTGTTCACACCGCTGAAATGGTAAGTCCCGATTTTAAAAAGTCGTTTACGGGTATCCGGAACCGAAAAATGGAACCGGGTAATGACAGTTTCGGTCGGGTATCCGGATACCCGGATACCCGGCACAGCCCTACTTAGTATATGTCGTTCGAACGACTTACTATGTCATTCGAACGACTTACTATGTCGTTCGAACAACTTATTATCTCGTTCGAACGACTTAAAAAAAAAATTGTTTACCCTTCAATTGGCAGCAATGCGCTTCCGTATAAATACATTTATTCACTTAAATACTTTTTATCCATGCCCTAGTCAATTACATATTTGTTGAATTAATTATTTTAAAGTAATTTACTTTCCTTTAAACTGGGAAAGAGCAATGCACTGATTTGCAAAAAATGTGAATCTAACAAATTTTTTTTTAAATCTCTGCAACTAAGATGATTAAGAAGAGACCAAGGTACTTTCTTACTTTCCAGCTTCTTTGGCTAGGTCACTCCAATCTCTGCGGACAATGTCCAGTCCCTTCAGTTCTTGGTTTGTTGTAATCTTCCCATCGGCATGACGTTCAACGGCTAGTGCTGCATATCTAGTCAAAGTCAATTGAAATTAAGAATGTATCAGGACATTTTCATTTACTAAATGATAACAGGCAGTAAGACATAGCCTTATAAGCTAGTATACACTTGTGGTAAGTAATCTTTACATGCATCATGCTTTGTAAGAATCAAGATCAAACATGTGAAAGTTTCAGTTTATTTGATTGTGTCGTTAATGTGATAAACGTGAAAATGCATTCAGATCGTTTGTATTCATTTTAACGTGGAATTTCTGTCTTTAAAAATGATAGCACCTGAGACAGAAATATTTCAAGGGATGCTTGATGCAATCATCAACTTTACACCAAGTAAGGGGCCGTCCAAAGTTTTCAACATTTTTAAGGTCGTACAGAGAGTACTACTTTTCAAGACCCCCCCCCCTCCCCCCAAAGTAGTACTTTTCAACATTTTTTTTTTCAATGTTGATGCGCATGTTTTATATAACATTTTACATGTGTGCTGCACTGACTATTAATTTATGGCCCTGTCACACTGTTGCGTATGAGAGAAACGTAAGAGTTGCGTATGAAAATTCATAATATAATTTTCATACGCACAAAAAGCCCTTGAAAATACAGAATTGTGCGTATACTTACCGTATTGAACCTATGAGTTGCGTATGAGTATCGTATGGCAAGCGTATTGACAGCGTATGGACAGCGAATGTCAGCAAATGTCAGCGTACGACCAGCGTATGTCAGCGTATGAACAGCGTATGACCAGCGTATGTACAGCGTACTCTGCGTATGGCTAGCGTATGAGTAGCGTATGAGTAGCGTATGAACCGCGCATGCCCAGCGTACCGCCTATCCGCCTATCACGTGACAAAGTGCCTATATAATCGGCGGCCTTTCAATGCGCTATCAATACGCTGGCTATGCGATACACCTTCATGCCAGCGTGTGGCAACTTATGTCCAGCGTGCTCGACCTATGAGTAACGTACCTATATCGCACCTCTAGCATATTCAGCATATGCCTAGCGTATGCTTAGCGTATTAACCATCGTCCGCATCGCACAACATTTTAAGCATGCTTAAAAATTTATTTCTGCCTCAGCGTATGCCAGCGTATGCCACCGTGCTTGAAACGTATACAACCTATGCCTAACGTACCCCTAGCGTATGTCACCGTATACCAGCGTATGAGTGATAATTTTCATACGCTGGCATACGCTAGTACGATACGCAACAGTGTGACAGGGCCATAAGGCAGGTCACACAAATTTTAATATTGTGCGTAAATCATTTCAAATGGATCTTAACTTGAAGGGCTTGATGAAAGAAACACAAATCTGAAAAAAAAATTGAAATCGGACCTACCGTTCTTGAGTTATGGCAAATTAATGAGGTCAAATTTAAATAGCGGTTTTAGCCATTTTGGTCAAAAAAGAGGAAATTGTAATATTTTACATTTTTACTTTTATATTTCAACATCAATTAGCAGATTTGGTCAATCAAGTTTTAAATTTTACCAATATTTGGGCAGGGAAATTAATCCAAAAAAAAAAATAATGCCACATTTCTTTTTAGTTTTGGACATAGGGCTCGTTAAATATGGTCCATTATGCTATGGTCCTATCACGGGACAAGATGGATTTCGTGAAAAATGACTAAGTCCAACTAATTAATACGCATAAATGCTCTAACTTGAGAACGGATCATCTGACAAGCCTGAAATTTGGCACAAGTATTGTTTGTACTAAAAGCTAAGTTTGGAACTCCTTGCCAGTGATCTGTTGAAAATAAAAAAATAAAGAAAAAAAATTTAAAATTAAATCTTCATAAACTTTATTCGTGTTTCCCATGATAAAAGTCAATTTTTTTTTAATAAGTCAAGGTAATTGAAAAAGAAAATATCGTTTTTCCATAAGTGAAAATTCCTTTTAAATTTTAAACAGTACATGTTGGAAATAAAGCTAATTTTATGATGAAAAATTCTGCCTTTTTTTAAATTTAATTTTAATAACAAGTATTAAAAAAAAATCAAAATTACGGGAGTAACACTACAGGATAGAACAGCCGACAAATCAATGACGGTGACGTATGCATTGCGTTTGTAGTTACAAGATATCACGTGACTCCTTACATTGCCGTTTCGTTTATTGTGCATGACCCCCATGCAGTATGAAAAACAACGTACTTTTTTTCCTGATTTTTTTCCACGTTTAATCTTATTTTCTGTGTTGAACTAGGATATATTTTACAAGATTGCAAGTAATTAAGTAACTGCACACTTAAAAACAAGAAACTAACATGGAAGTCGATATTCTGAGAGCAGAAGCTCGAGTTCATTGCTGCTCCATCCCGACACGCGCTCGACCGCGTTACAAAAATCCAACTCGTCGTCGTGGTCAGTGGTTTCCGAAACTGATTTCGTAGCGTTCTTCATTGATTTTCTTTACAAACTAAAAAGTAAAATAAAGTTCAACTCCTCTACTTTAACATAATTATTCAGAAATTTTATATTTCGAGGTATTTTTGGGGAAAAACATTAATTCCTTATCAAATCGTCGTTTGCCATTCCGGGACGCCATTTTGAAAATTCTCGGACCATACCCATGAAAGCTTGGGCTTTTCAGAGTCTATTTTTAGATTCTGGATCGCTTACGTTGACAGGAACGCATCGGAATCTACAATTTTGCAAGCGCTATCGGGGGACCATAATCGCCCGGTGCTGAAGTCCCTCAATGATAAACGGCGCTTCCGCGATTCACGGTCGATCGGAGGTGTTTTTCAAATGGTGTTTAGTACAAGATTTTCGGACCCAATCAACCCCAAAAACACACGATGGAATGATAAAACAACACACATCACTATACTGGTATTAAAAAAAACCAATTATATAATTTTCGTTTGCTGATTGTACGGTACAAAATCAACATTTTATTCACCATTTAAAGTCGTACGCGGCCTCCGACCCCCCTCCCCCCGTCGTACGCTTTGTACGACCATTAAAATGTTGAAAACTTTGGACAGCCCCTAAGTGTTGTGTAATTATTATTTTAAAATAATGTATCGTGTCTGTAATACAAAGTCCTAAAGATGGCAGGAAAAAGCTGTTTGTCCCAATCCAGCAGATCAACAGTTCAGTCTATTCCATATACTATTTTCTGCTGGATGACTGAGAACATACATTATACCTTCACTATCTTCATTCTTCATCAAATCCCTCAAACTATCACCACTGGAAAACCTGTATTAAATTCATTCCATCTAAATGTCAGGAACGTTCGTACAGATAATGAAAGCTTACTTTTTCTTTTTTAGGAGTAGCATCGACTGGAACACACCATCAATATCAATCTCTAACAGACGGTACAGCTTGTTCACTTCATTCTTTACCTGGGGTAAAATTTGAAGAAAAACAAACTAAGAATAAAATCTTGAAGAACCATTTTTTATTCAGGGAATTTATTTTGGGTTCTGAGTGTATCATGTGCCAATCGTTCACTACTTAATTATAAGCATGTAGTGCATATGCATCAACCTCTCTAGGTCAGTATAGTCTGCTCCGGGCCAAGTTGGCTCATCGGGCCAAGTTGGCTCATCGGGCCAAGTTGGCTCATCGGGCCAAGTTGGCTCATCGGGCCAAGTTGGCTCATCGGGCCAAGTTGGCTCATCGGGCCAGTTTTTATCTTTGGGTCCGTTGGCACAAAACCACCCAGAAAATTTCTATTTCACTAGGATGGGATTCTAGTCTATCGCAGGTTACTTCCCCCGGCTATTGTTTGGTACCCATTTATACTCCTGGGTTTAGAGAAGCAATCATGGTACAGTGTCTTGCTGAAGGACACAGGCACTACCGTCACAGCCAGAATTGTGATCCACATTCTGACGACTCACTAAACTCACTAGTCTGATGCACTAATCCACTCCGCAATGGCACCCCATTTCAACCTTGAGAAAACTGAGTGCAGTGAACTAATGAAGGTATCTGATCAATAAATGACACGCCATGCAGAGTTATCCTAACAAGTCCTGTCTTACCTTGTTGCCAACCTTGAAGACTTGATCCAGATCATTGGTGTTTGTGTTTATCATGATAGAATCTGTATCGCCATAGATCACATCCAGATTCAACTGAACATTCAGAAAATGAATGATATTAGTTTATAATAATAAAATAATAATTATAAAGTCTTTTAAGACTTTATAATTTAAAAACAGTATAATTTTTCAATTCGTTTTATTATCCTAGATAACAGTTGTAGGTTACTGGAATATCTCAAACTCCCTGGGGAGCTTGTAGACAATCTCTCAGGTGAAAAAAATATAAATATTATTCATATAATGAACAAAATTTAACTAATTGTTTGGTCACAGAAACAACATTGTAATTTCAATATAAAATTGTGTATGTGCTGATTAAGTATCTCACCTTTTGGACAAGTTCTTTGGTGTTCAAAAGAATCTGAAAAAATATAACAAAGAGGAATAAATATTAATAGAAAACCATTATATTACCTTAATTAATTAAGGAGAACTGAAATCATTTTAATGAAGAGATATGATAAAGAGTAAGCGAACAAAATGTCTATATTTTGCTATGGAAATTGTACAAATTGTATTTTGTCAAACTAACCCATTGATGCACATATTAATTTGATTGTTGCATAGGTCTTTCAATGGG
This sequence comes from Zoroaster sp. YZ-2022, assembly GCA_029582265.1. Taxonomy (NCBI): domain Eukaryota; kingdom Metazoa; phylum Echinodermata; class Asteroidea; order Forcipulatida; family Zoroasteridae; genus Zoroaster; species Zoroaster sp. YZ-2022. The sequence goes on from CM055829.1 coordinate 6,388,182, forward strand.
AGACCTTTGAACAGGTGGCATCAGTTTTTATACATTGTTTTCACATACATGCACGTGCTATTACGTGAATGATAGAAAAATAAGTCTGCTGTCATTTTTTCCAAACAATTTCTTTTTCAACCATAAATTAATTTTTGATGAAAATCAAACACCCCCTATTGAACATCTCAACAAAATGCATTAGCTAATAATCATAACAACCACAAGAGGGCAGTATGCAAGAAGATCACAGTTTTTCCATTTAAGATCATTTTTTGACCATCGATATCAACTGTTTCTTGGCAGTCACGGCAGATTGCCAAAAGGTTAAAGGTCAACCTGAAAGCTTACCTCTCTACCTTTGCCAGTTACCAGTGCTGCTAGGGGTTTAGCATAGAACCGAGAGTGTGAGAAACCAAGGCAACCATACATACTGTTGGCAGTCAGCTTCAGAGCCTTCTGACGAATGTCGTACTAATAAAAAAAAATGAAATAAAAATTAAGCTTTTATTTAATAAATTATTACATTATCTCATTGAAGGTACTCTCATGGGATCATGACACAAGACCAACAATACTCAAGAAAATATCAAAACAAAAATGTTAAAATGTCAAATAGAAAGAACTTGAAGAAACACTGCATAGTGAAAAGAGGCCTTATTAAGGAATAGAGGCCTTATTAGTGAAAAGAGGCCTTAAATCATTATACAGTATACCAGAGGACACCATGTATAGACAAGAGGCCAAAGAAATACTTCAGTCTAAAGCATTCTATTAGGCAGTCATTATCAATAGGGGTCCTATAGACAAGAGGCCAAAGAAATACTTCAGTCTAAAGCATTCTATTAGGCAGTCATTATCGATAGGGGTCCTATAGACAAGAGGCCAAAGAAATACTTCAGTCTAAAGCATTCTATTAGGCAGTCATTATCGATAGGGGTCCTATAGACAAGAGGCCAAAGAAATACTTCAGTCTAAAGCATTCTATTAGGCAGTCATTATCGATAGGGGTCCTATAGACAAGAGGCCAAAGAAATACTTCAGTCTAAAGCATTCTATTAGGCAGTCATTATCGATAGGGGTCCTATAGACAAGAGGCCAAAGAAATACTTCAGTCTAAAGCATTCTATTAGGCAGTCATTATCGATAGGGGTCCTATAGACAAGAGGCCAAAGAAATACTTCAGTCTAAAGCATTCTATTAGGCAGTCATTATCGATAGGGGTCCTATAGACAAGAGGCCAAAGAAATACTTCAGTCTAAAGCATTCTATTAGGCAGTCATTATCGATAGGGGTCCTATAGACAAGAGGCCAAAGAAATACTTCAGTCTAAAGCATTCTATTAGGCAGTCATTATCGATGGGGTCCTATAGACAGAGGCCAAAGAAATACTTCAGTCTAAAGCATTCTATTAGGCAGTCATTATCGATAGGGGTCCTATAGACAAGAGGCCAAAGAAATACTTCAGTCTAAAGCATTCTATTAGGCAGTCATTATCGATAGGGGTCCTATAGACAAGAGGCCAAAGAAATACTTCAGTCTAAAGCATTCTATTAGGCAGTCATTATCGATAGGGGTCCTATAGACAAGAGGCCAAAGAAATACTTCAGTCTAAAGCATTCTATTAGGCAGTCATTATCGATAGGGGTCCTTGAGCAAGACACTTAACCATATAATTGCTTCAATCCTTTGGATTATTAAAGTAATGCACATAAAAGAACCCAGAACACTTATCGTGTAGGGGTTTACCTGGTGTTTCTGGTTCACATGGCAAGCACCTTTGTTTACAGGTTTCTGCAGGCTTCTGCTCTACAGTGTTTAAATGTGCTTTTGAGGAATCCTTGGTTTCATTACTAGAAACAATAATAACAATATGTACCTGAAGTTTGAGATCAGCATTGAGGTCTGGTTGTTTCATGAGTTGTTTGACTTGCTTGCGTCTCTCTACCAGTTTGCGTATCTCAGTAGGTAGGATTCCTAATTGGACAGAGCGGTCAGGTACCTCAGGCATCCAGTCTTCATCAGTCTGTAACATAAATCAAATATTTTCAACATCAGGGGTGTGATTTGACAAAGTAACAAATTCCTGAAAAGTGGGTAGAGGACATGGGTCTCCCTTTGTTCTGGAGGACAGCCTCCTGAACCTCCTGGATTTTTAGTTTTGGAGGATTGACTGACTCTCCAAATCCCCACAAGCAAAAACTAGATGTTTGGACACAATACAGGCTACTTCTTTCTTTCCTTGGTGGCTACTTCTCCTTCAAAAAAATTTTGAGGCATAAGGAGGTTTGAAGAAAATCCTGAAAAATCACAGGCCTTTAACATTTTGTAAGCCCAGAGGTGGATCCATAGTCTCGAACAAAGAGGTGATATAGAATAAGTGGTGGTACACCAACGTAAAAGGGGAACACAAACTCACGAGTGCGGCACACAAACTCACGAGTGCGGCACACAAACTCACGAGTGCGGCGCACAAACTCACGAGTGCAGCGCACAAACATTTCAATTGGTCAGTGAAGCACTTCACTGTTTGATACAGCTCAATGCCAAATCAAAGGTTGCTTGTATAAACTTATCTATACTCTCACCGTTTCAGCTGGTTGAGTTCTGTTGATCGTGGTGAAGCAGATATTAAACTCTTGAATTATAGAAGGATACAGACTGTTGAAGTCCAGCAGTAAAATATACTTGTCATAGAACCCTTGAAACAAAAGAGAATAATATTTGAAGATAAGAAAAAATTGCAGAAATTGAATAGGAACCTGCGACCGGAGTCTAATACCGTTTCATGAGTATGAGGACAGAAAAATATACTGTATGAATGGTGGATATGCCTGGGCGAATAGTGAAATTTTATATTCCATTAATTGCGCGGCAACATTTCGCGAATAAATGACTATTTGCGAATAGTTGGACAAATTTTTCACGCAGTTTGTAAGTACGAAAACATGTGCTTTGATAGTAATTTATGGCCTATTTGTAAGCTTCAGACAATAGACAAATACATACATTGAGTTCTTGAATGCCTGTTGTTGTTTCCTTTTTATTTCTTGCAAAATTGTACGAAAATAATAGAATTTGTAAGTGAAAATCCAATGGTCATTAAGTTATGTTTGTTATTGCTTTGGCAGCATGGGAAACTTCCAATTAGCACATGCTAATTCACATGCATGGTTATACATGTATGTTCATCCCATATCGACATAGGAAAGTCCACCTAAATGTAATGAAATGAACATGATCGAGTTATATTTAAGTCATTGTTAAGAGTAATGCCAGTATGTTAACGGTCACCCCTATTATTTCAAATCAATCAAGCCTTCAGACGAAACAACACCATTGTAAGCAGTGTTTATGCTCATGTAGGGGCCACTGTTTAGACATTATTCATTGTTCTGCTTCCACAGTGTGCACCGCACTATGCTTAAAAAGCCCTCTAAGCACGTGGTGCCCGTGCCCGAGCCCCTGAATTGATTTTGCACTATGTAGGCCTACATGTATAAATGCATGCTTTGAGCTGCAGACTGTGTGTGCATTGTGCACGAGGTTGTAATTCAGTATCCCAGTATCACATGCCCATTTACGCACGTCATGATTGGATAGATTTGCAAAGTTGCTATTTTATTATTTTTCTCATTGGCTGTTCGATCATGAATATGTTCATTATGTTGCATATTCATGATTTATTGGGGTCGATGTTTCACTGTGGTTTCACTGGTGCCCGTCTTTGGAAAAGAAGCACCTTTCTATTGGGTCTGGGAAAGGGAATCAGTGAATCGCTGTTTGGCGCCTGCATTCATGTTACGTTACAGGTTTTCTGTGATGAGAATATCATTCAGTGCATGCGTGATAAACATGCATTAAACAGAACGTGTTCGGTGTAGGCCTGTACACAAATGTTGGATTATAACTTATTATTCTCCGGACTACTTTTTTCACTACGAACAATAAAGGTACTCAAAGAATAGAGCGTATCGGGCGGAAAAAAAGTGCTCGGCAATTTTGGCAGTGTACCGGCCAAAAATCTTTGCGTATCAGGCCGATATGCTAGTTTGTATGTGGGGAGAACCCTCTGTTGCATTTTCCCAGGCATTATACTGATTGAATTCACAAGTACTAATCACCTACAAGTAGGATGCTAGCATTTGTTTTTAACTATACCTTATAATTTATAATTCCCATCATTAAACAACCAGTAGATGGGTACTTCTTCTAAACATGCTGGCCAAGGCAAAGTAATTTATTCTTCTTCATACAAAATACAATGTATTACTATGTATTACATTTACTCTCAAGTGTTTTAAACATCGGCCAACCCACGAACTGAACAATGGCAAGCTTGTTTCACATGACGCGGCATGCCTCTGATGTTATCAGCATTCAGCAGGTAACAGTCGCTGCAGTCACAGCCAGCCATCCAGCCAGCCATGTCGGCTTCCTCAAAGGCATTACTCGCGAGTACTATTCGCGAATACTACAATGCATACCACTACCAGCAGTGCCTAGACAAAACAGTGCAACTGGCAACGTTACTCGCGAATAGTTAGTAAACAGTTCACGACCACAAGTTATGCAGTGGTAAGGCAATACATTACTACTCGCAATTAATCATGAATAGTTGCAGGTATTCGCGCCACCCCAATTAATCGAATAGTTCAAAAACTGCGAATACGAGTACGATTAGCAACAACTATTCGCGAATATTTGAAAAATCGAACTGCTCGCCCAGGCCTAATGGTGGATGGCTATTAATAGCTGAAAAGAACATTTCTATACCTCGTTTAGGCTCCAATACTAAGCCACCAGTATAGGCAGGTTTCCGTCGTGACTTTGTAGTCTGTGGCCTATCACCATGTTCCTCATCACCACCATCATCGTGCTGAACAAAATAAATATTGATTAAAACATTGATATGATTTTTTATTACAAAAATGTTTTGTAGTCGAACAAGATAACACTTGTTCAAATGTGGTACAGAGGTCAAGAATCAGCATTCAATTCAACTTCAATTCAATGCTTTTATTATGTGTAAATATACACCTAAAAAACATTATACACACCAGCAGTGAAAAACTAAAATTGTAATAACTGAACTAACCGAGTATGTTGAAGAGAGAACAGACAAAAAACAGGAACAGAAAGAAAACAAAATGTTGAATGATTTCTGTTTTGAAAAAAACTTACGGTGTTTACAGGTGCAGGTTTCTTCTTGTACTCCTTGTCAGGACAAACAAAGTTCTTCTCAAAGAAGGCATGAAGCAGGAGGTATTCATTCCTTTCTGAGCGGCCTCCCATCAGGGTACGAGACTAAACATAAGAGAGAATTTCAGATAATATTACACTGCAGCCATCTTTGTCTGATTCCCTACCACGCAATGGTGATCACAGTGCTAATTCTAATTACATAAAATGGGCCAGACAATTTTCCTTGGTTTGGTCACATGGATTTGTATATAAGAACAAGACTAATCTTTGAAGATGCCCAAGCACATGTGTTTGGTTGTGTCTGTACATTAGATAACATACATGTGTCACTAAGGTTGGGACGTTTGTACATGTACACGAAAAACAAAATATTAAACGTTTCAAAGTTCACAAAACGAATTCACAAAACTACATGTATAAAAAAAAATGGGATCTTCCGTTTATGCAATCTTTTGCTGGTCTCTTATTTCACGAAGCACGATCAGATATTATATCGCATTACCCAGAAGCTCAAATGACACATTTTTAATTCCCCTGTGACTTGAAATGATCTCATTGTCAACAAAAAGATGTATGACCTTTTCAATTTGCCGATGAGATCTAAGCCTTCACCAAGGCTGTTGTCGTAGTGAGCACTTACCATGGTTACCCCCCATCCCGTACCGATTTCTGGCCCGAGAAATTCAGCACACACGGTACGCTGTCCCCGGATAGGGTCCACACACGTACACTGTACAATATTGTATTTTGCTTTTCTTTAGATTTCCTGGGCTAACACTTGAGATAGTTTTTGTGCGTTGGATAAAACAATACCGTTCACATGTGTAAATGATATTTTTGGCAAACGTGTAAACGTTTTGCAAATTAAACAGAAAATGCCAGGCCGACATGCCACATACACAAACTGCAGCACAGGTTTGTTGCTGAAGACAAGCAGGTAAGTTGTCTCTACGTTCATATGAAATGATTGTATGAAATGTTCAATGGGTAAAATATGCCCCATGTGTTATTTGTGTACTAGTTAGTTGTTTTAGGGACGTGGCTTAGAATGTAAAATTAATTAAAATTATAAAAAATTGTTTCCCTTGATTTCCAGTTTTGTTTCTTACCATAACATTACCACAGATGTTTGTAATCTGTAGAGAGAGTGGTATGACATTCAGCTCACACATGATACTCAGAATGTAAGAAGCATCCATCCATGTATTCTCAATGAAGTACATAAGTTGACGAGATGTGCTGGAAATAAATAATCGAGATTGATTAATTACTGGACTGACAATCATAAGGTAATTATGGGTTCGAATTCCGCTACTATTTTGCATGGAAATTGCATACAATAGACCATTTCATACACACATTTTTCCAAAGCTGCACTTGGCTTGGGCTGTTTTCAATTTTTGGCTAGTCGGTTTACCGCCAGAAAAAAACCCACAATTTTCGGTTTTACCATGATATCTTTCAGTCTATTTTATAAACACTTGGTCATCTATTCTGGCAAAACAAAATACATAAACAAACTAAGTCATTCTTTTTTGTAGCTTTGGCTGGTCAACAGACTCATCAAATATTTTGTTCTAACTTATCGACCAAATAAAAACTTACCAGAACATGTTCTTGAATTCTTCAAATGGTATCTGTTGTCTTTCACTCTTCAGAATCTGTTTAGTCAGCTCGGAGAGATCATAGCTTTTACAACGCATCAATTCCTTGGCTGAGATCTTGATGTCGCAAATGATGCGACCACACGTGGATTTCTTCTCAGAAAAGTATCCGCCCTTTCCACCATAACCGCCCTAACAATAAACCAAACAAAACTAGAGGTATTAAGTTTGTAAAAAACAAACTCAAGGTGTTTGGTTGTTCATCATGTTGTGACGTCATCACCTAAAGTTGTTTAAAAATACATTAATTTAGTCTGAACTTGGCAAATTGGTTTTCTGTTCAGAAAAGTTTCACGACAAAACTCGCATCCGTGGTGCGAGAGAGACTATAATATACAATGTATGGCTATGGAGTTCAGTTCGGCGTGCGACTCAACTTAAGACTACTGCCTCGTGTTCTATGTGTGCACAAATGACATGTGTGGAAAAGGCCGTGCTTCAGAATAGTGCTTCACAATATTTTCACTTAACTTCCGGTTTCGACCAGAAGGAGATGTCAGATTAGGGTCATGTCTGTGAACGAAATGTGACACAGTTCAAGATCTTTGAGATGATGAAAAGATTGTGAAAATATCTTCTGTGGTTCATAAGATATGATTTTTTGAAATATTAAACAGGTCAGATTGGGGTCATGTCTGTGTACGAAATGTCACATAATTCAAGATTTATACGATGATGCAAAGATTGTGAATATATCTTTTGTGGTTCATGAGATATGATTTTTTGAAATATTAAACTTTGATTTAGTGTAATTCGATATCTGATGACCTCATCATGACATCACAATTTTACCTGAAACTACATGTTAAGGTCTAACTACATGTGTTAAGTTTTAATGTTCTGTGAACTCTGCAACTATGTTTTTGTCTCTGGATAAGTCTCATTGAGAAGAAGAATAAGAGGCGTTTGGGCACTAACTGAAACACCTAATAAAAATAAATAAAAGCAAACTGAAATCTAGAGAAAAAATCTTCCAGAGTATTTATTATCTTTTGGTTGTATTTTTCTGGTAATGAAACAAGGATTCCTCCAAAGTACCTATTGCACTGAAGCTCGCAAACCTGAAGAAACCTGTGAAGTAAAGTCGATGAAAGAATGTTCAGTTAAAGGTAGGGACTGAAAACACAATCCACACAAGTGGAATTTGAACACAGGTCTACAGAGGTGCAAGGCAAGGAAAGTACCACTAAGCCAACCTAATCCCCTTAATAGGGGAGTGGGGAAGGAAAACATAATTCATGTATCAGTTAGGGGGAGATATGAACCTTAGTAACAGAGTAAGAATCCAGATCACTCTTTAATTTGTGCAACTGTCCCAAATGAGACAAGCCAAGGATTATATCACCGCAAAAAAAAAACGCAGAAAAATATACATGTAGAGATTACCATGGTAACAGAGACAAGCATACAGGTGGGTTATTCTTACGGTTAATTTGGGCATGATGGTCCTCCTAAGGCGGCCAATGCGAGACCAATGCGGCACCTTATTAGCACTGATTCTGTGCAGCAATACATCCAAGTCAAAGCCAAAGATATCATGCCCCTGAAAATAACAAGATCAGTCAAATTTATTAATTATACCAGTCAGTCACTCATCCTGCATATTTCTAATCATAGTGTATTTCATATTCGGTCACCATTGGACGTTCCTGCGAGACAGACTAATACAGTCACAATGCTTGGTTTAAAAACATTTTTTTATTAATCTACTCTTGCCAACCAAATCAATTTGAACTTAAATGTTTGTAAATGGCTTTAAAATGCAAACAAACAATTTTTATTTAAAAAATGAACTTACCACAATGATGTCAGGGTCGATTTTATGCACTTTAGCTAGAAAGAATCCCAACAGAGCACGCTCGGAAGACATAATTTCAACCTTGGATTTCTGAATTGATACAAAAATACAAAACAAATTCAACAATCATAATCCCATGCTTCACAATTCACGTCAAACTAATAAAAGCAGGGATGTGATTGGTCTGTGACAAAATGTGCGAGCCAGTGTGAACCAATGCGAGCATGGAGCACAAAGCCTTGAGAGTGCAATGCGCAAAGCTCCTTACAGCGTGGGGTCCAGGGCCTGCTTAAGGGCCCGTGAAAATTTGTTAAATCTGTATGCTCTGTGGAGCAATTTTGAGTGGCTTTTTAAGCCTTGTTCGGGGCGAATATGCAACAAAACAAAACCAAAACAAATTAAAAAAACTTTAAAAAATAAATAATTTTTCAGTTCATCAGCACAAGCCTCATTGATTTGCTACTCATTTGTAATTTGGAAGATTCTGCATTACTATTATTAACTTTTTTTAATCTTTCTAATCTACAACTAAAAGTTTAATCACTGCATGAAAATGATCCCTTCCATTGACCTTGTATAACTGATGGTCATCGCAATATTAAGTATATACAGAACACTTTTCCAGCAGCCGCTAGTTTTTCAAAGTACTGATGCAACTCGATCTGATGTCCATCCACAGCAACAGATTCCTACAACATATTCCACCAAATGTCAAGCTCTCGAAATGACAAGTCTCCCTGCGGCAAAATCTTCTTTTTTTTAAAAACATAATGGAAACTACATTTTCTATTTCACTATTTCACTATTTCGGATAACTGAAACTGGAAATCTTTGCATACCCGGGTACCCGTAAATACTTATTTGTAAAAACTCATACCCAAATGTATAAAATAACCAACTTGCATGAACACTAGTTTCAAACAAAAGCCGGCAAGTCTGTGAAAGGCTGTCAGCAAATGTTTCTTCTAAAGCCTTCATCTAAGTTTTCTTCATTTTGTTAGCAAGCAATGAGGGACTTCCATAATTTTGTGTGGCTTAAAATGTTCAGTCGGAATTTTTAAAAGTCATTTATGGGTAATTGGAACCGAAAAATGGAACCGGGTAATGACATTTTCGGTCGAATACCCGGATACCCGGCACAGCATTGGTTAGTAATATCCATAGCTGCCAACATTTCAAAATTCCAATTCGTAATCAACCCGCGCGGTCATTTTCAACTACGTGTACATATTAAAAATAACAGTGCATGTACCGACTATACCTACCAATATCACATATAGGTACATGTACATGTATGTATACAAAATGCATGCTGTTTGTCTTTTCTTGACGTTGTGATGAACTTAAATTCCTTTCCGTATTTTTCACTGTAAAACTGTCCCTTTTTGGGTTGCCTTGGAAGTCATGATAATATCACTCACAAAAACTTAAGTTTGAAAAAAACATTTCGTGAAAACTACGAACTTCGAAATTCACATGGCAATGTTTTGGGCACCATTTTGAATAGCAATCACACGCTGGTTCCCAGTCGTTTTTTACACATATAATCCACGAACTGGCTGGTGCCCTGCAATAATATCAATACTACACTAACGGCGATTATACAACAAACACGCTGGTTCCAAGTCGTTTTCACACATGTAATCTACGAACTGGCTGGTGCCCTACAATAACATCGATACTACTAACCGATTTTGGGTGTTTCGGTTTTGTTTGCAATGAAATCAACGTAAGTACATGAGAAAAAAGAATCGATCTGAATCCGAATTCCGTGAATTTGGTTGTCAAAGCAAAGTTTGGGGCGAAAAATTTGAAAATCGTAACTTTCAAGACTAAATTCGTATTTTCGTATTTTTTTCATTAATTCGTAATAATTACTATTTTTTCGTAATAGTTGGCAGCTATGAATATCTTTGTTGTCAGGTGTGAACGGTTAGTTGCTATTGACAGCTGAAATTTGGGGCTTTGGTGGTAAACACCTGGTAAGACTCCCTGGGCCCACTGTCCGCTTACTCACCTGAGCGAGTTGTTCGTTGCTGCTGATTGGGTTATTAAGACAACCGTTGATAGTTTTCTGTGATAGTCAATTAATTTCTTGACGTGTGAGAAATCTTCCCAAGGGAAAACCATTGATCAGTTTTAAAGCGGCTGGTTAACGTGACAAGGGCCTTCACAGTGTGTAGGCTTATATATTTCCCTCAGAGAATCTCTAGTATATATAATCGTACCTATGAGGGCATGTGCCCTCCACCCCCACCCGGGTGCTACCTCTACTCAGATCCCTATGAAAAACAAAAAAAGGCTTGTAAAAAGATGTGTGCCTCAAGTTTCCCCCTAAAAGTCCTGGTGACTCGTTTTTGACCTTTGCTTTTGAATAAAATACTAGTGTCGCCACCGAGGTATTTTCGGGAGCTCCAACCTGCCAACTGACTGCAACATGCCCCCCCCCAAAAAAAAAAAAAACAACAGACACTCCCTGTATCTTCATCTCCTGTAATTACTGGATGTTAGCCTGCCACATTGGTTTCAAACTATCTGCCTGTGATGTGATCGCAACCATTACCCTATCATTTTGAGTCTGACCAGACATCGTTGTGATATTAAAGTCCAAGACGGATCCTATACAGAACTGTAAACTCAAGCTGCCCCCGTTCAATGAACCCTCCGGTTACCCCCAGTAAGATACTTATTATGTACAAGCTAAGTTACCCGATCATGATCAGGTTTTTGATAACATAGGAAGTAGGTTATGTTTAGGTTTAATAAAATATGTGGGGTTGATGTAAGGTCTGTGGGTATAATGTGAGCATTTATGGGCATATGGATCTTAGGTCTGTGCGTTTTCAGATATTTTTGGAATCGGATATCCGAAATCAAGAAACTTCAGATACCCGGATACCCGTTTTAATTTTCAATTTCAACAACACTTTTTTATTAATAGAGGCGTAACAATTAATGTGGACGTTCCCTATAATAATATCCCCTCTATTAACAGCTCATGGCACACACTCCCAGTGCAGACATAAAGTATGCACTAATCCAATAACTGCAAACAATAGGCAAACATTGTATCACACTGAATCAGTTGGAGGAAAGTGTGTAGAAACTGTCTGTAAAATACTACAATATACAAATATAACATGGTTTGAGGGTGGACAGTCGATATTAGCTCCCCGAGGTATTAGAAGTTGACAAACTAGTTCCCGAGGCGAAGCCGAGGGAACTAGTTTGTCAACTTCCAATACCGAAATAAATCATGTTATATTTGTTTTACTATATCTCATACATATTCAGTTGCCATTACAATAATGAGCTCAGGAAAACGCTAATTGACATTTACGTGTGCCGCCATCTTTTCATGTGTATGTAGCTAGGGCGATGTTCGCGCGTGCGTACTTCACCCGTGCGACTGTTCCCCGCTGGGACTGTTCCCCAATGCGACAGTCTACTTCGCACTACTACCCATGCGTATTTACCCTGTGAGTGAATACTCGCGGGCGCTTGGTAAACAGCCAAAATAGCATCTGGCACGTGATGGTGAATGGACCAGTGAGAATTCGGCTCTCGATCATGAATATGTATGAGGTATAGTAAAGGCATTAATATCTAATCTTGAATCACTTCTTGACAAAATAAAATTGTAAAAAGTATAAAAATTACATTATTCAAGAGTTACAGATTTCTGTTGGCACCGCTAAAATGTTAAGTTCGAATTTTTAAAAGTCGTTTACGGGTAATTGGAACTGAAAAATGGAACCGGGTAATGACAGTTTCGGTCAGGTATCCGGGTACCCGGCACAGCCTTATACTACATGTATACAATACATGAACTGCACTGTGTGTGTCACATTAAAAGTGTGCGTGCACACATGTACTGCATACACACAAGGTGCAAATTCGATGGAAAATTACCTTTAGTCTGTTCCTCAGACCAGTGTGTACCGTGTGTTGCATCCGCATGAACTACACATTACAATCAACACTATTGCTGAAACCCAGCACCCCACCTGCACTACACACATGCTGTAGTCTTTTTCAAGTGCAACATACATGTATGCACAGAAATAATGATCTAGCAGCATCGGGTCATTAATTTAGTCTCCACTGGTCTACTTCAACCTCGTTCTCAACGTGGCCACTTGTGACATTTAGTTTATGCGTTAAAACATCACCAAAGATGTAATGTGTGTTTCGGCACGCAAAACTCGATTAGTAATTAATTAGTATATTCTACCCCCAATTTTCTCAACGGATTCACATGATTCACGTTGGTTGACTTTTGCGGCCCCCAAAAAACAGAAGAGAGATCACATCTCTGTAAAAAGGTCTATGAGAAGACATTTAGCATATGGATTTTTGCAGATATGAATGCTACTTGTCAGTGAAAACAAAATGAGAAGTATATTTTATAAACATTGAAGATCGAGTGTACTGCTAAATGTTATTTATTTTTAAAGTTCATGCTTATCTCTGACACAAGAGAACACTGTTGCTATGGGTTTAGTGCTGGGACAGTTAATCAGTTAACTGACCGAAACTGCACTAACCATTTAGAAATTTGCTAACCGGCTAACCAAAACCAATATTTTAAAAAATATGACCAACAATTTAGGAATAATTTGACGTTGATTTTGTTCTTCTAGACTTTCTTTTTTTGCCGCATTGGTTATTAAACAATCATTGCAGAAAGTTTATTGATGCTTTTTGATTGAAAATTTATATACAGCGTGCAATTTGCTAGTGATCTAGCTTATGTGGCCATCAGGTGCTGACTTTCGGTTAAATGGTTAACTGACCGTGAAAGTATCGGTTAAACGTTTAGTAAACTAACCAGTAACTCCCAGTACTACATGGGTTTGTGTCGTCGTTTTTGGGGAATCAAACTTTGGGGGAAATGCAGTTCTTACCTGTTTATTTATGGCTTCTCTGATGTCGTAGGGAAATACACAATCACTCGGTTTAGAAATGGCTGTACAGATATAAGAATATCAACCATGCATAAGTTTATAGGTTTTTTTAAAACTTGATTGCCTAGCCTCAAATGAAACTTGATTATAATATTGTTTCTTCAGGATAAGACTTTTATCACACTGCAGCAATCTTTGTCATATCACCTGAATACCCAGTGACAATACGGCTGATTCTTATTATCGTTTTATCAAAAATGTAAACAAATATCACAGTTTTGAGTAAAAACAAATTACACATGACACCATTCCTTTTCAAATTAAAGGGAAGGTACAACATTGGCAAAACTGCTTCTATCAGTATGCTTAATATCTATGAATCAATATATACACACATAAAACCAACCTGTGACAGTTTCAGCTTATTATGTAACAAGAAAATAGTGAAAATGCATTCAGATTTGTTGTATTCATTCTTATGTGGAATTCAGAGTAGAGTACACTTTCCTAAATTTTACACTGTGAATTATTTAACTTTTCTTTAAAATGACAGCACCTTCAAAAATCATTTCTAGGGGAAATTGATACCATTGTAAACATTAAACCAATTATATTAACCCTAACCTTCCCAAATCCTCCAGAATCCTCTTTGCTAAAGTAAAGGATTTTGGAGGATTGAGGTTATTAAGCAGACTTGCCTTTCCATGGTACATGTACATCTACGTTTGTTGTAGTGATTGCAAGGTCAGTGCTTGGGTCAGTGGACACTATTTATTGCTCTATGCATGCAGGGAGGGTCCCTGGCCATGTACATGTATCACAGATTAGAAACACATGTGTGCATACATGTCATATGCTTGCTTTACTACTGAAGGATTTTGGAGGATTCAGGTTATGTGTAAGCAAATGGGCCTAGGGAGTTAGGAAGGATTCAGGTTATGTGTAAGCAAATGGGCCTAGGGAGTTAGGAAGGATTCAGGTTATGTGTAAGCAAATGGGCCTAGGGAGTTAGGAAGGATTCAGGTTATGTGTAAGCAAATGGGCCTAGGGAGTTAGGAAGGATTCAGGTTATGTGTAAGCAAATGGGCCTAGGGAGTTAGGAAGGATTCAGGTTATGTGTAAGCAAATGGGCCTAGGGAGTTAGGAAGGATTCAGGTTATGTGTAAGCAAATGGGCCTAGGGAGTTAGGAAGGATTCAGGTTATGTGTAAGCAAATGGGCCTAGGGAGTTAGGAAGGATTCAGGTTATGTGTAAGCAAATGGGCCAAGGGAGTTAGGAAGGATTCAGGTTATGTGTAAGCAAATGGGCCTAGGGAGTTAGGAAGGATTCAGGTTATGTGTAAGCAAATGGGCCTAGGGAGTTAGGAAGGATTCAGGTTATGTGTAAGCAAATGGGCCTAGGGAGTTAGGAAGGATTCAGGTTATGTGTAAGCAAATGGGCCTAGGGAGTTAGGAAGGATTCAGGTTATGTGTAAGCAAATGGGCCTAGGGAGTTAGGAAGGATTCAGGTTATGTGTAAGCAAATGGGCCTAGGGAGTTAGGAAGGATTCAGGTTATGTGTAAGCAAATGGGCCTAGGGAGTTAGGAAGGATTCAGGTTATGTGTAAGCAAATGGGCCTAGGGAGTTAGGAAGGATTCAGGTTATGTGTAAGCAAATGGGCCTAGGGAGTTAGGAAGGATTCAGGTTATGTGTAAGCAAATGGGCCTAGGGAGTTAGGAAGGATTCAGGTTATGTGTAAGCAAATGGGCCTAGGGAGTTAGGAAGGATTCAGGTTATGTGTAAGCAAATGGGCCTAGGGAGTTAGGAAGGATTCAGGTTATGTGTAAGCAAATGGGCCTAGGGAGTTAGGGAGGATTCAGGTTATGTGTAAGCAAATGGGCCTAGGGAGTTAGGAAGGATTCAGGTTATGTGTAAGCAAATGGGCCCAGGGAGTTAGGAATGATTCAGGTTATGTGTAAGCAAATGGGCCAAGGGAGTTAGGAAGGATTCAGGTTATGTGTAAGCAAATGGGCCTAGGGAGTTAGGAAGGATTCAGGTTATGTGTAAGCAAATGGGCCCAGGGAGTTAGGAATGATTCAGGTTATGTGTAAGCAAATGGGCCTAGGGAGTTAGGAAGGATTCAGGTTATGTGTAAGCAAATGGGCCTAGGGAGTTAGGAAGGATTCAGGTTATGTGTAAGCAAATGGGCCCAGGGAGTTAGGAATGATTCAGGTTATGTGTAAGCAAATGGGCCTAGGGAGTTAGGAAGGATTCAGGTTATGTGTAAGCAAATGGGCCTAGGGAGTTAGGAAGGATTCAGGTTATGTGTAAGCAAATGGGCCCAGGGAGTTAGGAATGATTCAGGTTATGTGTAAGCAAATGGGCCTAGGGAGTTAGGAAGGATTCAGGTTATGTGTAAGCAAATGGGCCTAGGGAGTTAGGAAGGATTCAGGTTATGTGTAAGCAAATGGGCCTAGGGAGTTAGGAAGGATTCAGGTTATGTGTAAGCAAATGGGCCTAGGGAGTTAGGGAAGATTCAGGTTATGTGTAAGCAAATGGGCCTAGGGAGTTAGGAAGGATTCAGGTTATGTGTAAGCAAATGGGCCTAGGGAGTTAGGAAGGATTCAGGTTATGTGTAAGCAAATGGGCCTAGGGAGTTAGGAAGGATTCAGGTTATGTGTAAGCAAGTGGGCCTAGGGAGTTAGGAAGGATTCAGGTTATGTGTAAGCAAATGGGCCTAGGGAGTTAGGAAGGATTCAGGTTATGTGTAAGCAAATGGGCCTAGGGAGTTAGGAAGGATTCAGGTTATGTGTAAGCAAATGGGCCTAGGGAGTTAGGAAGGATTCAGGTTATGTGTAAGCAAATGGGCCTAGGGAGTTAGGGTTAAATGTTAAAATTCAATCATTTCATAATGAATGAACTACCAATTTTCTACTTTGTTAAGACCAGCTACTAATTCAGTAAATGTATCACATATCTGCATTAGAAGTAAAATAGCAGAAGATTTCAAACAAAATTGAGACTTTTAAATCTTGATTAAAATTAAATTTCTGAATTTAATGACAGGACAACGGGTCACTTACCACATAGATGTTGCTGAAATGGGGGCTTGGGTGGGGATTTATCCATGGGGAACTTATGGTGTATGAGTGCAGCTATTGCAATGACCTGAGAATTATTTTAAGTACAAACAAAATATTTTTTGAATAATTCATAAATACAATTCCACGGTTACTCACATTACATGTTTGAGGTATTGGGCCCACTCTTATTGCCATAATTTTGTTACTTATATATTTCACTCATCAGTTTTTTAGAAGTAGATGCATTATACGTAGACCTTACTCAGTACAACAAAATCATTTCAGCAATTTGTTATATGTATGCTATATAAGAGCAACATTATGAATTACTCATGTTGCATTTTTCAAATATGCATAAAATGTTGCTTTTTCTCTTATTTCGAATACATACAACAAATTTCTGAAATTATTTTTGTGAGTAAAGTCTGGGTATAATGCAACTGCTGTGAAAAAAACTGATGAGTGAGACATTGAACGGTTTCCTCTCTATCGCATCGCAAAATGCGACGTAATTTGGACAATCTGTGACTGAATTTCAAACAATACATCGCAGATTTTGCCATACAAATTGCGACAGATTTTTCCACTGTTGTGGTTTAATAATAACTATTTTTGAAATCATATTCACAAACCTTTCCCGAAATAACATTTACGTGTATATTTCCGACCAAAAATATCAAGGGTTCCGTCCCGACCGGGTTTGTTTCCGTTTGTCCAGACTGGGCCATGGGTACGTCCGTCTGCATGACGTACTAGGTCAACAATGACATCACGACGCGACGGTGTTGATGCAATCCGTAAGGATTTTATCCGCAATGCCCAAAATTCTATGTGCATGCAATATTTTTCTGCTGATGAATTAACTACGGGCGAAATCCCCAAAATGAAAAACATGCAACAACCGCCCAGTTTTGTTTTAGCTTTGCACATGTTTATTTTTTTTCTCCAGAGTTTGGGGGTTGGAGCAATTTCAGCAATTGAACCACCCCTATACACAATAGTACCAATAGCATTCATACGATCACTACGGTCGTGCTAAAAGGAACTTGAAAAACGTTACTAACTTCGTTTTATAACAAAAGTTTTTGAACATTTAACAAAATGAGCATTCATTTATTTATGTGGTGGTGAGGTTTAAAATCATTTCAGCACACAATATGATTGCACTTCCAACCACGGTGAGCCACTCATTTTCCTGACAAATTTTTAATAATCAAAATCAAGCTTGATCATTCCATGTAGTAACGTTACACTCGGCAAAATTCACTTTGAAAACTTAGCACCCGAACACATCGCAGTCGTTAATTTGTTTTCGTGATATTGCCTCTGTTTTAGCGATCGATATGACAATGTAAACAAAAAAGAAAATAGACAGAGGACTAACTTTCATGAATGACTACAATTTTGCAAAAATAATTAAGAAATTGGCCTAAAAGAAAGATACACATGAATTTTTATCACCTTTGGCCCAATTTCCGGATACTAAAGATTATTATTTTTGGTAAAATTTGTACATTATATGCATATGATGAACCAAACGACAGTAAAGCCTTGAAAAACTACACCTGTACCTACATGCATGCACACTACATACTGTAATTTTAAGCATTTAAAATTTGCTATACAACATTCACAGATTGCTATACAAACAATGATTTTGCTATGCAAATTCTTTTTTTTTGCATCGCAGTTTTGCTATGCAAAATTTTCAAACAAAATCGTTCCCTTTTTCTGTTTTTCCCAGAATGGTAGAACATCTGACAGAATAATTTTACAAGATGTTTGATATCTCAAACCAGATAGGGCAGGCCTGGAATTTCATTCTTGTAGGGGAACGCCACTAGAATATCAGAATATCTATATCTATGTTGAGTGTCGTGGCCGAGCGGTCTAGCTTACCGGACTCAAGTTCTGGTGTTAGCAGCAGAATGTGGGTTCGAATCCCGGCCGCGAAACTTGTGTCCTTTAGCAAGACACTTAACCATAATTGCTTCTCTCCACCCAGGGGTTAAATGGGTACCTGTGAGGGCAGAGTTGGTTGATTAGCCCTATATGCGCTGTAATGGCAGCAATTGAGCTGTATACTCCCCAGGGAGCTGAGATGGTTTCAGGAATGATTTATGAGCCTTATGAGCCTCATGAGCAGGGGTAATGATACAATGCGCCTTGAGCACCACTTAGTTGGTGGATACGTGCGCTATATAAGTCCACACATTATTATTATTATTATTATTATTAGGAAACAAGGCCAAGACCAGGGCAGGGGTAATTCCAGTCATTTTGAGTTGGGTAAATTACTTGTGGTGTTCGTTGCCCTTAAAAGACCAATTCAAATTTATAACAAATTTGCCCTTAAGTTAAATGTTTCACCTCATTCTGATGTGTAGTCTGGTTTAATACAGTCCGTAGACTTATCGTCATGACAACCAGTGGGGGAGGAGGTAGGTCCTTGATGACGGTGACGTGTTCTTGTTTATTGATGAATACTTCAACCTTGCACCAACTGACTGGTGCTTGTGGAATCTCTGTAAAAACAAAGGTTGGGGAGGGGGTAAACATCTTGAAAATCTGTTAAGACACCTCTATCAAATTGTCCTCTCCTATGGTTCACACTAGATGTTTGCTTAAGGTAAGTATCATCATAACATTGGTTCCAACTTAACAGCAATGTCATTAAATTGACCCTTGAACCCTGAACTAAATCTTTGATTAGCTTACGAGGCATTTTGATATCCAGCCAGCTTGGGCCCTTTAGCTTCCTCTCCATTAATAGCTGCTCCAAGAATGAAGTATTAGCACCGAATACCTGGCTGAATGTGTCTCCTTGCAAATCAGTAGGAAGCTGAGAAAACTCGGCCTAAACAACAACAACAAATGTATCCTTATCAATGTGTATAATAAGACAATCAGATTGCTAGATAAAAGAAACAGGTAATATTTAACGCAACATGGAGGCATATTTACAAGCCAAAGGGCTTGTAGTGAAATACCTAAGAACAATAAATCACAAAGAGCAATGAAACAAGACAAACAAATGGACAAAATGAACTAAACACAAGTACAGGAATCAACATAAACAGATAACTGGCTCAGATGGATGTAACAGAGTATAGCAGCTACAAATGGACAACGTATTAAAGCAATTAAATCAAGGAGCGACAGGTTCCTATTAAAGTCCTAGGTAGAAAGGATAACTTGTTTGTGTCTCTTACCCCGTATCTGACTTCCAGGTACTCTGACTCAGCCGGTACACCTTCCTTCTCAAAACAGTATTGTTTGGTGACTTTCTGGATGGGTATATTCAATAAACAGTATTTAAGTAATTCAATTCAATGTCATTTATTTCATAGTATTAGCCAGCAATACCTTTGGGTGTCTTTTGGATGCCGTTTGCTAAATGGACACCAGTTTGACACCGTTTTTTTCATAGAAAAACCAATTTGGAAGCCCTTTTTCCAAATCCTAGCTTATATTCTGATGTCTGTGAGGATTGACACAATATTTTACATATGAAAACAAAGAGTAAACCAAACATTATCTTGAATATATAAGCAGAACACTTTTATTTATGATCATTTTATTTATGATCATGGAGTGTCGTGGCCGAGCGGTCTAGCTTACCGGATTCAAGTTCTGGTGTTAGCAACATAATGTGGGTTCGAATCACGGCCGTGACACTTGTGTCCTTGAGCAAGACACTTAATCATAATTGCTTTTCTCCACCCAGGGGTTAAATGGGTACCTGTGAAGGCTGAGTTGGTTTGCTCTATATGCGCTAGAAATGGCAGCAATTGAGCTGTATACTCCCCAGGGAGCTGAGATGGTTTCAGGAATGATTTATGAGCCTTATGAGCAGGGATAATAATATAATGCGCCTTGAGCACCACTTAGTTGGTGGATACGTGCGCTATATAAATCCACACATTATTATTATTATTATTATTTGCACAGTTGTAGTACTCGTACTCATACTCAAGAGCAATCTTACTCATACTCATGAAGAAGTAATGTAGTCTAGAGTTGAAGCACTCATACTCCAACTGTACTACAAGTCTGATCCTTTGCAACCTCAATTATGTTTGAACCAGTTTTTATCCAGTTCAAAGCTTATGTGCTTTCCCTTTTAAGATAATTTGTTTTATGTTCCTGTAACACTTTCTGTTCCAAACAGGAACAACAATTATAGATTACCCTGCAATTATAAGTTATTTTCTTTGACTAACCTTTGATCTATACTTCATGATCTTGTACTTGTTAGCAATATCATCAAATTCTTGGTAAACATCCATCACTGTAACTTCCTGGTCACTGTTTTGTTTCATCTGCAGCATGAATGCAACTTGTTATATTCCATAAGTATTTGCAAATTTACATTCATTTCAATGCTCTACTTTTTCAAGAAATATGTCATATAAGTCTCCTGTGAACGTTTCATCACAGTAGATGCTCACGTTTATAATACAACAACTGTGTTTTAACAAAAAGTTGCCCAATACCATAACATTTTTTTTTTTAGAAGGCCAAAAAAATTCTCCGGTTTGTGGTCTCCGCACGCATTGCCTCATACCCACTTTTAGTTTTTGTTTTTGTTTTTTTTTGCTATTAAACGATGTCCAATTGCAGCCAAAATTGCTGGATTGATTGGAATTCTGCCATCTGTGTTTTAACCCTCCTACAATCAGTGCAATTTTTGAAACAACCCATTTAGGCCACTCCAAGCCATTAGCTGTTGCCAGTGGCCTCTTATGGTTACCCTTCTGTGCACTGTCACACCACTGAGATTACAGGGTAAGGTAGTCTCCCATCGATACATTGTAGGCCATACTAATATGTTCAAACATTTACAGTGGCCTTGGGTGGCACACAGTTGATTTTGTAAGATTACTTGGAAAGGCAGCAGGCTTGTACATGTATGTACTGAAGGTTGCTAAAGAACAGAATTTAGTGGTTCGGAGTGGCCTCCATGTGTAGGAGGGTTAAACGACTTTTTCACATAGGGGTATGAATGTTTGCCCCATTTGTGAGGCCTCTCTTAGCCACCATACTTTGTGTATGAGAAATTTGGTAACGCATCACTGCACCAATTTTGAAGGCGACCTATGACTAGAAACCATAGATTTTTTATTTATTTTTTTGGCCTAAACTTTTACATAATAATTTGTTAAGAAATATTAGGTTTACAGTTAACACCATGTGTAATAATCTCCTCTTGAAAAGAACTGATAGTGAGGAAAGTATTCAACATTTTGAACAGTGTGCTCTGTCCGTTTTCAGGACAGAGCACAGTAGTGAACTTTGTTTTTAGTACAATTTATTAGGGAAGTCCAGGACCATTACAGGCTAGTAGTTTATTTCTACATTCCTGCTTTGGTCAAGGCCAAGTGCCCCAAGGTTTCAGGAAATCTTTATTTTCTTACCGTCTCCCTTGGCAACAGGTATACAACTCTCTCAAGGTTTTTGATGGTGAGGCAACAGCTAACGTGAATCTTAGCTGACTCAATCCAAACACGACCAAACAGATATACAGTACCTAAACATCAAACACAACATGTCAATTAGCTGAAAATAGATTTCAAAGGTGTTACCCCAAGGTACTGTACTTGGTCTTCAAATGCAGCATTTGTGTATGCTAAACTCACTTTGAATAAAGATATACAAAAAACAAGTTTCAGCTGATCACGTTGTGTCATTAATGAAGAAATAGTCAATATGTATTCACATTTGCTGTATTCATTCTAACATGGACTTTAGCAAAGAGTAATCTTTCCGATAAAGTTATTGGAAAAATTTCTCTTTTCTGAAAATTAAAGCACCCCAGACAAAATTATTTCTAGGAAAGATGAGTACCATTATCAGCTTAACACCAAAAAAGGTTTACATTAAAATTGGACAATTTAGTTATATTTGAATTACCAATACACCTATCTGGCCTGTCAATCAAAAGGCATGGATGTACCAATAGGGTCATGCCTTTCCATGACGATTGTTACTATGTCAGTCACGCTTTACTTTTATACAAGTGATTTCCAGGTGGGCAGGGACTAGGGCCAAATCTGGATTGGTGTAATCTTCAACTTTTTTATTTTGCATCATGTGATATCAAATCAGATTTATGTATTTTATCTTCCATGCAAAACAAATAATTTTTGCTGGGATCATTAATCTCATGAGTTGTACCTGGTTGTTTATATGGGTCCTCATATGCATCCAGCCAAAAGAATCTCAGCACTTGATCACCCGTCTCATTGGTTGTCATGGGAAGTGATGAGCTGTTGAATTGAATATCCATGGCAACTGCATCCTTGGTATCTTCTGCTTCTTCTCTTATTGTTTCCCAACCTGTGCTGGAACATGCATCCGGATGACCACTGTAAAAAAGAAAATGAGGATTTTGAACTGGCATTTTGACTTGTTAATAATATAATAAAAACTGCTTCAACAAAAATATCATCTTTTATAATAAGAAAAAATTTGTAAACTTCTGTATTTTGGAACTGGCATTTTGTTGTCCTGTTAATAATAAAAAACAAGCACTGCTTATAAAAATCATAATTTGTAATAAGAGGAAAAATTGTGGAAATTTCTTTGTTTGCTTCTTGTGTTGGCTTAAATGCATTTTTCCTACAAATATGCATATTTCACATGTCTGACTGAAATCATTTCCTAAATAAAGTAAACTTAGGTTTGCAGTAGATGTAATAGTTGGTGGTTCTGAGAAGAGCCACTGTGAATTTCTCACCAGTGGTTCTTCTCAGAACCACCAACTATTACAAACCTTGCTTCTACTGTACTACTCCACCATACTAAGCTACAAATCCTATATATAGTCAACTTACTATGCTTTCTTAGTTGTTTCTTGTTTGCTGACAGATGACTCTTTTATGGTAGGTTTTTCTTCTTTCGCTGATGTTTTTACATCTTCTGAATCAAAGTCATCTATTTCGTTGTCAAAATCCACATTTTCTGATGGCGAGAAATTGTAATTTAATGGGTCAGGTTGGTATAATGATATTTTCCTTGCCTTTCAACTACAGCCAATTCCAACATGTGTATTGGGTTACTTTTAAGTCCCTAACCAAGGTAATTAAATATAAACAAAAATCAATATATAATATTTGTTTAATGTTTCCTCTAAAACTTAACATTTCTTCATCACCTTCTCTTCACGGATTATATTAGCTTTTTAGTTGAAGTGACTATCCATGAATCCTTGGTTTTATTACTAGAAAGATATACATGTATAACAACAATTTTAAAATATAATATCAATCAGTAATTTGCTTTAGGCAGCAGGGCCAAAGTCCTGGTACAGCCAAGCCTTTGAGAAGCCCGGCTAGGCGCAGGCTTGGCCCTGGCCTAGGGGCCTATATAATCCCCTAGCCGAGCACAAAAGACCCTTTACTAATGAATAGATCTCAATTAGCTCTTATTGTTAACACAGACTTGACTGACATGCACCTCAGCTGTCTTTTGTTCACAACTGCAGCCATTACAATGAGCTCTACTTGGCTGGGCTAGGCCCTCCAGAAGCCCAGGTTATGTTGATTGGCGGGTACTGTATTGTTACAGGATTAAGACTCACAAAAGACAGATTAGGAGACGAGGTAGCCTGGGCCTGGCTGGGCTTCTCAAAGTCTTGGCTGTACCATGATTTTGGCCCTCCTCCCTTAGAAAGAATTGGTCTGTCGAGTACTTTATCTTACCAAATCCATGTTTCTGATCTTCAGACATTTCTGAAAACTCCTCAATTTCATCCTTTGGTTCCTCCTTAACAATGACCTCTGACCTCCTAACTTTTCTTGCTGGTCCTACTGATTCCTTGTCCATCTCCCGTTTGGTCTTCCAAACTTGAGGGCGCTGTTTAGGGATGACCGATGGTGGTGGTATGTCATAGTCCATGCTACGAGGCTGTGAAGGGGTCGAGCGTGGTCGGGTGGGTGTTTTGGAGAAAGGATTACGATTGGTGGATGAAGATGCTCTGTCAGGAAATATTAAAAATTAACAAATAAATATAAAAACAAGTTTTTGTTGTATATGCTCCATGCATGACCTATTGAGGGCATCCTTCATGCAAGCATTAGCTTGTCCCCAGGGCATTAGCATATCACTGGTTAGAGGGCACTATTGACTCCATTTACCTTCAAGTGTTAACAATTACTAATGAAGATTATTGATGGAAATAACACAAGCATCAGGGATGATATTGTGAGAAAATGAAAAGGTAGGAAAAATGTTTGTTATTATCATTAGGCATATACTAGCCTATAGCGGTTTACCTCCATAGCCATGTATAGCAAGGAAACTGTTTTTTGAAAATGATACACAAGGAAAGTTTCCATGGTCTGAAGATAGTCGGAACCCGGTAGGATTTTCAAAATCAAAAGGTAGGATTTCCTACATAAGTAGGAAGAATATCATGCCTGTAGCAACTATCGAATTTTGTACACAATATCATTTAAAAAAATGGCTATGTGAAGTACATGTATACTTGACTCAGTAGACTGTGTGTAGAGCAGATATTGTAAGTAATAGGCATGGGTGAATAGTGAAATTTACTATTCGATTAATCGCATGGCAACATTTCGCAAATAATCGACTATTCGCGAATAGTTGAACATTTTTCCAGCGGTTTATAAATACAAAAACATGTGCTTTGTTAGTAATTTCTGGCCTATTTGTAAGCTCCAGACAATAGATAAATACAGACATTGAGTTCTTGAATGCCTGTTGTTTCCTCTTTATTTCTTGCAAAATTGTACTCAAAATAATAGAATTTGTAAGTGAAAATCCAATGGTCCTGAAGTTTATTATTGCTTTGGCAGCGTGGGAATATTGATCACATCATGCTAATTCACGCGGATGGTCATGTTTATCCCATATCGACAGAGGGAAGTTCACCTAAACGTAATAAAATGAACGCGATTGAGTTGTATTTAAGTCAGTAAGACTAACTGCGGTGACACCATGTGAAATTCTCAATTGAGTAGTAATTAGTTCTGAAAAGAACTGGAGGTTACAACTCTACGTTTCAGGAGAATTTTTCCTGAGAACGATCAGAGCATACTGATCGAAACGTCAAGTTGTAACCTCCAGTTCTTTTCAGAACTAATTACTACTCAATAGAGAATTTCACATGGTGTCACCACAATTAGTCTTACTTATCCTTTTCACCATGCAAAGTTACAAGTTTTACCATGTATTTAAGTCATTGTTAAGAGTAATGCCAGCATGTTAACGGTCACCCCTGTTAATTCAAATTGATCAGCCCTACAGATGAAACAAAACAAAAATCACTGGTGTAAAGCAGTGTTTAAGCTCACAGAAATTCAAAGCTTCCACAGTGTGCCCCCGCACTATGCTTAAAAAGCCTTTGAAGCACGTGGTGCCTGTGCCCCTGAACTGATTTTGTACTATGCATTTTTGCTGTGGGAATTTCAAGTTTGCATTGTCATTGTGATTGACTTACACTCACCACAAATTACGCTATCATTATTGGACAAACTTTTCCTGGCAACTAAATGGAGCATGTCAAACAATAACGTTATCACTATTCATTACCTCAGTAGACATCTCTGCATGTGCTATGCTACCGCGCACGTGTGGGCAAAAGTATACATGTATACTTTTCGTATTTATTTATGATTTTTTTTTTACATTTTCAAACAAATATGTTGAGTTTAAAATGCTCTGTTGCATTCTGGTGCATTTTAAAAGATTCCAGGTGGTTTTTAGAAATTATCTTCAATCATACATTTTTTCACAAATCTGTAAATGATCACGGTTTTAAATCAGATTCTAGTCATCAGTTTTATTTAAACCTTTCCATGAAAGATTTAAGGCAGGTATCTGGTTCTATTTAATACCCTGCCATTTTGAATGAAAAAAGTGACTTATGATTAGATTTTCTATCGTCTATTTTGTACCTTAAAGAAAACTAGAAAAAAAACACTGGTTTTCGCGCATTTTTTCTACGATATCTATGTTATTCAGTGACAAAATGCCGGGCAATCGAGCCAACAAGTTGCTTACGATCCACCACAAGATGCTGGCACCATAACTATTCTCAGCACGCTTTGCATGTAGTCTCATGCCCCGGCCAGCCGACCCAGAACAATTTCCACTGAGCTATATAATTTCATCATTTTCAAATATTATAATGCTATCATCTTGAAAATGAAAGGTATAATTATACGCTACATGATGTATACATTAATTGGCCATACACAGGCTCCATCCATGCAGACTACATGCATTGTGCTAAGCACCGTCGATATATCGATATTGCTCGATTATTCGATATTGTTTTGATATCGATATTGCCGATAGCAATTTTTAAATCATATCGAAATATCGAAAGTTTTGATATTGAGGAATGATATTGAAAAATTAATATCAAAATGCATCAGATTATCGTCAAAATAAATCTCCCGTTTGTGCTTTTACTTGGTGTTTAACGTTGTGTTTGTGAGTGAGAATAAAAACATCGCGCAAATGCCGAGCGGCGACGCTTTGTGCTCGGCGTTCGCTGGAATTCGCGGTCTCCCGTATAATGCAGAACCTCAAAAGAAGCTGCCCTTTTTTGGCTTGGAGAAAGTTCCGTTGTCCCTTATATATTTTCCTACATTCTCTCGCCGGTAACGCCCAGCGCTGTAATTGATGAAAATAATAAAGATGATGAGCAATTTGTTCTGGAGAAAGGCGTGAGAATTGATTTGTTTATTTTTGGGGGTTTGAAAAAGTTCCGTTGTCTGATATTTTCCCACATGTTCTCGCCAGGAAACTCCCGGCGCTGTAATTGATTAAAATAAAAACATGAGCAATTAAAAATATGCTTGGAGAAAGGCGTGAGAATTGAGTTTGTTTTTATCTTTTGTGGTTTGACGAAGTTCCGTTGTGTCTAATATTTTTGTTACATTAAAATAAAAGTTTGTGAAATCACTTCTTGTGTTATTTTATTCTGCTTATCCTGCATTTGATATGGGTTCTGGGTGTATTCCCCCGCCTCCCCCATCAGCAGTCCTTGTATGTGCACTGTCACAGATGCCGAGCAACAACATGCCAGTGGATAGGTAAGGCCCACCTCCGTGACCTCCCCCACTAAATCTGCCGATGAAAGGATGCCTGAATCGGATATCCATGTGCATGTACACAAAACAGGGCTGAAATTTCATGTCATTTCAGTTTCCCTCATTTTCCGTGTAAAATTTTCCCCAGTCTTTGAAAAAAAAATGCCCAAATAAAATCTCAGCTCCGAAAAAGCCTTTCCAGAGAATGATTGATAGCCGCATTGTTCAAATTGATACAATGCATCTCTTGTTTGTTACAAAGTATCTATTTTGGGTTCAGCTAAAGGCCACCGGACTTTGAGGAGTGCAGCCAGTATTAAAATTGAGTGTTCTTTGCCGAAGAATAGCGATGATATCTCAACCAATGAAATGAGCCAGTTCCCGGCAAATAAATACGCCATTGGTTGCTTTCATCAAGGACCATTTATACTTTCATGAATATGACGTTCCTTCCACCGCAACTGGAGTGATTGAGCCACAGGTACATGTACATGTCACATTCCAACTTGGTTGCCTAGAAATACTGTTGCTAGGGAGGCTCCCATGTGATGTCCGGGACTGCCAGTTGCATAGCCAGAAATCTTGTATGGGAGAGAGAGCTTGTGACTATTTTCTCACAGCCTGCAGGAAACTAGTAGCTCAAAAATGCTGCCGCTTTCGGGAAATTTGTGAAGGCATAGTTTGTCATATTGGATGCAGTTTCCATTTCCGTTAAATAAGAGTTTTTTTCTTGTTTTTTTTTTTTTTTTTTGAATTTATGGTCTTTAACTTTTACATGGGATAATCGATATATCGAATATACTCTAGGGCTGTGCCGGGTATCCGGATACCCGACCGAAACTGTCATTACCCGGTTCCGTTTTTCGGTTCCGGATACCCGTAAACGACTTTTTAAAATCGGGACTTACCATTTCAGCGGTGTGAACAGAAATTGTTGACTATTGAACAATGTAATGTTTACACTTTTAGGAGCAATTTTATTTAAGAGATTACTCTCTGATAACGCCTTTGTAGTATTTTTCGGACACTTCCATACATTTGGATACATTGTATCTAATCAATAAGACTCAAATAGCCTGACTGGGGCATGCTACAAACAAGTATCAAACTAACTGCTCTGGATGGAATGTTTGCCTATTGATCACAGTAATTGGATTAGTGGGACAATTACTGCTGCTTCCTGTCTGCACTGGAGTGTGCACCATGATGCATTAATAGAGGGGATTTTATTATAGGGGACGTCCACATTATATGTTGTCCTAATAAATAAAAAGTGGTGTTGAAATTGGTTTTGCTGTGTAATTATTTAACCATCCCTCTGCATATCACCTACATTTACATTTATTTACCCATGGATACCGAGCTCTCTTGCGTATTACATTTGCCGACAAGGTGACAATTTGTTTCAAAAGACATACATAAAACGTGAGGTGTTAAGTCGGTCATTGTCTTTGAAACCGACAGTAGGATCCACAATCAGTCGGATTTGAAAGGTATTACTGGTTGCGGGTTTGATCCTTTCAATTGGGCAGCTCATTTTTACAACCACGGAATGGACGCGCTCCTGATCTCCTATTGTTGTTTATGAGGGACAAAATGTGGTTGCTTATGATGAGTTGCGAATTATGGCTCGTCAAACATTGATGGAGGGGATAAATTGGCTGAATACTAATTAAAAAGTAGACAAAGCTTACACCGATACGTTTTGTTAATGAGTGCAAGATCTAAATGTTAGACTCATTTCGACTTGACTGACTTGACTCAACACGATGCCACGTTCAACAGGGAATAGTCAAGTTTGGTCCCATTTTGAGAAAAAGGGGCCTAAATTGGTAAAATGCAAGATATGTGGTGCCCAGCTGACGTATTCTGGAGGATCCACCAGCTCAATGCTGAAGCATCTAACTTCAAAGTATCCCACGACCGGGCAGTCGAGCTCATCTAGTACCTCATCAGCATCAACATCAGCATCAGCATCAGCATCAGCATCAGCATCAGCATCAGCCTCAACATCGGGCCAGCAGTCGTTGAGTGGATACTTTGGCCGTCGCGACTGCAGCCCAGTGCGGTCTGAATCAATATCGCAACTTGTGGCTGAGATGATTGCCATAGATTCCTCCAATTTCTGTTAGGAAGGCGGGCCTAAAAAATCTTATTAATTTTTAGAGCCCGGCCATACCGCCCATCTCGAAGGCGATCACTTCAGGATAAAAAGATGTATGTAGAGAAGGCGGCGATTTTGAAGGCGAAATTAGCGGATGCAGAGCACGTAGACCACCGACTGCTGGACCTCACGCAGCCAAGAAGGTTACATGACAGTCACTGCTCACTACCTGATGACAACTGGTGCAATCTGCGGTGATCGACACTTCCCGGTGATTGCCGCAAAGGAGTCTGACACCGATGATGAAGATGAAGCCCCGCGATCATACCGCCTGTAATCTCAGTTCCCAACTCGGCCGTCATCGCCGTCGACTGGGGTTAGATCAAAAGTGTCGTCCGCGTCGTGCACGATAATGCGTTAATGTAAAGGACCTGGGTAACCTCAATGACACATTAGACGCCGGATGTGCTGCTCTACAAATTACAGTTGAGCATCAACAAGGGGCTCGGCGTCAAGACACATTTCACGGCCGTTGGAGCGTGGGCGATTGATTGGACATTTCAAAGCACACTTGCAACAAAATCTCTGGAGTTGAAGCGCAGGCTGCCATGGAAGTTCCTAAACATCGGCTAGTACAGTCTTGTAAAACTCGTTGGAACTCGACCTATGAAATGCTAACCATTGCCAAGGAACAGCGATGGCCTATGTGCGCAGTACTCAGCGACCGAAATGTCACCAAACTTCAAGATGCGAAGACACTGGAGCTGACGAATGTGCAGTGGGGTTTAGTGGACGAGCTGGTCACCTGCCTTAAGCCACTTCAGGTAAATTATTTTTTGTTTCTAATTGTATTCATTTGTTGAAAATATAAAATGTATTTTTATAATCTCAATCAACAAATAGATTACATACGAATTGGTTTAATGATCTATTAATTTATAACAAAATCCTGGAAAATTTAAATGATAGGACTATCCCCCAAATATCTCCCGAGGACGATCAGAGCATACTGCTCGAAACGTCGAGTTGTAACTTCTTTTCAGAACTAATTACTCCTCAATGGAGAATTTCACATTATGTCACTGCAATTAATCTTACTTATCCTCTTCGCCATGCAAAGCTACAGGTTTTACCTATCCTTAAAAAGACATTCAAAATCAGGGAGAACCTATAGAATAATCAGCGTTAATAACACTTGAAGTTGAAACTTGAATGACATTTCTATTTCATGGATGGATGGATTGAAACATTATTTAATGGATTACACAATTTCTCTTGCAGGTGGCAACAACTTGTCTATCGTATGAGGCCAACGTCAGTGGAAGTTGTGTTTATCCCATTGCTTGTGGACTCCAGGGTCACCTGCAGAACACGGAAGACGACTCTGCCCCAGTAAAAACGTTGAAGAAAGCAACCCGTGACGACTTGATGTCAAGGTAATTTGTTATTGTTTATTTTTTTTTGTTATATAGAAGGCAACTATATACGCGTATAATATACTCCATTTTGGGCGGTTTAAATTAACAAAATAATGAAACAAATAATGCGCAATAAACCAATTGTGACAACTGACAATCATCCATGATTTTGCAGGACGGGACTGAGCGACTATCATTATTTTTATGTTCACTTCCAGTCAAAGATAAAAAATAGGCCGTTTCCGAAATGAAGGCTTTGGCTACGGCTGGCTAGATCACTATTTTTCCCAATTTTCTATGGACACACAGCCTTACATTGTTTTTGACTGATTGTTTTGCAGGTTCAGCGGTGACGTCATCGATGTCCCCTTGATAACAGCATTGTTGGACCCCGCACAAAGACATGGGGTTTGTGTCTAAGGAACAAAAGGAGAGGGCGAAAGCATGGTGAGTGACATGATGATCAAGGCGACGTCCTTCTCCACCCCGAAGCGCCAACGGACGGAGAAAGTTCGTGAAGAAACTTCAGCGATGGAGTTCTTGTTAAGTGGGATGAGCGCATCAACCACTGGCGACGAGGCGGCAGTAGTAGCGACGAGGACACCAGTGAAGCTGCCGTCAGATCTCCTGGAGCAGTTTGCAGAATATCTACGCGCAAACCAGCGGACTCAGTGATGATCCATGTCATTGGTGGCGGTCAAATGCCATTCGGTTTCCATCAGTCACAAGGATCGCCAAGAAATATCTCGGTATTCCAGCAACGCCAGTGCCCTCCGAACGGGTGTTTTCCACCGCGGAAATATAGTCACGGCAAAGCGGAGCTGTTTAACGCCTGCTAACGTGAACGTGCTGGTATTCTGGCAATGAACGCCCGCATAACTGCCACCCCATAAAGTGAACTTATCAATGTGTAACAATCAGTAAACCGCATAACCGATATTGAAAGAGAAATATTGGGTTCTTGAAAATAATCTTAATTCTTAAAATCACTGTTTAGCTTTATTATTAGTAGTTGTTGTTTTTGAATTATTCCTAGCTAGGTCTCATATAAATTAATTCTTTCAGGAAATGAGGTTTTGACAGGTTTATTGACATTTAACTAAAAGTTCATTGTGATAGAAATATTCAAGTTCGGATTTTAGATTCGTAATATTTTGCAGTTTGTTAGTTTCATAATATTAAATATTATTTTAGTACGCAAAATCATGTCCTTAATCCAAAGCAAACATGACGTACGGGATATCCTTATTTAGAAGGCAGGGGCGCGGCAAGCCGCAAGCGCAAGAGCACATGGATCGTTTTCCGACAATGGTTTAGTTCCGCCCACATCGCCTTTGATCGACCAATGAGTCAATGACATTATTCAACACGTGTTTTGTGACATGAACATTATTGTCTTCTGATTGGTAGTCACTCCTGACACAGTCACGTGTAAAGCCGCTGAAGCTGTGTGATGCACCGGCCGTGCGTGCGAACAATCAGCCTTTCTTTTGTTCAGTGTATAATATTGTAACTTGGGTTATTAAAGACAGACACTTTTGTATCAATTTTTACGGTTTAATTTCAGAAATAACTTTCAGTAAATACAATATTTTGTCACCAAAATGTTATACTTTAATAAAGATCGAATTGAATATGGTATCCTCTGTATTATAAAGGTAAATTTGGTTAACATTTACATGTATTTGTACACCAAATGAGGCATGTTTTCAACAAGGACGTAAACGGGTATCCGGGTATCCGAACTTTTCTGATTTCGGGTATCCGGTTCCAAAAATAACCGAAAACGCACACCCCTAATATACTCGATATTGGATTTCCGATATATCGATTATTGAAAATTTTGATATCGACGGTGCTTACATTGTGCACAAGGTTATAATTCAGGATCTCAGTACCATGTGCCCATTTCTGCATGTCGTGATTTGCATAGTTGCTATTTTATTATTTTTCTCATTGGCTGTTCGATCATGAATATTTTCATTATGTTGCATATTCGTGATTTGGGGGTCGATGTTTCACTGTATTTTCACTGGTGCCCGTCTTTGGAAAAGAAGCACTTTTCTATTGGGTCTGGGAAAGGGAATCAGTGAATCGCTGTTTGGCGCCTGTATTTATGTTACATTATGGGTTTTCTGCGATGTGAATTTCAGTGTGTGATAGCAAACATGCTGACATGTAAACAGATCGTGTTTGGTGTAGGTCTGTACACGAAAGTTGGATTATAACTTATTATTCCCGGACCACTAAAATATGACATGACAACGACCAGACCATTTTCACTATGAACAATAAAGGTACTCAAAGAAATTGAGCGTATCGGGTGGAATAATCGAACTTTTCGCCCAGGCCTAGTAAGTAATTATTTGTTTTAGGAATATTTAGCTGAACGTGTTGTTTTTCTAATTATTCCATTACTTCCACAACTCTCTTCAACATGACATGATTGCAAGCTGGCAATATTGTTTTTGTGTCAAAGTTGACACAATCTACTCACCCAGATCCAGGAGTTTTCACTTTTTTCTTGATAGGCAAAGGCTTGATTACTGATTTCTGAAAAAGAAAAAAGGGAAAACAAAGGTTACTCAGTTGACAAAACTGCAGAAATACTTCCTGAGAGTGTAGTATTTCAAACTAGTGAGGGGGGGAGTTTCCAAACTTATTTCAGGCCTTCAGGTAGGATTGATGGTGCTACCCAACACTCCCTCGAAGAAGCTGGGCAGACTCCATTGGAGAGGTCACTGGCCTCACATTCATGCATCCTCCCCCTTCTATATTGTTCATGACTTAAATTAGAACCGGCAGCATCAGTTTCTGTCTCAAAGTCCTAAATCTATGACAAAGATTAGCCTACCACATGGTCTCAATAGAATTTGAGGAATAATTTGCTTACACCATTATGTAGGTCACTCAGAATGTCTCCAAGAAGTTCATCATCAGCAAGGCTGACCTCCTTCTCTGGCTTGCGTTGTTTTGTAGCTCCCATCTTAAACATGGACTTGATGTCATATGACTTTGATACTGATGGTTTCTTCACATTCTTAAAGAAGAAAAAAAACATTATCGTATTTTATGTATAACAAATTTATAGGCATTGTTAATCTTGCTAACAATTACAAACAGGAACCCACTTATATAACTATATGCCTATAATATGCCAATGATCTCATCACACAGCTGTCCTAGTGTTTCTCCTGGCTGTGTAAGGTGGTATTAAACTGTTGATAAGCGGCTGTAAGAAGAGG
Organism: Zoroaster sp. YZ-2022; assembly: GCA_029582265.1. Lineage (NCBI taxonomy): Eukaryota > Metazoa > Echinodermata > Asteroidea > Forcipulatida > Zoroasteridae > Zoroaster > Zoroaster sp. YZ-2022. The sequence continues at coordinate 6,422,630 of CM055829.1, forward strand.
ACATGTGCTAAAATAAGACACATCAGTAATCAGAATCAAGATGTAAAGATGGAAAAAAAAGCTCCAAAAATACTCTGTTAATTTTTTATTTTAGGGAGGACGGCGAAATAGGTAGTACAGCTAGGCCTTTGAGAATACCAGTCAGGCTCAAGCCCTCAAGCCTCTTAATCCGGCTGTTTATGTCCGTAATCTTTTAACAATAGAGGAGCAGGTTATTAGCATATCTCGGCTTCTGGACGGCCTGGCTGCTATCAGCGCCTGCCCACTAGAGTTGTTAACAATAGAAGACCAGCTCATTAGAAAATCTCGACTTCTGGACGGCTTGGCCTCTTGCCCAACATATCATGGTCTTTTGTTATGGTAATACGGCAAGCCCAACGTTCAATTTTGAGGAATTTCTTTGAGTATACTCATTACCACCAAACCTGGCTGAAGAAATGTAACACAATGTTCGACTGGCCAACATTATTTTCCCATAACTTTGATTCTTGCCTACTTAAATTCAAAGCAGGGTATAGTTGTAAAACATTGTAGAATGAATTAAGACCAATAGAACAGGATAAAATTTTACGTCATGCCCATCCCGATCTCCGCACAAGTCACTTGCGGTGAATATATGTGACGGGCTCTGCAAAAATGAGTCGCTTCTCGCACGGCCTATTTCCACGTACAGTGTTGATAATAATAATAATAATAATAATGTATAGATTTATATAGCGTACGTATCCACCAACTAAGTGGCGCTCAAGGCGCATTATATTATTATCCCTGCTCATAAGGCTCATAAGGCTCATAAATCATTCCTGAAACCATCTCAGCTCCCTGGGGAGTATACAGCTCAATTGCTGCCATTTCTAGCATATAGAGCAAACCATCTCTGCCTTCACAGGTACCCATTTAACCCCTGGGTGGAGAGAAGCAATTATGGTTAAGTGTCTTGCTCAAGGACACAGGTGTCACGGCCGGGCTCGAACCCACACTCTGCTGCTGGCAACACCAGAACTTGAGTTCAGTGCGCTAGACCGCACGACAATCCACTTTACGTGCATTATACAACACACGGGACCTACGGCTTTACGTCCCATCCGAAGGACGAAGCAATTATGGTTAAGTACCTTGCTCAAGGACACAAGTGTCACGACCGGGGCTCGAACCCACACCCTGCTGCTGGCAACACCAGAACTTGAGTTCGGTGCGCTAGACCGCTCGGCCACGACACTCCATGATGAATGTTTGGAGGGTGAAAAAAAATTGGAAATTGATTTTCTGATTATCCATTATTTCGGTTCTTTAGTATCTGTATTTTCATATTTATAAATCAAAAAAGCTGATTTGTATGAAGAAAGTGGAATAAATGATGATTTTTGTGTGCCTTTTGTTTTCATTTCGTCCGTTGTTTCCATTACAATGCGCTATAAATTGTTGCATTTACGTTGATTGTGCTTGGCAAAAATATAAACCAGTGAACGATTTCCCCTGTATCGCATCGCAAAATGCGATGTAATTTGGGCAATCTGCGATGGAATTTCAAACAATGCATCGCAGATTTTGCGATACAAATTTCGACAGATTTATAAACATTTTTGAAATCATATTCACAAACCTTTCCCGAAATAACGTTTACATGTATATTTCCGACCAAAAAGTATCGAGCTATCCGTCCCGACTGGGTTTGTTTCCGTGTGGCCAGACCACGCCGGGGGGTACGTCCGTGCAACGTACGTGTTCAACGATGACTTTACGCCAACGCGACGGTGTTGATGCAACAGTAAACACAACTATTTTCCAGCAATCCGTAAAGGTTTTTTTTCCGCAATGCCTAAAATTCCATGTGCATGCATTATTTTTCTGCTGATGAATTAACTACGAGCGAAATTCCCGAAATGGAAAACACGCAACAACCGCCCATTTTTTGTTTAGCTTCGCACGTGTTTATTTTTTCTTCTCCTGAGTTCGGGGGTTGGAACATTGAGCAATTGAGCCACCCCTATACACAATAGTACCGTGTTCAGTTCACATGTGCGCTTTCATACGATCACTACGGCCGTGTTCAACAAACTCTAGAAACGTTACTAACTTTGTTTTATAATAAAAGTTTTTGAAAATTAACAATATGAGCATTCATTTATATATATGTAGTGGTGAGATTTAGAATCATTTCGGCACACAATATGATCGCGCTTTCAACCACTCATTTTCCTGATGAATTTTTAATAATCAAAATCAAGCTTGATCATACCACAAAGTAACTTTACACTCGGCGAAATTCACTTTGAAAAGCACCCGAACATGTCGCAGTCGGTAATTTGTTTTCGTGATATTGCCTCTGTTTTAGCGATCGACAAAAAAAGAAAATAGACGGAGGACTAACTTTCATGGCGTAAAGTCATCGTTGAACACGTACGTCACACGGACTTAACCCCCGGCGTGGTCTGGCCACACGGAAACAAACCCAGTCGGGACAGATAGCTCGATATTCTTTGGTCGGAAATATACATGTAAACGTTATTTACTGAAACATTTGGAATCCTTTTTAATAGTCGCGGTTTTCAATGAACATGACGTGGTCGGATCTATTCCTGAGCCATAATACGGGCAGCTGTAATTCACAGACAGTATTACGTCAATAGCTGAAGCGTGGGCCAGCCTTGCTGTTGATAAGACGGGCTTATCAAAATTGTCTTATGCCGTAAAACTTCTTGTTATGCATGACTACGTTTTAGGCTGGAAATGCCGGCGTCTATAAATTCTTTTGTTAGTCAGTGCCACGAGTCGGGCTGTCAGTCAAGTCTTATATTACAATGGGGACTAAGGAGTTGTTGGCTCCTCTGTTTGCGCGAGGGGATTAATGAAGGCTGCAAGGCTTGAGCCCTGCCTGAGCCTGGCTGGTATTCTCAAAGGCCTAGCTGTACTACCTATTTCGCCGTCCTCCCTTAGCAAATCCAGCATGCGAGGTGGTGGTCAATAAATGGGGCAGGGGAAACACCATCTATCCCCAAGATACAAGCATGATGGCATTGATCAGAGGCAGTTCTAGGGTGGCTAAAGAAGGAGGGGACAATGTCTGCTTCCCATTTTCTATATTGGGGCACATTTCTCCACCAAGTATGCCTACCAAATCATTTATAAAATTGTCCCTCTACTTCTTTGAATATTTTAAAAATTAAATTAAATTCTAATCAGTCTTACCAGTGTCTTAGATTCCTTATCACCAGAAGATTTACTTTCTTTCTTCCCTGTAAAGAATGTAATAATTATAGTTTATAGTTTGATTTGGGGTTTCTTGAGGGGGTTAGTAAAACAGTTCTTTGTAAATAAATTATACAAAAAGTGAATTATGACAAAAACCAACACCATGTCTATAACATGCACATGGTGGAACAAAAATTAGGAATCTAGACAGAATAATGAGAAGTTAACCAACCTTTCACACTTTTCTTTTCATCTCCACCATAAAGATCATCATCAAATATTTCTCGGCCATCTTCTACATAACCTCCTCCATCTGACAAGAAAAAGATAAATACTTCAAGTTGTCAAATATGTTCAACGGTAACTTGTTTAAAAAAGATGTAAACAGTTTTTTTTTAATTCCTATTTATCAACATTTCTGAATAAACATAATAAGATTCCATATTATTTTGGCACATTCTGTTAAATTTTGTTATTTTAGGCGCAAGGTGTTTTTACCTTGGTACTAAAAGGGCAATTCCATTAGAACATCTTACTGTCTATGGGAGTCAGCAATCAGCCCCATTGCCTCTGTCAAGTAAAAGACTTTTTTATATATTTTAAGAATTATTTGGACTTGGATCTAATAAATAAAAAAGAATTTCTAGCAAATCTTACCATCATCTACAATCCAATCATCATTTTGCCGATCACGGACCATTCTTGAATATTCGTCTTCATCCACTTCATCATACACATTATGGAGTTCTTCCACCTGGGAGGAAGAAACGAAACTGATCAGTTTCTTCAAAGATTCCTCAGTATAACACAAACATAAGTCATGCATGTTTAAAACATTCAACAAAAATTTATGAAAAAAGAAATTGTACCACAGCCAGAATGCTAGTCTTGGTTCACTGAACACTACAATCACAAACCGCTATCAAACACAGTCTTGGGAATCTCCCCCCAAAAAACGGGGTAAACCACTACGCATGCGTCAATTTGAAATACTAGCACAGCCCACATTTTTGGTGCGCACACGTATAAACAACGGACTGCCGTGAAGTTGTCGATCAGTGAACACGGCAGTCCGTTGTAATTTATGCGCGTGTACCCCAAAAATGTGGGCCACGCTTGCATTTAAAATTGACGCATGCGTAGTGGTTTCCACCGTGTTTTTGTGTTTGTGATTCCATTGTAGTAGTTCGTGATTGTAGCAGTTTGTGTAGCACCATCGTGCGGCGTGTGGTGACAGATCTTGTTTTAAAAACGTACAAACACAGTCTTGAACCATGACTACCAGAATGCATGCTGACTTGCACTAGATTGCTAGATACTATACCTCATATTTGAATTTGGATCCTGATCCTTTCTTTGCTTCCTTCAGTCGTTCCAAAGCAGCCAGGCGACTGTTCTTCTTGCTACTAATAGCACGCTTGCCTCGTCTCTGTGCAAGACTGCTCGACTCTGAATGAAAATAATCAAATTTGTAACTATTCCATACATGTATTCAACAGGCATGAGAATGGAGTTTTGCAAAAAAGTAGGAAAAAATAATCCAGGCTTATATTAGATTTTGGTATATGAAAACCTTATAGGATGGCTATTTTGAATATTTTTATCATTGAAATCTCTTGTAATTTGGATTTAAAAAACAAAAATTAAAAAATAATAATCCCGGGAAATTTTTGGATATTGGTAAATGAAATCCTTAAAGGATAGCTATTTTAGGTATTAACTGCATTGGTTCGCCTCTCTTAACAGTTTCTTGTGCTCTTTCTTGCTTGCGTGTTTCTGCAAGGCAATCCAGCCCAGCCAGCATCGCCAGCTTGGTGAAGTTTACGAAAACAATCGGCGATTAGATGCTGGTCTGGAGAACCAGCAAACAGAACTTTATCACACCAATTCCATTTCCATTTATTTTTGATAGTTTTGTCGATTTCATTAACATCCACGGCAGAACCACGCTGGACGTAAGTAAGTTTGAACGCCATTTCTATCGTGTGCAAACTCGATCGCATAAAAAGTTCCTGCTCTCGCGCGCGAAGACTGTGTGCAGATAGACTTGACAATAAGTCGGTTCTACGTCCAGCGCTAGCACTATGGTGCATACATCACGCGCACCACACACACAAAAATAGAATTTGGTTGTGATCAATACTCTTTTGCGCAGTGCCCCGCGTTGTGTGTAAAGCGAATCGTTGTATAATGTACTTCTTTGTTAAAACACGGACACATACGTACACTTAATACAGTGAGTAGTCAGACACTCTTCCTTTTTTATCCGGCTGCGGCATCAATCAAATAGGTCGCTACATTAAACAACACTTTTCCTGGATACAATTGTCTGCTGTAAATACTAAGTTTATCGGGTGACAAAGTTAAATTTTTACTTACTTTTTTCACATGTTTTCTGAGCTTACCCCTATACAACCTACCCCCCAAATTTTATATCAAATTCACACTGAACTCGGAGACCACATATTTTGAGGTGAAAAATCCGGAGGTCCGGAAAAATCCGGAAGATTCTCATGCCTGCTTCAATTTGTCAAACTTAAAGATACACCATCCATGTTGTGTTTTAATTCTTTAATTTGGGATTTCCTTTTTATAGAAAAAATTGCTTTTTCACAAGCATCACAAATTCAGTTAGTTGAGTAACAAAATGGAAAGTATACATATTATTTGTTTTACATCAGAATTATATGACAGGTGACTCAAGTCTGACTCAAGTCGCTTTTTTAGTGACTCAGACTTGAGTCACCTTGTACAATGACACAGAAACAAAATGGCTTGTTCAATATAAACCATTCTTAAACCTAGCAAAGTTGCTCAATGTGAAGAAAGTCCCTTGAAATTATTAGAAAATAGTTTATATATGTTGAGCGCAATCTTGGGATCTGCAGATTTCCAGCCTCGTTTTTGCCGACCTAGAATCTTGACTTTTAACCCGCGAAAATTATGGACTTCGGCGCAGCGACTACTCATAGTACACTGCAGCCAGAATGAGTTCTTGATGCTTGTGTACAAACTAGTTCACTCACTTTTATATGTGAGCATCCAATCTCGAGATTGTGCCCAATTTTGTTTAGTCTGCAGATTGCGCAGTGCAATCTGCAGATTGCGCAAATACCAAGATTGCGCTCAACATACACATGACCACCACAACCACCACTTGTGCACAATGTCTAAGGATTACGAATGTGTTTTTAAAGTTAGCAGACGACAAAACGGCCAATGTCTCCCATAAATATCATTTCCAATCCTGACTTGACTTCAGTTTCCTCTCCTCAAGTCTTTTAAAAAGGAAAATCTGTTATATTTTTTTGTCATATATTTATATATATTTTTTGGCATATATTTATATATATTTTTTGTCATATATTTCATATATTTGTTGGTCATATTTGGATAGATTAGCAAAGTGGCAGTTTCCAGTTGTAACGTTAACTTATTATTGTAACGTTATGTTAACAATAACATTCTTTCCACACCGGGTAGAATGTCGTATCCGACCGCCACTTCTCATTCAATATAACGAATAATGTAATCTTACCTTCCCCAGTAAGGTGGAGAACATATGGATGATGATTAGGCCTGGGCGAATAGTAAAAATTTACTATTCGATTAATCGCGCGCAACTTTTCGCGAATAATCAACTATTCGCGAATAGTTGGCCATTTTTTTCCCGCGGTTTATAAAAGTACTAAAACATTAAAAACAATTGCTTTGATAGTAATTTCTGGCCTATTTGTAACATTCAGACAATAAACAAACACATACATTAAGCTCTTTCATGCCTGTTGTTGTTTTTTCTTTATTTCTTGCAAAATTGTACTCGAAATAATACATTTTCGTAAGTGAAAATCCAATCGCCGTCGAGTTATTACTCTGGCAGCGTGGGAAACTTCCAGCACAAATTAGCATTAACAGTGCACATTGAGCACATGCTAAGTCACGCGCAGTTACGTTCATCCCATGTCAACAGAGGGAAGTCCACCTAAACCCCATAAAATGAACGCATTGAATAGATCTTCTTTATATTTAAGTCGCCGTTAAGAAATACCAATAAGTTGACGGTCACCCCTGTTATTTCAAATCGATTAGCCTAGTCCTATACACAAAATAAATAACCATGCAAGCAGTACGTGTTTATGCTCATGCAGGGGCCACTTTTTAGACGTGTTCGTTGTTTACGTCCAAAGCTAGCTTCCGCAGTGTGCCCCGCACTATGCTTAAAAACCTTTGGTTCAGGCACGCACGTGGTGAGTGTACCCTGAACTGATTTTGTACGACGGCCTATGCGTTTTGTGATTGACTTGTGCTCACCGCAAATTACGTTATCATTATTGGACAAACTTTTCTTGGGAACCAAATGGGGCGTGGCAAACAATTACGTCATGCAATAAGTGGATCGGTGGGATTTATCATTACTCATCAGTAGACCTACGTTACCTGCAAGTGCAAAGGCAATTACACCAGCAATGCGAAAGACAGTGACCAAAGACCATGCTTTTCGTAGTTAATATTTATGAAAATAAATTGACATTTTCAAACAAATCGATGTGTAATAAATAAACAACATGAAACATTAATCGTAGTTGTTTAATCATTAATTCATCATCTCCAGCTTTTCTTCAAAAACAAAAACGTTACATGATTTTGTAGTGTTCAAATTTAATTAGTAAATACCTTCAGTTTATGCTACTTTTAAGTTTATGCTACTTTTACAGTCGATGCAGTCACAGCCATCCAGGCTGCCCTGTCGGCTCCCTCAAAGGCACTACTCGTGAGTACTATTCATGAATACTACAATGCGTTACAACTACCAGCAGTGCCTGGACAGAACAGTACAATTGGCAGCATTGTTTCATGAATAGTTCACGAACAGTTCACGACCGCAATTTTTATGTTGTGTAAAGGCAATGCATTATTGCAGGTAACAGTCGCTGCAGTCACAGCCAGCCAGCCTGACTTGTCGGCTTCCTCAAAGGCATTACTAGTTACAAACACTACAATGCTTACTACCATGACTAGACAAAACTGTAATTTTGCCAGCTTAATAGGATTACTCACAAATAGTGGTTGCGAATACGGAATAGTTAGCAAACACTTCACGACCACAAGTTATGGATGGTTTGGAAGGCAATTGGTCATTATTCGCGAATAGTTGCCAGGTATTCGCGCCTGCGCGATTAATCGAATAATTCAAATACCGCGAATACGAGTACGATTAGCAACAACTATTCGCGAATATTCGAATAATCGAATTATTCGCACAGGCCTAATGATGGACATATACTTCAAATTATTCGGTATTCCAGGATATTTATTTCATGAAAAATCTGGTATTTTTGGTATACGATGACTTCCTCAGTCATGTCAGTCTGATCTTGTCAACTCCCCCGTTAGTGACCAACATGGTCATTGTACATTGTACATGCGCAGTGACAACTAGGGGTAGGGACCGAAACGGACAACTGCGCATCCCCTTTGCGCATGTCACGAAACACTGCACAAAATTTGGTTCAGCTCAACCATTTTCCGCGCTCGCGAAAAAGCCTTGTACCGCAAAGGATTGTGGGTAAAAGTGCATGCCCACGTGTTCCATGTGAAGCAGAAAAGCCAAGCTTACCATCGACGAAAGTTCCGATCAAAATCGCTAAATTTTCTCTGTTTTCGTTGAATCTACAATTCGGTGAGTATTTGTTTCTTGAAATTTAAATGTTTATACATGACCTAAGTAAAAATAAGGGTGAAATTTGATTATTTTAAGGTTCAAACTGTCCATCAAACTTGTCCTTTTAGTTGTGCTTACGAGCGCATTCGCCCACGAAGCGGTCCGAGCAGCTTAAACGGTCCGTGTAACTCACTGCCGTCGAAGCTGTGTGAAGCCGGTAAGCTTTACGCTTCGCGCACGCTGTGTGTGCAAATAATTTTATCGGACTTTAGTTGGGCTTTAAAACGTTTCTAAATGAAATAGAAGGGGACAATCTTGTTCTTTTTTAAATATTTAAGCAATTTCTAAGTATCATTCGTAGGGGGATGGACAATATTTATTGATATTTATCATATTTATTTTATTATTTATTTTTATTTTATTTTTTAAATTTTTTTTCAAATGTTTTTTTTTCAATTTTTTTATTTTTTTTTTTAAATCAAAGGCAAGTACGGTTTGAAATTTATTCATCCGGCAGCTGCCTTATTGGTTTTTTGTTTTGGTTTTGGATAGCTTTTTTTCTCCTTCATCAAGCTTTAATTTGTTTAGTTTATGCCATTTTCAAATTGTGTAAGTTTTTTTAAACTAAAAGGTTGACTTGATTATAAGCTCAGTTTTGATGGTGTGCATTATGATGAAACTTTTATTTTGGTATTTTCAAATATCAAAGGAAACAGTGCTAACTCGACTATTTATTAATATTTTGCCTTTTGTTTTTTTCTTTCATATTCAGAATGCCTGTTTCAGTTGACGTATGGCGGCTGAGAGTAGGTCTTTTCACAATGCCTCCATCCAAGTCATCAAGTGGCAGAGTGATGTGTCAGGACCATCAGTCGGTGTGATGATTTGCCTCCTGTTTATCGGAATGATGGCAGTTCATTTTGTCCGTCATCCATGTGCACTAGACATGAGTGGAAATGAGTTTGAGCTCAATGAGCATTCGTTCATCCCCTATCTGCAGCTGAATCTTCTTCTGGCTGGTGATGTGGAGGAATATCCTGGTCCATCTCCGCTTCTAAGTGAGGAAGACTTAAACGTTTCTAAGAAGAGGGAAGAGCTGAATGAGAAGCCATCGACTCTGCTTAACAACACATCAACCAGTTGTACCAACTCAAGAAACAAGACAATTCTGAGCATCACATGGGCAGATGTCATTCTTTGGTTGGCACAACTAATGGACAAGCCTGTGACGGATTTTCCTAGTGAAGCTGCCATTTTTAAGTTTTATTTATTCTGTACTTTGGTTGTTTTATTAATCAACATCCCTTGCATAGTTTTCTCTGTTAGTATATGTACATGTGTTGCTTTTGTAACATAACAATCACTGAAAAAAATTAAGTCTTCATTGTATTGGAGTGCAAAGTTACGGACATTTCAATTTGTTTACTGCTTTGTTTACGTAACAAGTGAGTTGCCGGTATTAGGTAAACAAATTAAAACATTAATAATTAACTTGATCAAATTTTTAAGATGAGTTTTTTAAATGTTGTACTTTAAGATGTGCAGTAATAGATTTATTAGTTTGTTTGATCAGAATTAATCATAATTTATGATTAAAGGGTATTTACACATTATTGATTGTTATCTTTGTTTCCATGGCAACATAATTTACTTTAATTATCGTTAATCAATTGTTATGTGTGTTTATGTTTTGCTGTAATATCACTTCAGTAACTGAAAAAATCAAGTAAGCACTGTATTGGAATGCAAAGTTACGGATGTTTCAATTTGTTTACTGCTTTGTTTACTTAACAAGAGAGTTGCCGATATTAGGTAAACAAATTAAACCTTTAATAATTAATTAACTTGATCAAATTTTGAAGATGAGGTTTTTAAATGTACTTTTAGATGTGTAGTAATAATAGATGTATTAGTTTGTTTGATCTTAATTATTCATATTTCATGGTTAAAGGGCATTTACACATTATTGATTATTCTTTGTTTCATGGCAACGTAATTAAAAATAATTAGCCGATTAGTTATCAAACTCTGCCGTTGAATACTTATGTATCATTTTACCAACCCTGAAAAAAATTGGAAGTAATAAACTTCCTATGCAAAGTTATGCTCAAAACAATTTGTTTACTGCTTTGTTTACTTTCTTTATGAGGTATAAACCATGCATTTTGTCTTAATGTTTTACCATAAATACAATTGAGAAAATGGAACGGACACAATGAATATTGTCCGAACTTACTGGACCATAACTCTGGAACCCCTTGACCGATTGTTTTCATTCAAATGTCAAATGACTTAGAAATGTCTATCTCTTTGAAAAACATCAAACAGAGACTGAGGAAAGCAGTTTGAAATTTTTCATTTCTGTCCCTACTAGGGGCATAATACTTTCAATTCATAGGATCCTTCTATTTTCTCAACATGCTCAACACAATTGTTTTACTACACGATGTCATGCAATGTAACAGTTAACGGTGTTAAACGTTAATGTTAATAAGATTGCGAAAACCATCAGATCCTACGGATCAAGTGTCAAAAGTCGGGTCAAACCGGCAATCTGTCGGAGTCGCAACCAAAAAGTCATCCTCAAATTCAAAACCACGGATTCCAGAATTTTTTTTTTTTTTACGTGGTGGCACATAGGCATACATGACATAGGCAAATGTGTTAACTCGCGTTTGGGTGTTAGGCCTAACACATAACATTAACTGATTAACGTTAACGTATACTACTAGTAGCTACTAGCTACATTGAGTAGGCCTAACACAGTTACACAGTCTGACAGTCAGTGACTAGTAGTAGTAGTAGGGCCTACTACTACTACCTACAGACAGCATGGAAGTACATGATATACGAACATTTTCAGAATCATACAGATTTACTGTTGTTCTGATTAAATTTTACCTTCATCTGTACCCATAGCTATTGGGTAATATAATAGGAAATCCATATATCTAAACAAATCCAACAACTTTTTTTTTTTAAATCTTACGTTCATCCTGAGAAGCATTGTCCGGATCATCTGAAGTTGGTGCCATTTTACTTCGCTTCAAAAAATCGTCAAATGGCGCGAAACCTCACAGAGGTCAACATTGAAATGTAGGTCAACCAAGTTAGGCTATACCAAAATTTCAGAGGGTGTTTCATAGAGAGCTTTTATTTATAATGTGTACAATTCCCCTACATAATAACACTAGTACAAACAAGGTATTAGAAATATTATTAAATATGGTTAGATATATGACTAGTAAAGAAATTCAGTCTCATGATCTCGAAATATTTATTTCAAATCATTATTTTTTTTATTTACAGAACAAACATATCCAAAATCGTAAACAACGTTGTTAAGTACATGTACATGTACATGTACATGGATTGTACATGTACATGTGTACACGTTTACATGTACAACTGTACATGTGTACATGTATGTATAGTACATGTACAAAGTACATGTATGTATAGTACATGTACATGTACTGTACATATCTTGTGTTGTTGATGATAATGATCGGACGGAAGGTGCAGGGATCTGGCCTGAATCGATATCAGGGGCCAGCCAGATTGTCACGGGTGCCGGACTGTGATTGTCGTCTAGCCTTTGGTCAGTGATTGAGGTCAATCGATTGGTGGATCACCTGGTAAACTAAATGGCGATGTACGTTAGGTAAAACTTGTAGCTTTGCATGGTGAAGAGGATAAGTAACGTTAAGCATGTTAAGACTAATTCATTGGGCATGTTGGGTAAATTGCGGTGACACCATGTGAAATTCTCTATTTGATTTTGAGTAACGTTGGTAATTAAGTTAGGCCTACCCTAGTTCTGAAAAGAACCGGACATGCCGGAGGGGGTAAGTTAGAATGTCGTATCCGACCGCCACTTTTCTCTTTAAATATAACCAAAAAGGCAATAAAGTAATCTTACCTACCTAGTAAGGTGGAGAACATATGGATGGTGATGGACATATACTTCAAATTATTCCAGGATATTTATTTCATGAAAAATCAGGCATTTTTGGTATACGATGACTTCCTCATTCATGTCAATTGTTTTCTTCCTCCATGGTCTGATCTTGTAAACTCCCCAATTAGTGACCAACACAGTCATTGTACATGCGCAGTGGCAACTGTAATAGGATCCTTCTATTTTCTGAAGGGGAGGATTTTTTTAGAAGGAAATAAAGTCCGAAAACCATCATAAAAGTGGATTTTAAAGATAGTTTTCGCTTTCTGTACCACCAACAATCGATAGTAGGGTTTTCAGGTGAAAAATTATTCCTAAACCAATATGCTCAATATTTATATCAAATTAAAGGTCTTGATGAAACATGAAAGCATGGAGGATTACAACATGTACTACATACACCAGTATATTTATACACAATTTTAACAAAGGGAGTACTTGTACGATCGATGATGGTATGTAACATGTACCTTAAATATTTATATCCAAGGTGTTGTTTTTAAGAAGCATCAAAATGAGCATTTGAATTTTGATGACGAGCTGTAAATTCCATGTGTAGTTTAGTACATTGTTTATGTTTGTTTATCAAAAACTTCTGAATGTATTTCAAGTATTTTCTCATTACCAACACAATTAAATGAGCTTAAACTTTCACAGACTGGTTGTTTTCTAAATCTTTATTCAGATGAGGTGAGACATCAAAATGGAAGTTAATGCACTCTCTATTAAACCCTAACCCCTGTGTATTCTGACTAGGAACCTTCCTGAATCCTCCAAAATCCATCAGTGCACTTTTGGAAACATGCCCGTACAATGTATCTTCAAAAGGCACCTTGCATTTTCATTGATCTTTCATATTCAGCACTTATGGCCTGTACTTCTTGCCAGGTAGTAATTTTGTCCCATTTGAAGAGGTGAAAGTACCAGTTTCCAACAGTGCTGAATTTTTCCAAAAAGTGCCCCTTGAAGGATATTGCAGGATTGGGTTCCGGTTAGGATTAAGGGATTGTACAGTATGTGTAAAATGTCTATCATTCATACTTTACGATAATGAAGAGATGTATAGAAACCAACCTGTGAAAGCTTCAATTTATTCTGGTAACTTGTTTATTAACAAGAACATAGTGGAAATGCAAGTTCAGATTTTGTTTGTATGCATTCTAATAAGGGAAATTGATCACAGACATGAACCATTTGAAATTTGTAATACATTACACATTTTCTGAAATATAATGGCATGTCAATTGCAATCATTTCTCAGAATGTTTGGTACCATTACCAACTTCACATCAAATAACTTTGTTGGATTATAAATCAGTAATTTTGTAATCGGGTTATTACCAAAGGTGTACACTCCCTAATAAATCGGAGCAAGAAAATGCCAATTAGGTATGATTGTAAAATATTTCAAAACTGTCCTTGGATGAATACATTCAAGTACATTCAAGAAGTTATGCTACAGCTAAATTGTATTAGGGTCATCCAACCAGGTTGAGGCAAGCTTTGTGACATGGTGTCCTTGTAACTGGTACATGTAAATGTACCATTCATTATCCTTATTATGAGTGCACATTCTCAGTTCTTCAAATTAGAATAAAATCAATCCCTGTGCCTTGAATAGGAAGTTACAATAATGTTAATTATTTAGGAGTCATAATAAATTATAAGAAATGGTACATTTACCTACGTAACAAGGGACACCTACATTGTACATCACAAAGCTTGCCTCAACCTGATGGAATAACCCATTTGTAAATGTTTGTTGCATCAGATTTATGTATGTTGCATCATGGAGGTTTCCTTCCTCCATGGTTGCATCATCTGCCTATTCAAATTACAATAGAAAAATTAACATATACCTGTAGATTGTCTGGTAGTTGTATTGATAAGGCCAAAAAAAAAAATTGTTGAGTTGCCCTCCAGTGAAAATATTTGAAGGGGTCGGTCGGTCGGGATTTTTTATTTTTTTAATTTGTTTTCTCTCCTTGACTGTCATTTTAAGATTGAAATGCATTGGAACTGAAACCACATACCATGTTTTTCATTTGTATACCTATCAGCAAGGAATTTTGCTTCAGAATAAAAGTATCCCAAGCATTTTTGTTGTACTTTTCACTGTGATTGACACAGCAAATTCATCCATATTGCATGCAATGCTCAACATGCAACATGTGAGTGGCCATTCGATTTGAAAATGTGTAGATTGAGTCGCAATCATTGACATACAAAGCAGTGCGCGAAGCCAGTGGAAAACATGTGAGGGGCCATTCGATTGGAAAACGTAGATTTGAGTCGCAATCGTTGGCACACAGTGTGTGCGAAGGCAGTGCACACCTGTGATCGCCAGGCAAGACGCTCATTTGTTTTAACCATTGTCTCTCATAGAAATAGGTGCCACAGGCAGGAATGGTTTTGCTCTCACGCAGGCTAGAAATGCCTTGAATTGAACCTGATACTCCCCGAACTGGTTTTCAGGAATGATTTATGAGCCTTATGGGCTCTTATGAGCAGGGATAATAATCAGGAACTGTTTGAGCCATATGCCACTTGGCAGGATAATAATATAAATCTATACATTATTATTATTATTATTATCTGCCAGTATGTGTGACGGATGATTGGATGTTCTTGGGTACCCGGTGCCTGTTACACAGGTAGAATTACAATAAAGTGGAAAATTTCACAAATCAAACGTATTATGTTTTATACAAAGAAAATTGGTAAGTTTCATTAATAAATAGGCCTATGAATGGCAGGGGAAAAAAAAAAAAAAAAAAAAAAACCCGACCCGAGATTTCAGCACTTTTGGGTCGGTCGGTGGAGGGCAACTCAACATCTTTTTTGGGGGGGCCTAATTGAGGGTACTGGAAACAGTTTTTGAACTTTGATCAGGAAAACACACATCTAAAATGATCTTTGGTTACTGAAGCACGTGTAGTGGGCATGCTACTCAGCTGAGCTGTTTGATTATATTTTAAAAGTGCATTGAATTATTTGTTCCTACCAGTAGTGTACGTAAATCTGAGTTTAGAAAGTTTTGTTTTGTTTCTATTTAAAAGGTAGGTTTGAGATTTGATTATTGCAATTATAATCAAATAGTCCAATTGTAATGTGAGACTTACTTGGTGATTGATGATATCACTACAAGTTATTTTGTCTGAAGCACTATAATTACTACTAAATAGTTACATGTTGAGGGTTTGTGTGTCACAATTTGAATAATCTCTTGTGAAAATAAATTTTGAGTTGTTAGGGAGAAGAACCACTAGGTGAAACTCAACGACAGACTATACTACAACTAAAGTTCTGGGAAACATTTTTTTTAATTTTTTTTTTATAGATGTACTTGATTTTACACATTTTAGTTTTAAAAACACAATGGATGAGGCTCTTATGGAAATACAGTAAACTATACTAGTTATAGACTTGAACAAGTCTAATGTATGTTTCATTTGTTGTACTTTTATTCTATCACCAGATTGAACTGAGCTGCGGTACGGACAAGTTACATGTATCTTATCGCTGTTGGGAGGTTTCACCTATCATCTTGACAGTTTTCCCAAAATAGCAGCACTTTTAAGTTAAACATAAAATAGTGGTGAGGTTTTGAGAGAGATTTAACCAAAAGGTATGAAAAGTCTGCAGGAAATTAATTTGTGTCCATTTGTATTTTCTGATCCTTGCTGGAGATCTTCCACCTCCCATTAGTAACAAGAAATAGCTGTCACTATTCAGTCAGTATGAAATACTGTGAGCCAAGTTTTGTAATATTAGTAAATGTTACTATTATTGCACTAGGGTAAATAATTTGATATATAACCAACAAAACAAAACCATGTGTTCTCTCTGTGAAAGCAGCGTTTCATTTTATGGAAAAATTCAAGGATTGTTAGTTTTCATGCTTCCTTTTATAAAATTGAGGTAACAAACATTTAAGACTGTTGGAAACAATTATTGTAACTCCTTAAATATTGTGATGAATATAATTATTCTTACTGGACATATTCTCATGCATCATATTCATTGATTAACATAACCCCATAATTCTTATAGCCATGGCATCAGCATCTGTGAAGAGGAAACGTAGCTCTCTGGATGATCATATAGACATAACAGAGCAGGAAGAAGCACCGAACAAGGTGCCGCGTATGGTAAGCGTAATATATCAAGAAGAACGTGCCCTCTAGAACCTATGGAATTTATGCTTATTTGCATAAAGCGTGAATTGTTGCTGATCTATGAACTGATGCTCTATATGCTGAAGAACACAGTTTTATACTTGATTCTGTTCAAAGCTCATTATAACAGTTAAACTCAATTAATACTAATATTTGAGGGAGAGTTAAACCAGATTGGGTGTACATATAAAATGGTTCAAATACAAAAGTTTACACCAGATCAGGTTAAAACAATTTTAAAGGGAAGGTACAACATTGGTACAACACTGCTTCTATGAGTATGTTTACTTGAATCAAGATGCTTGAAGTTTCAGCTTATTACATGTACGTTATTTCTTTTACAAGAAAATAGTATTCATTCAGATTTGTTGTATTCGTTCTTATGTGGAATTTAGGAAAAAGTACTCTTTCCTTTTCTTCAAAGTAGGGGTGGACGATATCACGATAATATCGTAACGATACGATATTTAAAAAATTATCGGCTAAAACGGTTATTGTTTTGAAGATATGGAAATATTGCTATATTGACGATGTGCTTTAACAAAAGTCCATGATTTCTGACAGTTCAATCTGTTACATTTTTTTTTTTCATAAAGGGTCTTCTACAACCCGCTATAATTGGAGGCTCAGTGGAATCTCAAAGGGAAAAAGATAGGTGGACATTCTACCCCCTGACTCTGGAACAAGCAAAGAGGGGAAACAGTGGTAACTACATTTGATCAAATTAACCACAAGGATAACTGATCAGTTTCCCTTGTGGTTTATTTGATCAGGGATTTGATTTCTCCGTTTTTTTCCGGAAATCCGTTTTTTGGGGCCGCAAAAGTCAACCAACATGAATCATTTGAATCCATTGAGAAAATCGAGGGGTAGAATATACTAATTAATTATTCATATCGAGTTTTGCGTGCCGAAATTTACTTACGTACATTACATCTTTGGTGATGTTTTAACGCATAAACTTAATGTCGTAAGTACCCACATTGAGAACGACGTTGAAGTAGACCGGTGGAGACTAAATTAATGACCTGATGCTGCTCGATCATTTCTGTGCATATCGTGCACTTGATTGGTACAGTTCATGCATGTGTTGCGCCGGCGGGGTGCTGGGTTCGAGCATGTGGATTGTAATGTATAGTTCCTGTGCACGCAACACACAATGCAGGCATTGTGCTGGTCTGGGGAACAGACTACAGGTAATTTTCCATCGAATTTGCACCTCGTGTGCATGCAGTATATGTGTGTATACGCGCGCGTTTAATATAACAAACACAACAAGCGCAATTCATGTACTTTCGACATGTCTAAAAAGACGAGACTTGTCAGTTCGAGAGCTTGACATTTGGTGGAATATGTTGCAAGAATTTGTTACTGTGGATGGACATCAGAGAGAGTTGCATCAGTGCTTTGAAAAGTTATCTGGAAAAGCTGGAAAAGTGATCTGTATGTACTTAATATTGTTATGACCGCCAACTATGCATCAATTATACAAGGTCAAAGGATAACTGCCAGTTTCCCTTGTGGTTTATTTGATCAGTAAACCAACAAGGATAACTGGTCAGTTTATTGATCAAATAAACCACAAGGGAAACTGACTAGTTACCCTTGATTACCAGTTACCCTGGTTTATTTGATCAGTAAACCTCAAGGAAAACTAGTCAGTTTCCCTTGTGGTTTATTTGACAAGTGGGACTTTTCAGTCTTTTAATATCTGTCCATTATGTCAGTCAGCCAACAGTATAAATTACTGAAATATGAAACAAAATACAACCTAAAGATTTCTTGATGTAAGTTTGTCTCCAACAGTTTGAAAAGCTCTTAAAAAGATAGCTGTGTCTTGATTGATGTACATGTGCATGTGGAGTGCCATGGTCGAGCGGTTTAGTGCATCGGATTTGTGTTCTGATGGCCGAGTCATCAGAATGTGGGTTCGAATCCCAACTGCGACCATGGTGCTTGTGTCCTTGAGCAAGACACTTTACCATAATTGCTTCTCTCCACCCAGGGGTAAATGGGTACCTGTGAGGGCAGAGTTGGTTGTTGTGTTTGATTAGCCCTATATGCGCTGTAATGGCAGCAATTGAGCTGTATACTCCCCAGGGAGCTGAGATGGTTTCAGGAATGATTTATGAGCCTGATGAGCAGGGGTAATAATATAATGCACCTTGAGCACCAGTGTGGTGGATACGTGCGCTATATAAGTCCACATTATTATTATTATTATTGTTATTATTATTAATAACGTCGAGTTGTACCCCCAGTTCTTTTCAGAACTAATTACTACTCAATTGAGATTCCACATGGTGTCACCGCAATTAGTCTTACTTATCATCCTCACCATGCAAAGCTACAAGTTTTACCAATTATTATTATTATTATTATTAAAAGAGCCAACTTTTGGCAGCCTCAATTTTGATTTTTGTACGCACAAGTCTGTGTGAATCAGAAAGAGGGATATATTCAATATACAGTGTGTCTCCAAAAAAAATGCAAACAAAATTTAACGGAATGCCAGACGTAGAATGAGTAACCAACATAGATAATATAGGTATGGTTTGAAAGATACACCTTTCCACTTTAAAATGAGACATCAAACGTCCAAATCTGATAATTTTTGACAGAGTTATGAGTACTTTTCCAAGAGAGGTCAAATTGACAATGGGACCAAGTTTTTAAATGCAGTGATAATCGATTTTGTTTAGATGTGCAAGTGTTGCAATGTGGATGAACTGTTGATGATTACATCCCTTCCCCCTCAACATGCCCTCCCTCTCGCTCGATACACAGGCGACATCGTCTCTCCATGTCTCCTAACAACATCTGGAGTCTGCCGCAGGACGTCAATCTCAGCTGTTATTCTGTCACGGAGAGTCTGCAGGTCCGGAGGGGGAGTCGTGTACACCTTGGATTTCAAGTATCCCCAGAGGTAGAAATCACACGGTGTGAGGTCTGGAGATCTCGATGGCCATTCATGCACATGATTCAACGCTATGACACGGTCTCCGAACGCTTCATGAAGGCGGTCTTGGACAGCCAATAGACGATGAGCCGGAGCGCCGTCTTGAGCCCACCACAGGCGCCTAAACACACCTCGCTAAACACTATCCGTCCTCATGCTAAAAATGTTTAACATGTAAACATGTTTACAAACTGATAGCAAGAAAGTGTTTAGAATTGTGTTTACTCGCTAAACACATTTTTGTAGGCCAAGCAATTATCCACACAGAGGCAATTAGGCTACCTTTGTCCCAATGCCTAAAATTGAAAACTTGGTCCCATCGTCAATTTGACCTCTCTTGGAAAAGTACTCATAACTCTGTCAAAAATTATCAGATTTGGACGTTTGATGTCTCATTTTAAAGTGGAAAGGTGTATCTTTCAAACCATACCTATATTATCTATGCTGGTTACTCATTCTACGTCTGGCATTCCGGACCTTCATCAGAGGCTTTGACAAAGTACAATATAAAAACTCATCCATTTATAGGGAAAGCAAAGGATCATGGGGCGGGATCCAAAAAAGGCGGGAAAATAGTGACCAATTAAAGATAAGCATCAGTCTAGAAAAAGCCAATAGGAGTATCAGAAGTGAACAATATATATATATATATATATATATATATATATATATATATATATATATATATATATATATATATATATATATATATATATATATATGTGTGTGTGTGTTTCATGATGATTTTTTTTTATGCAAATCGCCCCACACAAGGCTAATGGCCACTCTGAGGTGGGGGCTACTAATTAAGTCATTGAGTTGTCACAACAACTCCACACTGAAGAACCAGCCCCTCGCACCGAAACAAGACAAGTTAATAACCAGCCTCTTCATGGTGCGAATAGTCCAGAACAAGGCAGTTGTTAAACTGCCTCTGCCCCTATAAGCAATTATGGTTAAGTGTCTTGCTTAAGGACACAAGTGTCATGACCAGGATTCGAACCCACATTCTGCTGCTAACACCAGAACTTGAGTCCGGCAAAATAGACTGCTCGGCCACGACACTCGACAATGATCCCCTATACTCTAGCTCCAGAAACTAGACATTCAAGTTTATGACATTTGATATTCACTTCACGTCCTTATGATCCTTGTTGCAGGCTCAAGACCGGTGCGAGTCTACGCTGATGGCATCTTTGACCTTTTCCATGCTGGCCATGCGAGGGCGCTAATGCAAGCAAAGAATTGTCTACCGAACGTTTATTTAATAGTTGGAGGTATGTAATGTGCTGTTAAGGAAAGTTGGGGCTCTGTTTTTTCAGGGATAGGAACATTGTTTCAAAAACCTGATATATATGATTAAACCTAACCTTCCCAAATCCTCCAAAATCCTCTTTGCTATTAAAAAGTGAAGGATTTTGAAGGATTGAGGTTGCTACAGTACATGCTCTTTGCTAAAGTGAAGAATTTTGGAGGATTGCCTTTCCCATTGTACATGTACATCCATGTTTGTTGTAGTGATTGCAAGGTCAGTGCTTGGGTCAGTGGACACTGTATATTGCTCCATGCATGCAGGGAGGGTCCCTGGCCATGTACATGTATCACAGATTAGAAACACATGTGTGCATACATGTCATATGTTTGCTTTACAACTGAAGGATTTGGAGGATTCAGATTATGTGTAAGCAAATGGACCTAGGGAGTTAGGGTTAATGAAAGGTAGTCTCATTTTATTTCCAAATGGGTTTCTTATGAGGAGAATGATTTATAATTATGTCACACTTGGCCCAAGTATTGCTATTTGAAAAACAACAATTTTGTTCACACTATCCCAACATTTTGAGTTTTACTTTCACAGTTTTGTCATGATTTACATCTAGAAGGTTATTGTATACTGGTTGTTTATTTTACATTTCTTAATTCACATAAATGCCTACTTGTAAATGACAATTTATTTTGTTCCAGTTTGTAATGATGAGTTGACAAGAAGACTAAAAGGCAACACTGTGCTAAATGAATGGGAGAGATATGAAGGCATTAGACATTGTCGCTATGTAGATGAAATCATTTGTGATGCACCCTGGGTAATCACCCCAGAGTATATAGAAGAACATAAGGTTAGTAATTTGGCAGTTCCTGCCAGAGTACCCTTTTTGTGTGTAAGTGTGTAATTTCCAGGGTTAGTTTTTATGTTTTCCCACTTTTGCTGTTCCTTCCCCCCCCCCCCTTTCAGCCATCTAGGATCTGTCAGTGGTCATTACCGTCTATGCTTGGGCGATATCGATTTTTTCATCAAACATATATCGCGATATTATCAAAAATCGCGATTATTTTTTTCACGCATGAGTGCTTTAGAGCCGATAATAACAGGGATGTACCCATCTACAAATGTCACAATAAATTGCCAGTGCTTACCTGAGAGACACATGTAATCGCGCCATTCACAAGTGCACCATGGCCATTGGCAAATTCGTTTGCATAATAATTATGTGGGACGGTTACTGCGTTGTGCGTCCCAATCAGCCTGAGTTCATGTGATTCGCGTTCCACGTGACTGAGTCATAGTATAAACACGTGATATAGTACTGTGGAGAATAAACCATGTGATTGTGACACGTCATTTGCACTTCTGAAGCTGTGACCAAGTTTGGATTGTACTCACACTATTTTAAATAAACGTCAGTCGTTGGTTTATCAAGAGTATGTGTGTGTTTTGTCACTAGACAAGAGTCCCAGTATGATATAATAGAATAGTGTCCTAATCCCCCAACTTTGATCGAGCCACTGTCAATCCATACTTTGATATAATTCATGACTAATGTGAGCACAGAGCACCTGCAATTACTGCAAAATGTTATTTTGTTGTCGATTTTTAAGGTAACGCCCATATTCTGCATATATTTAAATATGCATGATATGATATCCTAACATACTGACTGTAATCTAAATAATATATACGGATTATGTCTAGTTTTAGTTCCTTTCTAACAAAATTATCATGGAGGCACGGTCTTGTTGCACTATATAATGTACTCGCACGTGGTGCGCCAGCCAGAGACCACAGACCACAATGGATAGACAGTGAGACGTAAACATTGTCTACACATTGTTAGATCAAATACCCCATTCAATCCCCAACACTTAATCCATCTGAATATATTTCTTTGAGTGGCGGTGGATTTTAAACAATGCCCTGTCAGGCGGCTCCTTTGTGATCTGACAGTTGGCTTACCACAGAAGTAGTTCAATTTTGTTTCTCACTTCCGAAAGCTGAAAAGACTTCCCTAAGTTTTTTCCATAGAATTTCTGACCCGACTGACAATCCAGGATTTTTTTAATCGTGATGTATATTTTTTTCTTCACGATATATTTTTTTCATTGCGATTTGCCGATATCTCGATAATTTGAAAAGTTCTCGATATCATAATTGAATAAAAAAAATATATCGCGATATTCGATATTATCGTGTCATCGCCCAAGCCTATTGCCGTCAAGTTTAACCTAAGCAGAATTACCTCAGATTGTTGTTGTTCTGCAGATAAAACTGGCAAGACACCCTGTTCAATGCAACATCCATCAGTTGTCCAAGTATGAAGCTGCCCTAACCCCTTCAATAACTGGCTAAACACCCTGCCCAATGCAGGAACATCCATCAGTTGTCCAAGAGTGAAGCTGCCCTAACCCCTTCAATAACTGGCTAAACACCCTGCCCAATGCAGGAACATCCATCAGTTGTCCAAGAGTGAAGCTGCCCTAACCCCTTCAATAACTGGCTAAACACCCTGCCCAATGCAGGAACATCCATCAGTTGTCCAAGAGTGAAGCTGCCCTAACCCCTTCAATAACTGGCTAAACACCCTGCCCAATGCAGGAACATCCATCAGTTGTCCAAGAGTGAAGCTGCCCTAACCCCTTCAATAACTGGCTAAACACCCTGCCCAATGCAGGAACATCCATCAGTTGTCCAAGAGTGAAGCTGCCCTAATCCCTTCAATAACTGGCTAAACACCCTGCCCAATGCAGGAACATCCATCAGTTGTCCAAGAGTGAAGCTGCCCTAACCCCTTCAATAACTGGCTAAACACCCTGCCCAATGCAGGAACATCCATCAATTGTCAAATTGTGTAGCTGCCCTAACCCGAGTGCGGCTGTAAGCCAAGCACTTCGTGTGTGACATCACTGTGTTTGATCTGGTAGTACACGGTGCCCAGTTGAGAATCCATTTGCAAACATATAAACAATATGCACATGTGTGTGTGCGCTTATATCACAAGATCTGTTACACTGTATACACTCAATTATCAGTATATCGAGTTTGCATTATTTCACTCGTAATAGTAAGCAGGTAGGTATAAAACCTCAGTTTGAAACAAAACATGCATGTTTATTGTTTGATTTGTATTAACCTCTCTGTAAGATTCTGCTATAGAAATGAAATGAATTATTTCGATGACCAATTGTCATGGTGAATTATGGGGACCAGCATTGCATTAAATACAACATATTGGACTATACTGTTTTCTGCCATCACTACACAATTATGATCATTTAGGTTCATCCAGTACATAAGATGCCTGGCCTGCTAATTTTTGGAACGCCAGCCACTTGGATACAATATTAAATCCCTATGATAACTGGTAATATGAGAAAAAAAGAAAAAACATAATCCAACATTGCATTGCTTAGTCTGTGGGCTTATCGTCGAAAAAAGTCCCCCATATGCAACTTCGGGTACAATCTTTGAAAATTTCATGGATTATTCTTCAAACCATAAAGAATCCAAATCAACTTGATGCCATTTTTTTCTATCACCGGAATGATGTTTTTCGAGGCATTTTTCGAACTAAAACGCAGACGACAAAACGAAAATTAACGAAAAGCCTACCCTTTTTCCCATTTGACGCACCACGCATTTTTCGGAATCCTTCCTATTACCACTGTGCAATAATATTCTCAATTGGTGTCAATTTCGCAGCCGGGACACTGCCATGTGTCACTTCGTGCTGTATCCAAAAATCACACAGTGCGGTGCAGTGCACATGTATAGTTACGTGATTCATGTCGCGACGCGTCAGTTCAATCCCGTCATTGAACTGTCTTTGTTGCATGGTTTTGTGTCACAATATCTTCGTAAGTAGAACAAATAACATTATTCTTAACAGTCATACACTGTTGGCACGAAATTTGCCACAGACTTTTGTAGAAAAACCTATTTAGTTTTGTGTTTTGATGCTTGCCAACGAAGTTATATTTCGTGTGGTTCCTCAGTGTTGTTGTTTTGGATTGGTCATGAGTATTGTGGGGGGAGTCAAGGTACATGACTACCACTGGGCCATGTGGGTTTTCGTAAGTTTTTCGGTGTCCTGTAATATTTTTCTCGTGTCTTAAAATTTGCATTTCTAAAAGCTGATGTGAAAAGTGACCTACCGTGGCTGTCACAGGAGTTTTTGTTTAAAAGAATTATTTAAACATCAGATTTGAGTGAAAAATAATGGTGCATTCAATCCTATTCAGTGACACTACATCTTTGTTGATTTGTTTTTCAAATTGTATTTTTCATACAAGATGATATGGGTCCGTAACTGACTATTTGCGTCGTTTGTCGGTTTGACAATATAGTTTGTGGCAATAGTTGACCTTTTGTTTAAAGGTAGGCCTACCAAAAATTACCAATTGGTCAAAAAAGGGGAAATGTGTTGAGACAGGATTTTTTTTAGATCCTTTGGTAGCAATAGCAACGCTTTGTGCCTCAATTGCGGGCAATCGTCAGTTGCAAGTACCAGTTCAATAGAAGTTAGAACCGGATTGTCTCCTGTCTTATTTTTGGATAAGACGTAATTGATGTTTTCCAAAAGGTTGTAATAAATGTATCCGTTTTGTATGAGTTCGTTCGTTCGTTCGTTGTGTTTATGTGATTTGTTCCTCTAATAAAGATAGCAGAACATTAAGTGTTTCATCTGGTTCTTCAAAAAAGCCCGTATATGTGACTGGCTCTGGCAAAACCCTAAACTTGGACTCAATTTTCAAAAGTGACCTCCCAAATTTATTGTGAAAATTAACAATGTTCCCAACAACATTTCAGGATTTTTCTTTTTCCATCAAAATCTAGAGAAAATGCTCTATATGGTGACATGAAAATCTCAAACTGGTCCCTGGGGTCCCTGGGAGTGAGTTTCTCAGTTGATCCTTTTGGATCTGTATTTGTGAGATTTACTCGGATTAATTTCTCCCGAATGTTTTGAGCCTTTCTGAATGCAACAAAGGGTTGTTTTGGAAATATTTCCGAGAGTTTGTTGGTTTTGTTGTATCAGAGGCCAATGTTTGTTTACTGCTTGTTTCACATCGTTTGTGGTTTATGAACGGATTATAAGTCATTGTTTTGTTTATCTTTTGGTAATTTGTGAATCAGTTCGGCTCGTTGGCCAGTGACACTTTGTATTGCGTTGTTTATCTCAGTTTGAGTATGGCCTCTGGCTAATAATGTTTGGTGAGAAATTTTTACTTTTTCTGTGAAATCTTCCTCATTGTTGGTGTTTCTAGCATATCACAGAGTTTCTCAGTAGATAAATGCTTTGAACACATGGGGTGGGTAGGCTTGGGCGGTTCCAGTGGGTACCCGGTTCTACCCAATTCCAAATTAAGAATTGGAACCGCGGTTCCACTCTTTTAAAGAACCGGGTACTCGCAAGAGTCGGTTCCGGAACCGAGTCCTTCAAATACCGGTTCCCAGAGCCGAGTCCCAGAGCCGGCTGGGAGCCGACTCAGTCAGCCGGCTCCAGCAAAAATACCCGACTCTGAGGACCAACCTGGCTCCGATTGAAATATGCAGTTTTCTGAGCTCCAACTTTCTAGAGCCGAGAACCGGCTCCAGTCAAAATACCCGATTCTCTTTGATGAGTGACCGACAAAATGTAACTCTAGACCACGGCAACTGCGAAGGCGCCACACATACAACTGAAGCAAACCGCAATGTCTGTGCGTTAGTAGTATCATTGTGCGTCACTGAGTTGTTTATAAAGTGGCCCCATAACATGGATACTTTTGTTATAATAGAGATAGAGATGTTGTTACAAATGTTGACAGCACGTGTCTTGAGAAGTGGAATGATCAAGGGGGCCCCGTAATATGGATAAACTTGTGATGAAGTTAGCAGTCATGTTGCTTGTGTTCTTTGTGTACTTTCAATACGGCAAAACGACATGGACGGTACGGTACCTTGTAGGGGGTGGTGCAATTGCTTAATTGTTCCAACCCCTGTTTATAAATTGGCCCCATAACATGGATACTTTGGTTATGGAAATGTTGTTAAAAATGTTGACAGCACGTGTCTTGTGAAGTGGAATGATCAAGGTGGCCCCGTAATATGGATAATCTTGTGACGAAGTTAGTCATGTTGCTAGTGTTCTTAATGTAATTTCAATAGGCATGGGCGGTAGTTCCTTTGTGCATATAGGGGGGTGGTATAATTGCTTAATTGCTCCAACCCCTGAAGCATGTGCATGCAAAGCCATACGGCATGTACTGCATGGGTTTGTAACGTTGTTTGCTAACGGTAGGATAATGGAAACAAATCTCTAACTTAGCTTAACGTTTCCAAAAAGTTTCTTTAAAGTCTCTGAAACATATTTTAAATTAAACAACATTATCATCACTGCATTTACGGTTGAAAATTGAAACTCCTTCGTTTCGTCTTAGGGACACAACGAAGTTTGAATAGACCGTGGGGCCGCCTATGTTTTATTATAATATAATGCGCCTTGAGCACCACTTAGTTGGTGGATACGTGCGCTATATAAATCCACACATTATTATTATTATTATTATTATTATTATTATTGTTTTGTAATCCTTATGTTTTTCTTTGAATCTCTTGGAACCGGTTCCGACTCGGAACCGAGTCTTTTTTTGGAACCGAACCGGTTCCAGAAATTGTGGAACCGCCCAAGCCTAGGGGTGGGTGTGATCTCTGTGTAGAAACTGGTATGTTTCTGTAGGTTTGGTGTACACTTTTGTGTCCTAGTTATGCCACCATGTTTGGATATGATCAGCCTGTTGTAGGATTTTATTTTCGAGATCATATAATGTTACATGTACGTCACAAATTTTCGGACTGGCTGTTAAGCCAATTGCACAACCGATTTTCTGGAGGTAGATTTTATTTCCAAATTGGAAACAATTTCTGTTGAGTATTAGTTGATGAACTATGGATAGTTGGTTTGGTCGATGGCATTGCATACACAGTTTAGGCCTATTGCCTCGGTTTGGTGGATATTTGTGTACATTTTAACAACATCAATACTTGTGATAAGCACATTTTGTGGAAATGTTATTCCTTCGAGTTTCTGCTGTATGTCTGCTGTGTTGCGTACATATCTAGGTTGGGCGGTTACTATAGGGAGTAGAAAATGATCTACAAATTTTGGCAGATGGACTCTAACATCCACTTATAATTGGTCTTCCAACAAAGGGTGTGCCTGTTGGCGGAGTTTTGTGAATTTTCGGTAGAAAATACATTGTTGGAATGTGACATGCCTGTGAGCTCAGATCGAGATATGCCAGAGTGTGTTTGTCGAGAGTGTGTTGTTTCGCATTTTGGTTAGCACATTATGAAGTAAAAGGATGGTTTCTTGTGTAATATCATGATCGAACTCGGTGTATAGTGCTCTGATTCAAGATGTTTATATCCAACCTGTAGGTAGTCAGAGCGGTTCATAATGCAGATGCCTCTTCCTGGTTTGATCACGATTTCAGGGTTGTTCCTCAGATATTTCAGGGCTGATAGTTCAGGGTTTGTCATGTTCTTTTTCTGAGTTCTCAGACGAATGTGAGCAAGTTCATATTTTGTGGCTTCCAAATAGTTTTCAAGTGTTGACTCTGTAGTTTTTGGATGCCAAGTGGATGGTGGTTTGAACGGATGGGTTTTGGAAGGTTTGTTATGTATATTAGGAATACTCATTCTCCTTTGGAAGACGTCAATATCACTCAAATGAGTTGAACGGGTTGGTTTAGCAGGAGTTGGAACAAAGTTTAAACCTTTACCCAGAGCATTCTTTCAATTTGAGATAGTTTTGCTTTGGAAAGGTTTGTGATGAATTGTTCACTTTGTTCTACTAGTGTAGTCAGTAGACTATTTGTTCTACTAGTGTAGTCAGTAGACTATTTGTTCTACTAGTGTAGTCAGTAGACTATTTGTTCTAGTAGTCAGTAGACTATTTTTGTATTGTTTGGTTTTAGTCGAGCGTTCAAGTGAAAATTGTTTCATTTTCTGTTTTGATTGTGAACGTTTTGCTCTTTTCGTAAATTTCGGTAGATAATTTAGTTATAAATAACATATACTTATTTATTTGTATTATATTATTAATACGATAGTTGTATTGACAAGTGGCACTTGTGTAAGTGGTCAGGGTTTTTGTTCCTTTTTATATATGTATTTATATGTATATATTTCATAACAAAACAAAATGCTTAAAGGTACAGTATTACTTTGGTTATTTGGTTAATCCTTGTTACAAATATAAAACATCCACCATATGCTAATCAGTCAATGGTTTTTAATGTAATATTCATTTACAATTATTTTAACTCATGATCAGTGCTTGATAGCCCTGTTTACTGAAACGATACAAAAAGTATCTTTAATATGCCTTAATTAAATTGTGACAAATTTGAATTTTCAAATGCCTGCAACACCTTTAATAAGTGCCATGGTCGAGCGGTTTAGTGCATCGGATTTGTGTTCTGATGCCTGAGTCGTCAGAATGTGGGTTCGAATCCCAACCGCGACCATGGTGCTTGTGTCCTTGAGCAAGACACTTTACCATAATTGCTTCTCTCCACCCAGGGGTAAATGGGTACCTATGAGGGCAGAGTTGGCTGTTGTGTTTCATTAGCCCTATATACACTGTAATGGCAGCAATTGAGCTGTATACTCCCCAGGGAGCTGAGATGGTTTCAGGAATGATTTATGCGCCTGATGAGCAGGGGTAATCATTGTTCCCCCTTCTGAATTTTCTGTATTCTTTGTAGGTATGTTGAGTTATCCACGATCGAATGAGGTCATGAAAACTTAAGATCACCATTAGGAATTTTTCCCTCATTTTTGGTCAAAAATAGTATTTTTCCCATAACTTCCTTAATTTTCATCTGTTGGCTGTGAAATTTGCCACAAATGTTATCTTCAGTAAAAGCAACAATGTGACATCACTTAGAGCACTGCTAGAGGGCACTATAACCAAAATTTGGGTAATTTTGTTCCAAAAACATTACCAAAAGTACAATAAAGGCAGATATATTAACATCCTGGTACTACTCATGTCATCAATTTATATAGGCCTATTGAGCAAATGGCTTTAGCAAAATGTTTTTCCAACATTTCGGCCTTCAGAATAACATTTAAATAATAAAACAATAATGTGTTGCTCTCTAATGTCCCAAACCAATTCACCATAACCAAATGCACTAAACACAGATGTTGAACTCTTTTGAACAAGCCATAAAAATCAATTATGATAACATTTACGACATGTGTTAGTCTGACAGCTACGGCGATTATTAACCAAATAAAAATAAGCATTTTAACAAAAGATAATTTTGACAATACGACAAATAGGGAATTTGCACAATCAGCTACATGTACCATCCTCAGTCACTCCGAAAGTAAGTCATCATAGTTTATGTTTAAGTTTTGTTGTTGTTGACAATGTGCATTCTAACCTAAATATTATGGGAAAGATTCTACATCTGCACTTGATCAAGAAATTGTTTTCCAAAATGGACTGAAATACCTCACATTACTCACATTGTCCCGGGGCCCTTAAGCGGGCCCAAGACCTCACGCCGTGAGCTCACTTTGCACACTGGTTAGCACTGAGAAATAATTTGCCAAAATAGAGTCAATAAAATCACATTTTAAGATAACAGTAGCTCACAAATGCACATACAGAGCCTCCTGAGCCACAGACCCCACGCTGTGAGCTCACTTTGCTCACTGGTTAAGATTAAGAAATTGTTTTCCAAAGTAAAATAATTTATGAAAGTTACAAAATGTAAGCCTAAGCACATCCTAAAACATTTCAATTTTAATGCAATGTTGGATCATGGAGGAAGGAAAATATCTATTTTCCTTCTCCATGGTTGGATTAAGGTTTTTTCTTTTTTTCCCCTCATATTACTGAGTTATAAGGTTTTAATATTGTATCCAATCTTATGTACAGTTGGTAAATGATTATAAATTATTTACAACATCCATTAGTTATTGTCCAAGTGTGTAGCTGGCATAACCCCCTTCAATAACTGGCTAGACACCCCTGCTCAATGCAACAACATCCATCAGTTGTCCAAGTGTGAAGCTGCCCTAACCTCTTCAATAACTGGCTAGACACCCTGCTCAATGCAACAACATCCATCAGTTGTCCAAGTGTGAAGCTGCCCTAACCCCCTTCAATAACTGGCTAGACACCCTGCTCAATGCAACAACATCCATCAGTTGTCCAAGTGTGAAGCTGCCCTAACCCCCTTCAATAACTGGCTAGACACCCTGCTCAATGCAACAACATCCATCAGTTGTCCAAGTGTGAAGCTGGCCTAACCCTCTTCGATAACTGGCTAGACACCCTGCTCAATGCAACAACATCCATCAGGTGTCCAGTGTGAAGCTGCCCTAACCCCCTTCAATAACTGGCTAGACACCCTGCTCAATGCAACAACATCCATCAGTTGTCCAAGTGTGAAGCTGCCCTAACCCCCTTCAATAACTGGCTAGACACCCTGCTCAGTGCAACAACATCCATCAGTTGTCCAAGTGTGAAGCTGCCCTACCCCCTTCAATAACTGGCTAGACACCCTGCTCAGTGCAACAACATCCATCAGTTGTCCAAGTGTGAAGCTGCCCTACCCCCTTCAATAACTGGCTAGACACCCTGCTCAATGCAACAACATCCATCAGTTGTCCAAGTGTGAAGCTGCCCTAACCCCCTTCAATAACTGGCTAGACACCCTGCTCAATGCAACAACATCCATCAGTTGTCCAGTGTGAAGCTGCCCTTACCCCATTCAATAACTGGCTAGACACCCTGCTCAGTGCAACAACATCCATCAGTTGTCCAAGTGTGAAGCTGCCCTAACCCCCTTCAATAACTGGCTAGACACCCTGCTCAGTGCAACAACATCCATCAGTTGTCCAAGTGTGAAGCTGCCCTAACCCCCTTCAATAACTGGCTAGACACCCTGCTCAGTGCAACAACATCCATCAGTTGTCCAAGTGTGAAGCTGCCCTAACCCCCTTCAATAACTGGCTAGACAATAACTGGCTAGACATAACAGTGCAACAACATCCATCAGTTGTCCAAGTGTGAAGCTGCCCTAACACCCTTCGATAACTGGCTAGACACCCTGCTCAGTGCAACAACATCCATCAGGTGTCCAAGTGTGAAGCTGGCCTAACCCCCTTCGATAACTGGCTAGACACCCTGCTCAGTGCAACAACATCCATCAGTTGTCCAAGTGTGAAGCTGGCCTAACCCCCTTCGATAACTGGCTAGACACCCTGCTCAGTGCAACAACATCCATCAGGTGTCCAAGTGTGAAGCTGGCCTAACCCCCTTCGATAACTGGCTAGACACCCTGCTCAGTGCAACAACATCCATCAGGTGTCCAAGTGTGAAGCTGGCCTAACCCCCTTCGATAACTGGCTAGACACCCTGCTCAATGCAACAACATCCATCAGGTGTCCAAGTGTGAAGCTGGCCTAACCCCCTTCGATAACTGGCTAGACACCCTGCTCAATGCAACAACATCCATCAGTTGTCCAAGTGTGAAGCTGCCCTAACCCCCTTCGATAACTGGCTAGACACCCTGCTCAATGCAACAACATCCATCAGTTGTCCAAGTGTGAAGCTGCCCTAACCCCCTTCGATAACTGGCTAGACACCCTGCTCAATGCAACAACATCCATCAGTTGTCCAAGTGTGAAGCTGCCCTAACCCCCTTCGATAACTGGCTAGACACCCTGCTCAATGCAACAACATCCATCAGGTGTCCAAGTGTGAAGCTGCCCTAACCCCCTTCGATAACTGGCTAGACACCCTGCTCAATGCAACAACATCCATCAGTTGTCCAAGTGTGAAGCTGGCCTAACCCCCTTCGATAACTGGCTAGACACCCTGCTCAATGCAACAACATCCATCAGTTGTCCAAGTGTGAAGCTGCCCTAACCCCCTTCGATAACTGGCTAGACACCCTGCTCAATGCAACAACATCCATCAGTTGTCCAAGTGTGAAGCTGCCCTAACCCCCTTCAATAACTGGCTAGACACCCTGCTCAATGCAACAACATCCATCAGTTGTCCAGTGTGAAGCTGCCCTTACCCCATTCAATAACTGGCTAGACACCCTGCTCAGTGCAACAACATCCATCAGTTGTCCAAGTGTGAAGCTGCCCTAACCCCCTTCGATAACTGGCTAGACACCCTGCTCAATGCAACAACATCCATCAGTTGTCCAAGTGTGAAGCTGCCCTAACCCCCTTCGATAACTGGCTAGACACCCTGCTCAATGCAACAACATCCATCAGTTGTCCAAGTGTGAAGCTGCCCTAACCCCCTTCGATAACTGGCTAGACACCCTGCTCAATGCAACAACATCCATCAGTTGTCCAAGTGTGAACCTGCTGAGTGCAACACAGGGAACGATTTCGTTCAAAAAATTTGCACAGCAAAACTGCGATGCAAAAAATGAATTTGCATAGCAAAAAACAATGTTGTATAGCAATCTGTAAATTTTGTATATCAAATTTAAAATGCTTAAAATTACTGTATGTAGTGTGCATAGGTAAAGGTGTTGTTTTTCAAGGCTTTATTGTCGTTTGGTTTATAATATGAATGTCCAAATTTTACCAGAAATAATCATCTTTAATGTCCGGAAATTGAGTCACAGGTGTTAAAAAAAATTCACGTGTTTCTTTCTTCTAGGCCAATTTCTTTATTATTTTCGCCAAATTGCAGTCATTCATGAAAGTTAGTCCTCCCTCCATTTTCTTTTTTGTTTACATTGTTATATCAGAGGCAATATCACGAAAATAAATTACCGACTGCGACATGTTCGGGTGCTTTTCAAAGTGAACGTTATTTTGTGGTATGATCAAGCTTGATTTTGATTATTAAAAATTTGTTGGTTGAAAGTGCAATCATATTGTGTGCCGAAATGATTCTAAATCTCACCACTACATAAATGAATGCTGATTTTGTTAAATGTTCAAAAACTTTTATTATAAAACGAAGTTGTAACGTTTCTAGAGTTCCTTTCAATAAGACCGTAGTGATCGTATGAAAGCGCACTTGTGAACTGAACACGGTACTATTGTGTATAGGTGGCACAATTGCTCAATGTTCCAACCCCCAAACTCAGCAGAAGACAAAAATAAACACGTGCGAAGCTAAAAAAGAAATGGGCGGTTGTTGCGTGTTTTCCATTTCGGGAATTTCACCCGTAGTTAATTCATCAGCAGAAAAATAATGCATGCACATAGAATTTTAGGCATTGTGGATAAAATCCTTATGGATTGCTGGGAAACAAAGTCGCATACATGTACAGATGCACATAGATAAAACAAGTGCACGTGTTCACTATTGCATCATCAACACCGTCGCGTCGTGATGTCATCGTTGACCTAGTACGTCACATGGACGTACCCCCGGCGTGGTCTGGACACACGGAAACAAACCCAGTCGGGACGGATCCCTCGATATTTTTTGGTCGGAAATATACATGTAAACGTTATTTCGGGAAAGGTTTGTGAATATGATTTCAAAAATGTTTATTATTAAACCACAGTAGTGAAAAAAATCTGTCGCAATTTGTATCGCAAAATCTGCGATGTATTGTTTGAAATTCCATCGTAGATTGTCCAAATTACGTCGCATTTTGCGATGCGATACAGGGGAAATCATTCACTGCAACAACAAAGTATAAACAAATACTTTGACGTGAGATTTTACATGTTCATAATATTTGATGGAAGCTCAGTTAAACAGTTTTATAAGTGCCCAAAATGAATTTATTACTGTAAAAATAGGCTTCTCATGATTATTTTGTAAAGTGTGTCATATTAAAGTGTGTCATATTAAAGTATTTGCTTCTTTCGCACTCAAATAAAATAATATAGTTGTGTTCCAATGAAGAAGAAAATCACTGTTAAAATAACAAATAACACAGGTCATACGTATGAAATATTCATATGTCTTTTATAATATCCCTAATGCAAGAAGTCCATCAGCATTGAAGACCCTTTTTAAACATTCCTTATATATTGTCTTCAAAGATTGACTTTGTTGCACATGATGACATTCCATACAACACCCCTGGCGTTCAGATGAACGACGTTTACAAAGACATCAAGGCAGCGGGTAAGTTTGTAGCCACACAGCGAACGGAAGGAATATCAACATCAGACATCATTGCTAGGCTGGTCCGTGATTATGACATGTATGTCAGGAGAAATCTGTCTAGGGGTTATACGGCTAAAGAGATGAATGTCAGTTTTATTAAGGTAAGTTGGAAGAGTTCATTAAATTTCACACCACAATAAGCCACTTGAAAGCATGTGTACACTTTTGGTAAATAGATTCATACTTTATAAGAATCAAGATATATGTATAAAAACCAACCTGTAATAATTTCAGCATATTTAATTTTGTTAATAATAATAATAATAATGTGTGGACTTATATAGCGCACGTATCCACCAACTGAGTGGTGCTCAAGGCGCATTATATTATTACCCCTGCTCATAAGGCTCATAAGGCTCATAAATCATTCCTGAAACCATCTCAGCTCCCTGGGGAGTATACAGC
Organism: Zoroaster sp. YZ-2022; assembly: GCA_029582265.1. NCBI lineage: Eukaryota > Metazoa > Echinodermata > Asteroidea > Forcipulatida > Zoroasteridae > Zoroaster > Zoroaster sp. YZ-2022. The sequence continues at coordinate 6,458,430 of CM055829.1, forward strand.
TCAATTGCTGCCATTACAGCGCATATAGGGCTAATCAACCAACTCTGCCCTCACAGGTACCCATTTAACCCCTGGGTGGAGAGAAGCAATTATGGTTAAGTGTCTTGCTCAAGGACACAAGTGTCACGGCCGGGATTCGAACCCACATTCTGCTGCTAACACCAGAACTTGAGTCCGGTAAGCTAGACCGCTCATCCAAAGAAATTATTTCACTAATTGTACTACATGTAAAATGATGAGATGTTTGATACTATCATCAACTTTTCACCATTAAGTTTCATGTAAAAACTGTGATTGTTTGTACCAATAGTAGTACTAAAACCTGTGCCACTCAAACACATATTTTAATATTGTGTACACTTGATAACTTTTAGTAACATTGATAGATTTATACAAAACTCTTTGATGAATCTTTAAAGGAAACTAGCCTCAATCTTCAAGCTCGAGTGGACAAGGTGAAAAGTAAAGTCAACAGGGTGGAGACCAAGTCCAAGGAGTTTGTACAAAAGGTGGAGGATAAAGGAAGGGAATTAATACAACGGTGGGAAGAGAAGTCTCGAGAAATGATTGGAAACTTCCTCGACCTGTTCGGATCGGAAGGTCCATTGGTAAATTTGGTTTGGTTTGTTGGTGTCATTCGATAAACAGTTGCATTGTAATGAATGCTTTGTTTACATTCAAATATTTTGATGTGGTTGGGGGGTGCTTTCCAGGAAAGATAGTTTTACCTAGACAAGAGACAGTATTAGTATAAATACCAAAACTACCACCAGAAGAGTTCTAGAACCAGAACCAATTCAGTACCAAAACCCTATCTGCATGTTAACTGGTACTCATTGCATGTTAACTGGTACTCATTGCCCAGTATAAGTACATGTAGCATAGCCAATTTCTAACAATTTTCATTAGATTCTATATCTGCAATCTACCATCCCTGTTTCTTGAAAATTATAAAAACTTCTTGACACACACAGTTTTGGTCAAACAGGTGTGTTGTAAATAAATGAAATATGTTTGCACCCATGTCAAAAACAATCATTCTTGCATACATTTGTCTACAGAAAAAGATCTTTGTGGATGGGACAGGTCGCCTTAGAAATGCCATCTCACCTCCAGCCAGCCCAAGCCCCTCCTCACCACTTCCAGAGGGTGTCTCAGACGAAGAAGAAGAAGAAGAAGAAGATGATGAAGAAAGAGAAGATAACTAAGTATATATAACAAGCCATTTGATTGGTTAATGCTTCAACATGCAAAGCTATGATTGACATGTGTTGATACATTGGTACTATTGGCCCTGTGTTGATACATTGGTACTATTGGCCCTGTGTTGATACATTGGTACTATTGACCTGTGTTGATACATAGGTACTATTGACCTGTGTTGATACATTGGTACTATTGGTCCCTGTGTTGATACATTGGTACTCTTGACCTGTGTTGATACATACATGTAGGTACTCTTGACCTGTGTTGATACATGGGTACTATTGGTCCCTGTGTTGATACATTGGTACTATTGACCTGTGTTGATACATTGGTACTATTGGCCCTGTGTTGATACATTGGTACTATTGACCTGTGTTGATACATACATGTAGGTACTCTTGACCTGTGTTGATACATGGGTACTATTGGTCCCTGTGTTGATACATTGGTACTATTGACCTGTGTTGATACATTGGTACTATTGGCCCTGTGTTGATACATTGGTACTATTGACCTGTGTTGATACATTGGTACTATTGGCCCTGTGTTGATACATTGGTACTATTGACCTGTGTTGATACATAGGTACTATTGACCTGTGTTGATACATTGGTACTATTGACCAGTGTTGATACATTGGTACTATTGACCTGTGTTGATACAAAAAAACTTTCAAATTGTCCCAATTGTTTCTGTTTCTATCGTTGTAATCTGCAAAATACCACTAGGGTACATCACCGCTGATATCTTTGCTCTGCTCAAGTTTTGCGCAATATTGAATCTTTTTATAATCTGTGTTATTTATGCAGAGGGCTCTAGTGGAAAACATTATTTTAACAATGAATTTGACTAACCTCTTTAAAGATGACATAAACAATTTTATTTAAATAAATAAATTAGAAAATAAAAGTGTAATGAGACATGAGACCAGCAAAAAAACTGTATACCGAAATTGTTCAATTGATCAACCTGTGAATGTTTGGGTCAAGTATTAAAGTGCAACTTTAGTTGATTATACTTACCCATATTGAAACTTACCTTGACTCATAAATATATATAAACTATCACATATATAAATAAGCACTGAAGAAAATAAGGGAAAAAATGCCAGTTTGGAACAGATCAAATTAAAATTGACCGTCAAAAAAAAAAACATTAAGCAAAAGACAGTAAACCAAAATCTTAGTATACATAAATAAGTAAAAGCAAGCAAATCTAAGATATGTTATGTACATGTGTAAAGGCCCTGTCACACCATGGCGTATGGCCTGAACGTATGTCAACGTATGCGAAATATCGAAAATACGTTGGTGTACGTTGGTGTACGCTGATATAAGTTAGGGGTAAGTTGGGGATACGTCGTTTACGTTAAGAGCACGCTGTGATACGCTGTGAAAATTTGGAACACGTCGAGCCCGCGAAAAATTATTGAGCATGTTCAAAATTTCTCGGCGTACTCAACGTGTGCTTAATACGTTCTGCATAAGTTCCCGGTAAGTTCGTGGTACGTTAGACATACGTTGACATACGCTGACATACGTTAGAGTCGTTACTCGTAAGTTGGTATACGTTGATGTCGTCGGCTGACGGGAAAGCGTGCAGCCAACGTAGTGATAACGAGTTGATAACGATATGTGCCGTATATTCAACCTATGCCTGACGATCTCCAACGAGTCTCGACGTATTCTGACGTATCCACCTTATGCACAACTTATGCCTGGCGATCGTGTAACGTATATAACGTGTTTCTACAGTACAGCTAGCGTATGTGCCGTACAGCTAGCGAGCATTCGGCGCTTTGGGAACTTATGGGGGTTTGAGTATATATGGGTCCCTTGAGTAACTCATCCTCACTTCTTCATGGTCTGTCGTGCTGAACACATCAACCCATCATCAACCCATCATCATCAGAGAGCGTGTTCGTTGTACGCCGAGGATACGCTGAGGATACGTCGAACACGGCAGACATACGCTACGAATACGTTAAGCATACGTTGGTCATACGCTCGCATACGCTGTGATACGCTGTCATAAGTTTGTTATAAGTTAGTGATACGCTATAAATACGTTAGTCATACGCTATGTATACGTTAAATACGCTATGGATACGCTATGGATACGTCCATTCCAACACCGATGTCGACTTTTCAGATGCAATTCGTTGGGAAGTTGGACGTTCTTGGACTCTGACAATTTTCGAGCTATTTTTTGTATACGTCGGTATACGTTCAGGCCATACGCCATGGTGTGACAGGGCCTTTAGATATAATGATAGTAACAACAAACACATCTTGGTCTATTTTATAAACTACTTATCTTGACTTTGAAAGAAGTTTGTCCTTTTTAGATATCTTTGGGAAGTAGTTAATCATCTACCTTCACATTATATTTATAAATTAATCCAGTTGTTTCTTGTATTTATCAAATTTTGCAGTAAGATCTTATTAGATTTTGTTTGGCCATCAAGCAAGAGATTAATATTCAGTGAGGGTTATTAAAAAATAACCATTACTAAATAACATTTCCTGACCTTAAATTGGGTATAATCCTTTATTGATTAAAACAAACTACAAGAATAAAGAGATAAAATATTATAATGTAAACATTTATTATGATGGAATCAAATTTCTAAATTTTAGTAGCTTTTATCAGTTAAAACCCAAGGTATATTGCACATTTGAATTTATTATTAAAATTGTATAAAAACAAAGCTTTATGTTATTACAAATCTTGAAATTATTTGAAAAAAATATGAATGTTTTGTTATTCAAGTACAACCTTCATATCCTGCTCTATTCAAATTGTCTTTGTTCAAACAATGAATTTATGTACCTACAGTACTGTAGTCAGTTTGCCTTGTGGTTTATTATTATAATATGATATCAAAAGGCGTATCCTCATCTAATGATCCCCAGTCTCTCACTTCCCAGGTTGTATCATAACATGGGGGCATGATCCCTGGCTATACGGCATACTTTGGTTCAATAACTTCTGATGAAAAAAGATATTAAATAAATAGAGAATTGGCTGATTGCAAACTGTTTACCAACCTAAAGGACCTGTAGTATATTATGCAAAATAATTGTTATTGACCTTACATTTCAAACCTAGCAGGTTCTTTCTCAGAGGCAAAATGGGACAGAATACAAACAACATACATAAACACAAGAGTGAGCAGAAGTTAGTCAGGTGACTAACACCTGACTAACTTCTGCTCACTCTTGTGTTTATGTCATCTTCCCTGTACTATGTACATTGAATATGTAGTAAATGTTTACTTCATTGCATTGTACAAGATGTATCGTTTGTGTATATGGTCGGTTTGCATCCAATTTCTTTCATGACTGTAATCGGTACACTGAAATATTTCCACAGAAATGAAAAGAAGAAAAATGCATTAAAAATAAGAAACTTCACATAATTGCCAGAAGCATTGTGTAATAGTAATAAGTAACTGATTTGAATTAATGGCAAGGCTCATAAATAATTTTAAAACGGGGCACACAGTTTGTCAAAAAAAATAAAGAGAGAGAACAAATTATACTAAGGGAATAACAGTTTGTCACGCTGTCTTTACCGCAGGTTAACCATCGGTTTTGGACATGGTCATGATAATAGTAATTTTTAATTGTTAAATAAAGCCAAATAGAAATGAGCAAATTCACGTTTTGGGGACACACGAAACACTTCCAAAGTCAAGCACGTGATGCCAATTTTCATCACTTTCATTGGTTGAAATCTGCATCGCACATTGCACAAAACAGCTGGCACATACGCGCTGCTCTGATTTTGATAAGGCATGTCTTTACCATCCGTTCATAAATGCCCAAGACAGTGGGGGTGTATTAACGCATTTAATGGATGGTATAGACTAATCAGACGACCACTGTTTTCCGCCATTACTGCGGTGGTACCACCCTGCATGTGCGCGTCACATGCATTCTTAAATACGCAGTATGCTAGCGTTTCATCAAATAGGGTGCTCAGATTGGTTGAAGAAGCACTGGACTGCATAGGAATCGAACACTTTCAACCAATCAGAGTGACGAAGATTGGCATCACGCATCTGACTCATGTACTTTGGAAGTGTTTCTTATGTCCTAAAATGTGAATTTGCCCATTTCTATTTGGCTTTATTCAACATTTTTTTTTTTTTTTTTACATTTTGAAAATGAAATCGATACAGGCCTTCAGCTCGGTCCTTATCACCCATGACCATGCCAAAAACCAGTCATTAACCTGCAGTAAAGTCAGCACGACAAACTGTTACTGCCTTATTAATACACCCCCATGTGATTATATGTTTTGTCTAAACACTACGCAAAGCATTTCAATGTTGCATGCTAACAATTCCAATATATATATATATATATATATATATATATATATATAACGTACGGTAATCGAGAGGTCGCGGGTTCGAGTCCGGCATCAGCCAATTTTTCTTTGCTCGCGAACCATTTATATATATATATATATATATATATATATATATATATATATATATATATATATATATATATATTGAGACTCAATAGAAACTTACCACTTGTGTTTGAATAGAATAACATTTTAATGTTTCAAAATAAGACATCACGGTGCTGCTAATTAAAATCATCACATACCCCTTGAGCAATCGCTGATGGTCAAACCAGGTGTTACGCACCTGGGCCATGAAGAGAACGACTCAAAGGTCACGTGACCATGTGTGACCGATTTGTCTGTAGGGGGTACACTGACTTCCCAAAATAAGTGCACATATTACATTTGTGCATTGTGATTACTGATAATTTAAGGTCGAATAAGTGGTAAGTTTCTATTGCATCTCAGTATATATATATATATATATATATATATATATATATATATATATATATATATATATATATATATATATATATCCTTTACCCTAGCTTTGCCACATCTACTTATTGTGTTGCTCAATAATCCCTCCTTTGTTCACTTCTGATACTCCTATTGGCTTTTGTAGACTGCTGCTTATCTTTAATTGGCTACTATTTTCCCGCCATTTTGGATCCCGCCCCATGATCCTTTGCTTTCCCTTTTCCCTATAAATGGATGTGTTTTTTATGTTTGCACTTTGTCAAAGCCTCTGATGAAGGTCCGGTTTGGATCGAAAGCTAAGGCCACCCTCCCGATTTAATATATATAAAAAGAAAAATTGGCTGATGCCGGACTCGAACCCGCGACCTCTCGAATACCGTACGAGCGCTGTACCAACTGAGCTAACCAGCCCCTATGTTGGTGGGCGGTCCACTTATGCCAATTATCTATTGCTCTATGGGGCGAGGTCAGAGGCCAAACCATATCTGCCGAGTAGCCAGGGATCAAGCCCCGGTCAGATGCAAACAACCCGGGTAACGGCAGTAGCGGGGATCACACAACCTGGGACACAAGCCTTTTACGTGGTTGTACACAAAGTAGATTTATAGGGAGAAACTGACCTGAATATTATATAAACGGGTAGCGAGCAAAGAAAAATTGGCTGATGCCGGACTCGAACCCGCGACACCTCGAATACCGTACGAGCGCTCTACCAACTGAGCTAACCAGCCCCTATGTTGGTGGGCGGTCCACTTATGCCAATTATCTATTGCTCTATGGGGCCAGGTCAGAGGCCAAACCATATCTGCCAAATAGCCAGGGATCAAGCCCCGGTCAGATGCAAACAACCCGGGTAACGGCAGTAGCGGGGATCACACAATTAACACAATATATATATATATATATTTCTATATACAGTGTATATATATATACATGTATATATATATATATATATATATATTGTGACAAAAACTGTTTTAATTCGTTAAAGGAAGTTTAATGGTAAATGGTCTTCCATATTGGATTAATAGGTCAAGATGAACATTTTGTTTAGAATATTTTCAATTTTGAAAAGTAAATTTGTAATATTTTTGTGAATAAGCATCATATTTCTATTATATTTCTAAAAACTACTGGGTGTGGAAATTCACAAAAATTTGTGTACAACTAAAAGATTCCGTAATATATATTTTCTGTTTCCTTAATATCATGAATTAAAAAGTTATTTTATTTTTGTTCAGCTGACACCTGCTATGGCAGAAGGGGTCTTTGTCCCCGAGGTACCAAGGCAATGTCAATCCTATATGTACATTACAGGACTTTTATGATTGCCTGGGTACCATTGGGGAGTACCCTGGGAGCCAACGAGCTAAGGTCAAAGTTCATATCACACAAGATTTCTGTATTTCTTTATGAAGCCATTGTTGTGCTGTACTAATAAAGTTGGGGCTCTACATAATTTATCAGTACATAAATTTGCGTGCCCAAATGTTTCCGAGAAAGTTGCAAGAGAAAAACAAATTTCTTACAATAGTTTGAGTTGCAGGACAATGCCTTGTACACATCTCTGTGTATGTAAATGAAGTTATAATAAATATTATTTTAATTAAATGCCAGTCTGTTTATGATAAATGTTAATGTATTTGAGGTCCGGTGTGGATTTTGATCTTATTTTGACAGCAATTAAAACTGAGAAAATAATGCCAAATGGCATTTGTAAAATGTTGATATTTTGTCTGTGTCCAAAATGTCTAAAAAACTGGCAAATCTGCCACCACCTTCTTTGTGTTCACCAATGGGAAAAATGTCTGTAGATGATCCTTAACTTATAGGAATGTGGACAATGGATCACAGCCATGATCTATTATGTAATACATATCACTGTTTTCTTTAAAATGACAGCATGTCAGAGAGAATAATTTCTCAGGATATTTGGTATCATCACCAACTGGTACCTAATATAAGATAAATCTTGGCATGACATCTGGTCCTTGTATACTAACCACAGATAGAGATAAACAGTAGTCAAACATTAATGGTTGCTATGTCTTTCATTTAATGGCAAGGTTTGCACATTTCCATCTTTGTAGAAAAAAAAATTAAGCAGCTTCTAACTTAACATATCTACAGCAATAAATATAAATCACATTTCAAATGTCGATAAATAAATAAATATCGATGTAAAAATGCACCAAATGAAATACATGCATGAATAAATAAACCTAATCAATATTAAATACTGCACAAAATAAAAAGTACAGATTTCATAAATAAACTATTTCATAATTTACTATTTACTATAAATAAACTTCAATATTTGATCAATTTATGATTTATAAATTATATGAATGATACAAGTGATTGTGCAGTATACCTATATGCTGATTTGAGAACCCAGTCTTTATTGACAAGTGAATGTGTATTGGTAACATCACCATTTACTTACCAAATAAGACTGTCAGAAGCAGGTAAGCTTACCATTGGGTCAGGTAAAGCTACAATATTACTAGCACAAAGTGTAAAACTGGGGATAAGTCAAATACACCGGGCTGGTCAAATTTCTATACACTGCAGGTAGAGTTTTACATTTTGTTGCCAGACTAGCTAGTGTTAAAATAAGTTAAGATCCAGGCCTTTATAAGATGGAATATATGAAATAAGGCTCTGGAAAATCTAGAAGTCACTAGAGGGCTGAAGGAGGTCGTTGTCACCTAGGGTACTCCCCAATGGTACCCAGACAATCTCAATCCTATGTAGGTTTGAATACTATTATGATTGCCTTCTTCTGCCTCAGTAGGATTGTTGAGACAATTGAATAATAAGAGACAACTACACACACATGCACCTCAATAAACCTGACTGGGCCTGCTCAAGTCAAGAAACAAACATCATCTCACTATATAAACTTCTTTGACAACTGCAATACAAAACTGCTTTCACAAAATCACTGCTATAACAAATGATATTCATTTGTTTGGTGTGATTCACGGCTGCAATGGCAATACAATAGACATGTTCATTATCACAAGCTGGTTAGCAATAGCAGTATTAATTATCACATACATGTGTATATAAATAACCTATAGATGGAAAACAGAGTGTGCAGATACTAATCATTTTCTGAAACCATAGGCATTGAGCAAGCCTAGTTTTAAAGCGGGGTGAACACCACTGTTTGGTAATAAACCAAAAAGAAACGGAGAATTATTTATCTAAAAGCTATAAATAATTAATACTTAGTTTTAAGATAGTTATGGTACCAAGCACCTGAACAAATTATTCTGTCTGACATGTTGTCATTTTCGAGATTTTTACAATAAAAATTAAAATCTGAAATGAATGACCAGCCTGTGATCCATCTAAAAAAAAATCTTAATGCATTTTCATCATTTTCATAATTTCCATCAAAATAAAATAAGCTAAAATGTCATAGTTTGGTTTCTGTATATGTACATATCTCTTAGTTCTAAAATATAGATGCATTTTCCGACATCTTACCAGTAGTGCAACAACTGCATCACGTATGTAAACTGAAGTACATAAACACACACGGTCATGTCCAATAAGGATTGCAGACTAAGCTGTGTGGAGCACCCATGGTTTACAACTGCATCACGTATGTAAACTGAAGTACATAAACACACACGGTCATGTCCAATAAGGATTGCAGACTAAGCTGTGTGTAGCACCCATGGTTTCAATCTTGGATTAACACGCTTACCATTATGGTTCTTGCTGCCATTTTGAATAACCGCTATCCATATATGGGTTATTTTCATTTGTGTGTATATATCACAATGAACTTAAAATAACACATACTTAAAGGAGACCAGCTCCTTATATTACATGTAGAAACATCTACTTGTTGCTTTATACATAAATAACTTGATAATTACATGTACTTGGTGAATCACTAGATACAATGAGCAGTACTAGTGTTGTAGCATGGTCAAGCTTTGATGTAGGGAAACTTAAAGTTAACTATTCTGCATACTGTGACTACATGCTGAATGCAAATTAGAATATGAAACCCTATAACAGAAGGAGATTGTTTCTAGCAAGAAACCTAGCACAGAGCAACATTTAACACAGTCGGCATATGACTCTCTAAAGGAGAAATAAATGAGTATTTGTGCAGTGTTCCCTTCAAAATCTACTTCATTTGAATACTACAACCACTATTTGGAGTGCCCCCTCGGTGGTAAAACTCGATATTTCATGGAAAATGTAAACATTTAACACATTTGTTTTTTAATTTGTAAGAATAACTCAATAATGCATGGTCAAGGAATGATGGTCAGACTGCAGACTTTAAGCCTCATCTAGTAATAGATTCAAACACATTGTTTCAATTCAGATAGTAACTTGATGATCAAGTGACATAAATATATCCCCCCCAAAAAAAAAATTAATAAAAATAAATATTACTAAAAAATATGAAACTTAGTTTTTTTTACTACATTCAGTAAGCAATACTATATGCAAAGAGCACTGTTTTGATTCCAAAAAACCCTCCTTTATGTACAATTTAAATTGCAACAGATCATTTAATTTCAATCAATAGATTCAATAATAACAACACATGGTATATAGTGGCAATAGTGTTTGTGTGGGGAGACAGACAGCCCTCCAGGATCAAAACAAATGATCTTGACCACCAAGACAAGAGGGATCACTCCTCAACTGTTTCTGAATCAATATTATATTGCAACCAAATGATTTATAAACACAAATTCAGTCAATATCTGTTAAACAAGGCTAATTAGGATAGTAATAAGTCCTAGCCTTCTGAGTGCAATATGTGTGATTTCAAATATACTTATAATAAATACTGTGCTTTTTCATCTGAGTAACATACAATAAATATTCTCAGTCAAACAATAATAATTGTCTCTATTTACACTACACACAACATATATACACTGCTTCATATCTTTGAAATACATGCATCTTTTGTTTGTTATACACAATTCAGTAATATCCAGAGACGCCAGGGTAAACCCCTTCTCTTTCAAGTGACCTGGGTTCCTTTATGCACACTTATTACAACCTAACAAACAGGACCTCGCCTTATCATATGTCCCATCTAAAAGACAATGACTCTGATGATGGGCCTTTACCATGATTTGTGTAACTATTACACAGGTCTTGCAGACCCCTGTGTAACCATGCTATGATGGATTAAACATAGGTGTTGTGACCTCTGTAGCACCATGGTGTTCAATGAACATAACTTCCCATTTTCATTCATGCAGAAAGGTTGGCAGGTTGTCTAGTTTTATAGATTTTTATAGACAAAAGTGGACACCTGCTCTATCATAGGAGTCTACGAATGTTGTGTCAACTATATGTTACATATTCATAAAGAGGTGTTGGGAACCCTTGCACTACCAGGGTGGTCTGTGATAGATGAGTCTACTGAGATTTATGGTGGGAATGGTTAGCAGGTAAGGCTTGAGTCGGCATAGTTTTCATACAGATTTATACACATGTGTCATGGACCCCTGCGCTACCACGGCGGTCTACGATGGTTGGGTCAACTGTCTTAGCCATGTCTAGTAGTCTGACTGTTTCCTGGATTCCTTCTAAGTCATCTTCAGTATCTGTAGGAGCCATGGGGGCTGAGAAGCTGTGATGATCCCTTGGGGTGGTGGGTTGTTGGAGGAGACGGCTCTGCTCATTTGTGCCGTCATCGATATCGTCGTCTGACTTCTCAATCAGAGGGTCAACTGGAGGGGTGAAGAGATTGAATATTTATTCAAGTTAAAGTAAAGTATTGATGATGGCAAAACTGATAAAGTGTATTATACTTCTTTTAATCAAGATATACATTGATCAGCCATTCTGTGAAACCAACTGGCTCTTCTCAATAACATCCTGTGAAAGTTTCAGCTAAATCAGTGTACATGTTTGAGAGAAAACCAGAAACATTGTGTTTTTCTAATTTGAAGATTTTACAACACTAGCCAATAGAGGGCAGTATTCATTCCATAGTGGACAGTAATAAATTAAGGACTCAGTACCATGTCTTAATTTTGAAATTAAAGTTATAGGCAAAAAATTTCACTTTCCTTAGATAGGACAGCACCTGAGACAAAACTTTTTTCATGAAAGATTGATATTTCCATCAGTTTTATAGCAAGAAAGTTTTAAATAATAATTCAACTATTTGGTTATTTTGGAATTAAGGATTCTATACCTTATCTTTAATCATTTATTTATAGCAGCCTATTAAGTGAGTCCTGTTGATTACCAAACAAAAACTAACAAACAACATACATTCCTAATGGGATCAAGCAGTGTTTCCAATGAAGCATATTCTGTAGCCAACTTTTTGTGGCTGAATAGTTCTGACGATCCTTTCTATAAACAAATCTTTGACACCAATAATGGGACTTTTGAGATGCAACAATGGTGTGTAAAACCTGATGACACACTCCCAACACACACCCCATTCAATGTTGAGTTAAAACCAGATTTTCTGGTTCAACGTTGGATGGGGGGGGGGGGGGGAGGTGAGAATGGGACTTTCCTGGTGAAGTTTCTCAGTTAATTATGTTATTACGTGTCAAGGTGTGCCAACAGTTTATTGTTCTTGAGAATGTGGTGCATACCAGTATTACCAGTAAGTTTACTGCCACCAAGTATGTCAACATTTTCCCATTCTACTCACTATGAATGACATTCTCTCGAGGTTCTTCAGGGGCATGGACCTCAGCCTCTGGGCGGACATGTCGTCTGGAGCTAGTACTACGACTGATCCTCTTGGTGTTGTGTCGTCGTTGGAACGGTCGAAGTGGGGAGCCCATCTCTTCCTCCTCTTCATCTCGTTCATCATCCGCCTCAGCAATGCAAGATGTGTCTGTGTGACGGATGCTTCGACGTCCATACCTAGACAATAACATACTCAGAGTGAAAACTGGACAAATATTGGTGGGTCCAGAGGGGTGGGGTTAATGGGGCATAAAATGTTTATCCCATTTTTCATCATGTCTATAACTTTAACAAGTTTTATTTTTGCACCCCATCTCAATTTATTTGTAATTTGCCCCCAAAAAAACGTTTTGAGGTACCCTTGAGCTACCTCCCCTGAATTATAGCTGGAATGTTTTAATGGTTAAAATCAACAATTGCAATTCCATGAAACTGTTTTTCCAGGTTCATCTCAAGGGATATTGAGAATGATTTTCCAATGACCTCAGTGAAACTATAATAAGGGGCTATGTCTCATTACGGTCTATAAGTTATGTTTGTACATGTCAAAAAACTGATGAGCCTCTCTTCACAGATTATACCTGCATACAATAGCCACAAGAAGGGAAGGGTACAGCCTCTAGAGATGAGGGGTTGGATAAGGACATGTCTACCTTGTTCCCAGATTCCCACACTGCAAATCCAAATTTTGGAAGAAAAACATAATTACAGGAACTGCCAAAGTGCTCCATATAAAATTCTTGTGTCCCTGACTCACTGCCTGTAAACCCCTGTCCAATGGAAACATTTCTGACTATGCCAATGATTTATGCCAATATATGCAAGGACAGTAGTGTGAACAGACAGATCAAACAATAAATATAGACCTTCCCCACAAAGACCTTTTAACAGGTAAACCTCATTTCGACCTCGGCCATTTTCATTATTTAACAAACATTTTAACCTCATGAAAGAGAATCATTTAGTCACATCACTTATCTTCAATAAGATGACCAAGGTCTCTTATTAGCTCAATGCATGGTGTAAACTTACCCACTGTTTGATCTTGACAAACTGCGTTGCTGCTCAGAATTATTTGCATTGTGATCTGCTGAGTCAGAACTGCGGACAGACCCACGGCGACGAGTGCTGTTACGTCGACTTGAGCTCTGGCGACTAGAGCTGCGACGAGATGTTATAGTGGCTGTATATGAAATAAAAACATTCCAATTGATTCAGTCAGATTAAAAGTATACCCAAAAAAAAATCACATGAAAGATGTATCATCAGTGTAATTAATTCACTATTTAAAAGGGAATTTCCATTAAAAACATTTTGTCAGAACATTGCTATTTTACTGAAAAAAGGGAAAAAACAAATCCTTTAAATTTACACATTTCTCAAAATAATTGTTTGAGAAGCATGGTTTAACAGTGCATATATGTACCAAAACTTATCCTATCATGAATTCATTTTGGCACTTTTTACTGTTACAACAAGCTTCAGACAACTATTTTGTTAAATATCTCATTTCAAAGTATTTGTATAAATTATAACATATTGTAACGTGCCGTTGCAGGTCTCTATGCCTCACCAAGTCTTAACAGGCCCGTCTATCAGACAAACTACGGGTAGCCAGTAAACAGGGAAAATGACTTACAGACAAGACACACAAACAAGTAAATTACGGGACTCCAACACATATTTTTACGGTGAAAGGATAACATCTGTTTTATTTGTAGTACCACTACTTCAACCACTACTTACTTTTAATTCGTCTGGATTATCTTACAAATTATCTAGCCTTCTGTGTTTAAGTATATAAATGTCGTATTTGCTGCCGGGACGTCTGCTCTCTTCAAAAACCAACCAGAAACTAACCAACTTATTTGGCGTGCATAAGCTGGGGGTCATGACCTCGGCGATCGCATGATGCCGAAAGTCACGTAGGCCACAAAGTGCGCCGCCATGCGGCACCGGCCACTACAATATTCCTGCCCTGCCCACAATTTAAAAAATCCTGAAATTGCTGATACTGCTGATACTTGCTGATACATCTTGAAAGTAATCTTACAATAATGAGAATGGTTAACAAAACACACAAAACTAACAGGAGCACAGAAGATTACAACAAATTAATTACTATCGTCAGAAAATGCATTGCATTAGTCATATAATATTTGAATAATAACTGATTCCGATGGAAATTTGTATTATTAATCATTTGGGATTTTAGAAAAAATATAGTTTGCTGAATTTGGTTTGATGAATGAATTTGCATCTGAATACTTTCAATCAAAGTTTCTATATTTTAACCTACTTCTGAGTTTATAATGGAGATGAGACCAATTTCATAAAGCTGTTAAGTGCTAAACAGAAAAAGTACTTAGCAATAACAAATTATAAGCAAGTTTTGTTGGTTAACAAACAAAGTGTAGACTTTAGCTGTTAGTCTGTTTTTATTAAAATTTGTGCTTAGATATTATTAAGATGAGTTTTACCTTTTCTGGTGAGGCGACTTATGATGGAGCCCCGTTGTTGGTAGGGTGATGTGATTTCCATTTCTTCAAATACCTGAGCACTTTGTCCCGTCATGACCGCTAGATCATCAGTGTACTTGACGCGGTCTACATGATATCCCACACAGATAGAACAATAAAGCAATGACAACAATTCATACAATTTTAAACCTAATTGACCCCAAGATAATGCAAAATGTTTTGTTTTGTATTTTGATTTGATTTTAGGGAAAAAGGGGAGGTCATTGCTTATGTGTCCTCAATTACACAGAGGTCATTGCTTATGTGTCCTCAATCACACAGAGGTCATTGCTTATGTGTCCTCAATCACACAGATGTCATTGCTTATGTGTCCTCAATTACACAGAGGTCATTGCTTATGTGTCCACAATTACACAGAGGTCATTGCTTATGTGTCCTCAATCACACAGATGTCATTGCTTATGTGTCCTCAATCACACAGATGTCATTGCTTATGTGTCCTCAATCACACAGATGTCATTGCTTATGTGTCCTCAATCACACAGAGGTCATTGCTTATGTGTCCTCAATCACACAGAGGTCATTGCTTATGTGTCCTCAATCACACAGAGGTCATTGCTTATGTGTCCTCAATCACACAGAGGTCATTGCTTATGTGTCCTCAATCACACAGAGGTCATTGCTTATGTGTCCTCAATCACACAGAGGTCATTGCTTATGTGTCCTCAATCACACAGAGGTCATTGCTTATGTGTCCTCAATCACACAGAGGTCATTGCTTATGTGTCCTCAATCACACAGAGGTCATTGCTTATGTGTCCTCAATCACACAGAGGTCATTGCTTATGTGTCCTCAATCACACAG
The DNA here is from genome assembly GCA_029582265.1 of Zoroaster sp. YZ-2022. Taxonomy (NCBI): domain Eukaryota; kingdom Metazoa; phylum Echinodermata; class Asteroidea; order Forcipulatida; family Zoroasteridae; genus Zoroaster; species Zoroaster sp. YZ-2022. The sequence goes on from CM055829.1 coordinate 6,474,540, forward strand.
AGGTCATTGCTTATGTGTCCTCAATCACACAGAGGTCATTGCTTATGTGTCCTCAATCACACAGAGGTCATTGCTTATGTGTCCTCAATCACACAGAGGTCATTGCTTATGTGTCCTCAATCACACAGAGGTCATTGCTTATGTGTCCTCAATCACACAGAGGTCATTGCTTATGTGTCCTCAATCACACAGAGGTCATTGCTTATGTGTCCTCAATCACACAGAGGTCATTGCTTATGTGTCCTCAATCACACAGAGGTCATTGCTTATGTGTCCTCAATCACACAGAGGTCATTGCTTATGTGTCCTCAATCACACAGAGGTCATTGCTTATGTGTCCTCAATCACACAGAGGTCATTGCTTATGTGTCCTCAATCACACAGAGGTCATTGCTTATGTGTCCTCAATCACACAGAGGTCATTGCTTATGTGTCCTCAATCACACAGAGGTCATTGCTTATGTGTCCTCAATCACAGAGAGGTCATTGCTTATGTGTCCTCAATTACACAGAGGTCATTGCTTATGTGTCCTCAATCACACAGAGGTCATTGCTTATGTGTCCTCAATTACACAGAGGTCATTGCTTATGTGTCCTCAATCACACAGAGGTCATTGCTTATGTGTCCTCAATTACACAGAGGTCATTGCTTATGTGTCCTCAATCACACAGATGAAAAGTTTCTGATTCTTGTTTTCTTTTCTTTTTCTTTGGCAAAATCAGGAGATCATTCATGAATGGCAATAAAAGCTTGATGCTTGGTGTTCATCTTTGGATCATTCCTTTTATGCCTATTACCACGACCCCCCCCCCCCCCATCGGTATTTATCCTGTGGAAAAGACTATGCATCCAATGTATATTCCATTATAACTAATGACTATAATTATTGATTTACCTCTGGGTACAAACATATTGTCTTTGCGTTGCCGTAGCTCGTTGGTTAATTCCAGCATGATCTCTGATTTGCATTTAGTCTGAGGCGTGTGAGAAACACGCATTTTCTGTCCGATGTAACGTTGCATCATTACCTCATGCTCTGTCTCACAAATCATCCTCATCATCTATAAATTATTAAGAATTAAAATTTAACAAATCGTACTACAATACTTGACTTGTTAGTACAGCGTGATAGTTGCAAGGGTATAGTAATTCATATCAGTTAATATTTACACTGTGGAAAAAATAATATTTTCAATGATTGGAAACACATAAAACTAGTTGAAATGCTTTTAGCCTTTTGATAAAATCCTGCTAGGTTTGAAATGTAAAGCCACTTGGAAGACACATCTTCATTTTTCAATTTGACTAGAAAATCAAACTTAATCTGGAAATCAAAATTATACTTTTGTAAATGTGTTTCACTTCCCAGGATTGTTGTATAAATTGCTTCTATTTTGTATAATTAGGACCTGATATGTAAGATGAGATATACCTTGAATGCAATAAAAGGCTTCAGCATGACATACAGAGGTGTACGAACAGTGATTACATAGTCCATGAAAGTCCACAAAGCTATTCCACCTGCGTAAAACAAAGAGAAAATAAGAGATACTGCATAGTTCATATCAGGAGGCTAATTTCCTACAGGTACATACTTAGTAGCACCTTAGCAAGAATAGGTTACTAGCCAATTGTCACACATACTGCTTCTGGCCGGTTCTCAGCTACATTTTGCTCAGCAGATATTTTCTGCTTAGCAGCTCCATGAAGTAGGGCTCTGATCCTTGCTCTATGGTTTAACCATTGGTCAATGTTATAGAGCTGGGAAGCAGAACAAATAACAATATATTGTACTTTGGCTGGTAGTCTGTTTTATATTGCTTAGTACAAATACATGCTAAGCAAAATTCTTTGATTAGCAGCTGTATGAAAATTGCCCCATATACATGTGGACTGATATCACCTCAGATATGTTGTAACATGTTGTAACATTTATAACCAATGACCATGGTCCATGTGTTGTGTGTAAACAAGTTGTCTCTAAGGCATGGCTAATTAAGTCACAAACGACGGAGGACAAGACTGTTGTGCAATTCTGATGTTACATTGAAAACAGTTTTAGAATGAAGGCTTTTTATGTAGGACTTACCCATCATTGATGAACCCAGTTCCTTGACAGCTGAGGCGATACGAAACCACTCTCTCGAGAGCTGATTCTCAAAGCATACCATCATCATCTTCAATCCTACATTGGCAAGAGAAAACTTGGATGTAGACTCTGACTGTGATTGGTCAAGTCATTGACTAAAAGACTCAAATAATCTGCTCACATTATTACTTAGCCAGCTGACCAATTCCTGTCTGTTGTATACATACATATAATTCTTTGAAAAACAGGTGATCCAAATGTATAACTCACAATACTCTTGCATGTGTACTCTCATGATTTGTACCAAACACAAGTGCATTTAATGCAAACTGCATTGCTTGCTGTGAGTGTGATTACTCACCCAAGAATCCCGCCTGGTACAAGGAATCAGGAATGACCGAGTTTGCGTCTCGATATGAGATACTGGTGTGACTTGGTAGGTCTGTCAATGATGAGTAGTGGTGCTGCTGCTGCTGCTGCTGCTGCTTAGGTGGCATACCCATACCCCCACTCCCCAGCCCTCCAATGGGGCGGGGCTGTCTCTTGGGTGGAAGGAGGGCATACAGAATCATGGTTAGAGCGAAGGAGATGTCAGACGGTCTGATCTTTGGTGAATCTGATGAGAACAAAAAATGGTTTGTTCCCATTAGTGATGCCTGCTGTCCTGTCCAACTAGGGGCTATAGCCCAAAAACACATTGGAATGAATACAAATAATATGAATGTTCACTACTCTCTTGTTAATGACACAAAAGCTGAAACTGGTTGGTTTTAAACATACATCTTGGATGTATTTATACAGACTTTAATTTATGGAATTTTGTGGTTATTGAAGATACAACCTTACTGCATTTTGGGATATGACCTTTTTGTAGCATCAACCAATGAAACAAGACCTACATGTATACTACATGTAGTATATACACCACTGACTAACCTTTCCTTCCACAGCCCACTCTCAGGCACAGAGGCAGGACAAGATACAGTAGGATTGTCTCCGTCCTCTCAGCCGAGTTAAAGATAGGCGTCCCTCCAAACACTTGCTCCAGGGTATAAAGATCCTAAGCATTGAGAAATTCATTTGTTACTTTAGATTCTTGGATTCTTGATTCCAGCATTCCCGATTGGTGCTAGTTGAAAACAAAGCCTGGGAAACTGACTGTTTTATCTATTTTATTCACGCACAGTGCATTAAATCCAGTTGTCAGGCTTGGTTAAAACATCACTCACGTGTGAAAAACGTACACGTACAATGCGTGAGAATGCTTGCACTGTGGAAAAAATTAGTATCTTTTTCGAAAGTTGCTGCCTTTATGTTTTCATTTCCTGGGTATGCAGATAGTCCTGACATAGGCCTAATGCTTATAATTCCTCACTTATGACAAATATTATTGCATTTTGGTATATATATATATATATATATATTATATATATATATATATAATACTGTTTCTTTGCTATTTATGAATGTCTGGAATCAACAACATTGTTTGCTCTATAAGTTTTCGCTTACCAAATTTTCACTTACATTGAATAGAGAAGAAAAATGTTGATTTAAATTTGATCTGACCACTTTTGCTCTGCTACCGTAATCGAGTACCATTTAAGTTTGCGAAACAGGTAATTTTGCATGAAGTTTTTCTACAATTTCAGGGTATAAGAAGCAAATCAAATCAATATGACATGCAGTAAAAGACACTTCAATGAAATACTTTAAAGAAAGATATCAAAAAGTTACAACAAAATGAAAGAGTTTCTCTTTAACGATGGATGTTTCCTCTTGTCGGTGATGGATTATTTTCCCAGATATCCAGTTGATTTTGGGCCAAGATGGAACAGTGTAATGATGACTTGTGATCATCCCTTTCAAACATTTTGTTCTCTTTTGATCAAAATGGAAGGTACAACATTGGTAATTACCAGATCATCAAATTAACAAATTATTATTTTAAAGCTTACATTGTTTTAAGTTGGTACAAGTATCAATCATCCATAGAAATTATTTTCTGAAATGCTTTTGTCTCAGAGAAAAATGGAATTATTGAAATTCAGCAACTTTTTTGTTAAACATAAAAACCTGTACAATTTTGTTGTCATTTTCGCAAAAAGTGTGAGCACCTATTCTGATGAAACTTTCACAGGTTATATTTATTCTATATTTCTTTTAAAAAACAGGAGGGATGAAATGGATATACATTACCAAATACCAATCTTGTACTTTCCCTTTAAGTGCAGTATAATTTGTTTTTCTAAATCCTCATTAAAAAGTGTCCAGAATAGATATTCTTTCCTTTGTAATTCATCTTATGAGCACCAACAATTCTGTGTATTAAATAAGCATAATTAAAAAAAGCTCTTTATGTTGGAATGACACCACATTCAAAGCAGTAGACAGTGAACTACAAAATGGCTGCCATAGTTAACAGCTGTAGCCAAATTTATTATTGGACACAAAGCCCCAAACTAGTTTTCATCAGCTGGAATTGACCTATTGCTGCAGAACTGTGTGAACACACTTCATGAAACAAAATCCAATCTGATCACTTCAAATGAAACACACAACGCACCAAAAACTTCCATAGGTTGTCTAAGAGGCAATTGGTGATAGGTCAATAGCTGAACAAATGGTAAAATCAACCATCACCAACTGGATGAAATGCCCAAATAGGTATACCCAACAAAAATCCCCTTCACCCAACTCATCTCCTTCAATTATTATTGTGACAAAAGTGGATACTGTACCTGATTGGGCAGGAACAAAGACATGCACATGTAATAAGATACAAATTAAAGAATAAAATAAAAGTGTGAGAAAAAACACCCACAGGAATAGACAGACTGGCCAACACACCTAATGCACACTATGATGCAACATTGGGTTACACAGAAAAGTTAAAGGCAGATTTGATGCATAACAAGCACATTAATACAAAGCATAACTTGGGGGTTATTAAGACAAAACAATTGGTCACAAACACATGAACCAACACACCCCTAAGTCACCGAATGGTATCTTCAAAAATACCAGTTGTGTTGTATAATTTTGAATGTTCTATTAATGGGAAAGGGGGTATGGGACAGAATGTTGTGAGTAAATAAAAAAAAATAAAAATAAATGCTTAATAAATTATTTCATTGGACATTCCTATATATGTTGGACAGCTTATACCACTGTTTATTTCGAGAAACCTTGAAAATTTTACGGAATATTTGATTGTAAAAGGGTTCTGGAAATGTGAAAAATCTATGAGGGAAACCATCACAACCAGTAAACAAAATTTAATTGAAAGAAAACTAACATGTCTGCAGGTTTTTGAAAGTTTCAATCTTATGTTTAAACAAAACTGGAATGATATTTTATACAGCTGAATTATCAAAGAAACATTTATTTCATCTTAAAGTTGTATCACCCTTGTTTTTAGTCCATATAAATTGATAACTTCAGGCATTTTTCATCGGAACATTTCTATTTTAACTGAGGAAAGGAAAATAAGTACATGAAATTATATGTTTAACAAAATATGTCCCACCATTTATGATGGGTCTCGTCATGAATTAATTTGGGCAATTAATTACTATTCAGCTGACCACCTGAATTTGTTCTTTGAATAGAGTTTTTGGTCTCCTTAAAAGGTACTGAACATATTCTTTCATTCATAAGAAAAAAATGCTGGTTAAATAATGGAAAGCATGGGTGATGCATCTTTAACTGTTGTAAATATGACATAAATATGTATATGAAAACAGGTCTTCTGATTGCAATTATGAAACACCATAACCAAACCAAAATGACAAGTCAGTTGCTAGAAAAATTTAGTTGTTCAGAGGTTAAAGAGTGAAATATTTAGTGGTTGTTAATATGGAAGCATTTCTAACGGTTCAGAAGAAATACTTCTTAAGTTAATATCAGTGTCCTTTGACATTGAAGAAGTATTAAATCCTTTGCATAACATTAACAATGATTTTTTTTTTTTTTTTCTTTTTTTGCATATATTTTTTACGTATTTACAAAAAACACTTGTCAAACACAAACTCTGACACAATACAGACATACTGGTGACTCACGGATGGTTTGTTCAACTAACTCAAAACCAACTCAACCCGGATTGCAAAAACCAATTTGGTTTTCTTTTCATTGATATCTTACCAAAGGGGGGAAAAGTCAATAAAAAAAGAAAAGTTCTGGAAATTATGTATGAAACGAAAGAAGGCAGTGGAGTGCCAAAAAGGGTCCAATTTCATAGCACTGCCTGCCATTGAGCAAATCTTTCTGCTAATTTATAGCAGACAGAATCTGCTAGATGTAAGCATATTTCACCAGCAAGTGCAGAGCATGCTCGTCCACTGGTTAAATTGCTGTCTGTCGTTGGCTATCAATAACAGCCAGTTGGTTAGCGTGCCCATTTCTATGCAGAACGGTTAGATGCGCTGTGATATGAGAAACGCTGAGTATTGGCTCTATGAAATTGGTCCCATCAGGCAGGCATAGGGGTGGGAGGGAGGGGGAGGGGGGTGGGTTGGCTTAGCGTAACTTGCCTTGGGTCTCATCCAGTACTGATGCTGATGGGGGAGAGTGTGGCACCGTTGACGAGGCACGGAACAAGACCAACGAGAAACAAGAGTCAAAGACAAGTGATCACACGTTAAAATGCACATGGCAGTACAGTGGAGGGTGGTCAGAGCTCAACTGGTTCATATCAAGTTTCTTAAGGCCAAAGACATTAACTTTTTTGTTCCTTGCAGAAAAACCCTATTTAAAATCGTACTCAAAGCAGTTCATTTGAATAGGGGTTTACTCAAAGCAGTTCATTTGAATAGGGGTTTTGCACACACCAGCTTAATCTCATTTCCAATTGGCTTAAATTTTTCCTTTTATGCATCTGCTGAGCAAGTTACAGGTGTAACATTGGGATTAAACCCATGCATGACCTCAAGTTTAACAATGCAGACATTTCAATTATCCCTACCACTAAAATTGCCCAATTATATGAAACGTTGTGTCCACTGGTGCAAGAAACCCTTCAATCAATAGAAAGTAAGGTAATCCCATCTAGAGAACTAGCTGGCAAATTACTGGCTGAGTAGTTAAGACATCTACACTAGTAAATAGACAATCATGATTACTGTCAACATTTTATGTAGGATTATATCCACAAAGCAAAGGCATGTGCGAACTTATTTAGTAAGGAAACAGTAACAAAAGTTAGTACAGTCACAATTCTTCTTTCAAATACAAATTTTCAGTTTTAAATTCTGAAGCAACATTTCAAATTGGAATTTTAAGTTTTACCAGTTGAGCAATGATGATGATTGTGCTGGGACAATCAGTTAATCGTTAATTAATTTTGATAATTGATTTGGTTATGACTGATGAAGGATATGTTAAGAATTAGGAATTTTGGAAGTAACTAAAATCGTTAATCGCTATTGTTAATTTGATGCAAGGAGAAATAGTTCCAGGAGTTTTAATGTACAAGGGGTAAGTAAAGGAATTTCTATCACAACATTATTACTAAGATGTTTATAATGAAGAGATTATTTTGACGTCTATACCAAGCTCATCTTCATTAGCTGTTAAATGAATCTCACAGGCTGACAATTCAAGGACAGGACTTGTAAAAAAATTAAAAAGAGAAAAAGTAAAAATAACAGAACAAATCGTCTCAGCACAGAGAGAAAGACGCACCCCAAAAAACAAGACGTGGAGATAAAAAACGTACGTTGGCACACTGTGTTAGCTATTCAAAGCACATGATGGTTTGGAATGCATTGACGTACGTACGGTGAGGACAAAACGGTTAACATTTGGCCAATAGTTCCATCTCAGCAACCATGTTGATAGACAACATGATGACTAGTGGATACATACTATTACAGTCAGTGCCATAACTCATGACATTGGGATGATGGAAAAATGGCTTGATAGCCCTTACCAAAAACTTGAATTATAGGAGTTAAAACTGTTCGAGGCAGGGTAAAGGCTAAATTTATCTTTAAATTTGAGGTGTTGATTCAATGAACATGTAAAATGTCCATGCAATGTCCACTGAAATTAACTGCAACCTCTTTCTTTAGGAGTTAATATGAGTTTTGGCATTACCAATCAATTGTATACCCTGCCTTTGAATTAGATTTTTGTACTCCTTTTTTGGCTGTATTCTTTCATTTGTTATTAAAGGCAATAATAGTAGTACAAAGGATATTGAGTATTTCATGATATAATTTTTGACAAAATATTAATTTGTGAATTTACAAAGTTGGAAATATCAAATATCAAATCAATTTTCACCAAGGCCTGTTTTTATAAAAAATATTAGTTAATGACATAATTTCCAAAAAGCTATTTCTTTTCTCACAAACCATGTTTCATAAAATGAACTTAATAACATCATTTCCATATGCTGTTGTTTATGAAATACTGTAAGCTGTCAGTGGAATCATAAAAGTTGCAAATACCAGAAATAATCTTTTTGATATTAACATATTTGGTACAAAAATCAGTAATTTGTTCCAATAACATGAATTAAGACACTTTTTCCTCCTTACTTTCCCCTGCACCCCTCCCTTAAAAGAATACCCTGTGTACAAACCTTCATACAATGCATTTGCATTGCAACCAGCCGAACCACAGCTGAACAGAACACAGGTGGAGGGGTAAAGCGCATACCCCCGGTTGGAGCTGACATTGTAAGCAGTGATAGACCATCCCCACCCCCTGGGGCTGAGCCGTCACAGAGAAGCAGAGCCAGGCAGATGTTGAGCAGAGACTAAACCCAAAAATAAATGTGTTAAAGGATAACTCAAGCCCAAACTTTTTCAGCATTCTGTAGATATAAGAATGCTTTTTGATTTGATTACTGCCCTTCACCATATAATGGTAGCCCTTTTAAGATAAAGATATATTGCCTGTGTTTTATCGTTATTTTGACAGAAATTTCAGGCAAATTTTTTTCACCAGAGCATTGCAATTTTACTTGAGGAAAACAAATACTTCAAAATTACATATTTCAAAGAGTAAATAACATCCCAAATTAATTAATGGTGAATCACGTCATTAATTAAATAACTGTTAAATCAAGCTTCTGAGATTTTTTGTGTGCAATATCTCCTTCTAAGGTATTTGTTAGCCTTTTTAAAATGAAATTTAGCAATGTTCCAAATCAAACAAAACTTGGCGGAAACTGCCAGTAAAATCACCAAAAACATGTATCTTTTACAATTTTAAAACCGTTTGTTTGTACAAAGTGCTATCGAGGAGGTTAAGCAACTAGAATTTTTTACTAGACTAAAAAAGATAGGGGAGGATCCCAAGGACCATCCCTCACCCCTTTCCTTCCCGGACAAAAAGTATTTAATGTCCATGGAAATACCATGAAATAAAATACCTTGAGGTGAGGCAGATGGCTGATAATACTCTGCGTAGAGTCACATAGAGTCACATAAATACCCTTCAGAAAGTTAGCTGCTGACTCCCAGTCCATGTGACGCTGGAACAAAAAACATGAGCATTAGAAGCATTCCTTGAGATGGTTGGACTAAACATCAATGTGACAATAATAACTCACAGGTGCACATGGAAAACACTTTCCTGATGAAGCAAACTCACTCCTCGGATTACAGAATTTTTCTCCCAAAGTTGGGCGGATAACAGGGAAAATTCCTCAATCTACTCATTACCCCTGTTTTGTGGCACAGACATGAGGGTATGTAGGTAAAACTTGTAGCTTTGCATGGTGAAGAAGATAAGTAAACACTATTTGCGGTGACATTATGTGAAATTCTCTATTGAGTAGTTAGTTCCAAAAAGAACTACATATGTGTATTAGGATACAAGAGAAAAGAGAATCTCTTCTTGGCCAAAGCTTACCATGAGTGTAGGTTTCTTGTGGATCTTATTGAAGAGTTTATCCAGCCTCTTCAGGATCAGGATGAGAGCGGGTCTTAGGTCCTGACTTCTCCAATCAGTCTGTGGGATCATCTGGGTTATGTACATCTGCAGACCCTTACAGCCCATGGTGATGGGATCATGGGGGGCCACCTTCAGTAGGGTGTGAGCAACTTCAGCCAGTCTCTGTTGGTTGTCAAATTGGAATTATGTGATGAAGACTCTTAATTAGTGGCAAATGTCAAAATTAGCCAAATTTGCCGAGTATAAAATTTGTGTTTGCTGATCAAAACATTAAGAATGCATTTTCACTACTTTCTAGTCGAAGGAAAGATACAACATTGGTAATTACCCAATTGCAAAATTACTAAATTATTATCTGAAAGATAACTTGGAAGCTAAGTTGGTAAAGGTACCAATTATACTGAAAACAACTTTTGTTGGAAGTGATCTCATTTCAAATAGTTGCTGCCCCATATTTTCTGTAAAAATATGCATGTTTTTCCACGCTTTTCTAATGGCACTGCTTCTTGTATCTTCTTTTGTGCTCCTTTCACACCCAACTAACTTCTGCCCACTCTTGTGTTTAAAAGTATGTGTGCATGTCTGTATATTGTCCATTTTGCCTTTGAGAAAGAACCTGCTAGGTTTGAAATGTAGGGCCAATAACTACTATTTTGCATTTATACTACAGGTCCTTTAGGTTGGTAAGCAGTTTACAACAGCTAATTCTCTATTGATACTACAGGTCATTTAGGTTGGTAAGCAGTTTGCAACAGCTAATTCTCTATTGATACTACAGGTCCTTTAGGTTGGTAAGCAGTTTGCAACAGCTAATTCTCTATTGATACTACAGGTCATTTAGGTTGGTAAGCAGTTTGCAACAGCTAATTCTCTATTGATACTACAGGTCCTTTAGGTTGGTAAGCAGTTTGCAACAGCTAATTCTCTATTGATACTACAGGTCATTTAGGTTGGTAAGCAGTTTACAACAGCTAATTCTCTATTGATACTACAGGTCATTTAGGTTGGTAAGCAGTTTACAACAGCTAATTCTCTATTGATACTACAGGTCATTTAGGTTGGTAAGCAGTTTGCAACAGCTAATTCTCTATTGATACTACAGGTCATTTAGGTTGGTAAGCAGTTTACAACAGCTAATTCTCTATTGATACTACAGGTCATTTAGGTTGGTAAGCAGTTTACAACAGCTAATTCTCTATTGATACTACAGGTCATTTAGGTTGGTAAGCAGTTTGCAACAGCTAATTCTCTATTGATACTACAGGTCATTTAGGTTGGTAAGCAGTTTACAACAGCTAATTCTCTATTGATACTACAGGTCATTTAGGTTGGTAAGCAGTTTACAACAGCTAATTCTCTATTGATACTACAGGTCATTTAGGTTGGTAAGCAGTTTACAACAGCTAATTCTCTATTGATACTACAGGTCATTTAGGTTGGTAAGCAGTTTGCAACAGCTAATTCTCTATTGATACTACAGGTCATTTAGGTTGGTAAGCAGTTTACAACAGCTAATTCTCTATTGATACTACAGGTCATTTAGGTTGGTAAGCAGTTTACAACAGCTAATTCTCTATTGATACTACAGGTCATTTAGGTTGGTAAGCAGTTTGCAACAGCTAATTCTCTATTGATACTACAGGTCCTTTAGGTTGGTAAGCAGTTTACAACAGCTAATTCTCTATTGATACTACAGGTCATTTAGGTTGGTAAGCAGTTTACAACAGCTAATTCTCTATTGATACTACAGGTCATTTAGGTTGGTAAGCAGTTTACAACAGCTAATTCTCTATTGATACTACAGGTCATTTAGGTTGGTAAGCAGTTTACAACAGCTAATTCTCTATTGATACTACAGGTCATTTAGGTTGGTAAGCAGTTTACAACAGCTAATTCTCTATTGATACTACAGGTCATTTAGGTTGGTAAGCAGTTTACAACAGCTAATTCTCTATTGATACTACAGGTCCTTTAGGTTGGTAAGCAGTTTGCAATCAGCTAATTCTCTATTGATACTACAGGTCCTTTAGGTTGGTACGCAGTTTGCAATCAGCTAATTCTCTATTGATACTACAGGTCCTTTAGGTTGGTACGCAGTTTGCAATCAGCTAATTCTCTATTGATACTACAGGTCATTTAGGTTGGTAAGCAGTTTGCAACAGCTAATTCTCTATTGATACTACAGGTCCTTTAGGTTGGTAAGCAGTTTACAACAGCTAATTCTCTATTTATTTTTCTAATGACTAGACTGAAACTTTCACACGTTGGTTGTTTAATGTATATCTGGATTACAAAGTAACAAAGTAAACTATTCAGTGCAACATTACCAATGACACAACATGATAAGTTGAAATTCTCACAAGTTAATTGTTTCAGAAAAAATCTGTTAAATCTTTTTACCATGTGACATCGTTGGTCCAAAAGTTCAATAGAGGATGATGAGCTGTGTTGTCTCGACTCATTATGGGGCCTAAGTTCCTTCAGTCTGGCCAGGCTGTGGCAGTAATACCCTGCTGCTATACTCAGCAGCATATCCCGTGGCTTACAGAACTCATTCATGGGTTCGGCATCTTCAGAGTCATCCTCGTAGCGTCGACGGACTCTGTAGTCATTGTATCTGAGAAATTTGGAAAAATAAATGACAGAAAATAAAGTTCTGCAACAATAACTCTTCCACTTCACTTTTGATCAAATCTGATTGAGATTAAAAGATTTATAGCTTGAATTAATAGTCTGATCATAATACAATAATTTGTATTTTTGAAGGTGTAATTCATTATCATGGATCAGAAGGTCTTATCGATTAGCTATTGGAATGGAAGATATGATATAGTCCATAATCCCATAGGGGTAATCCATAATCCAATAGTTGCATTGGAAAGTGTAATCCTTAATCCAATAGCTGAAAAGGGGAGAATTAATCCATAATTGATGGATTGGAAGGTCTAATCCCTAATCCTTAATAATCCAATACCTGGATTGGAAGGCTTAGTTTAATCCTATGATACCTGAACTGAAAGTCCTCTCTCATATCTTCTTCTCCGAGATCAATCCCTCCAACATTCATGGCTGATTTGCGGGATGCCTTGTGGATGGAGCTTTGCTGTGAGTTATTGGAACTCTTAAAGCTTGTCGTAGAGTTGACGTTTTCGATCTTACGGCTGGGTCCACTTGTGCTTCTGAAGATGTATAACAATGTAAAGAGTTTGCATGGTGGATGTACAGTAAGAGTCAGGTTTACAGTAGCACCAAGTAACAATCTCTTATCAATTTAGAGGCCATAGCAGCCGGAGGTGGCCACAACACAATGCCCATAGTAGTCGTATGCTATAGTGCCATTGATATGCATAAAACAAAATTGAGATTTTCCTAATATTGCACTCTTACAAGATACATGATAAGAACTTAATGTTTTCACATATTTTCACTTGAAAGAAATACCAGCAAAATAATTTAAATCTATCAAGCCATGACTACTGTAAAAAAGGAAGGTTTGGGATTGGACATGAGAAAGTAGTTTATCTATAACTCACCGTGCCAGTGTCTCTGCTCCTATAATGAGTGATTTCATGCATACTCCCATGCTGTTGATGACAGCTGTTTCTGATTTGGCAGCGCTTGGGTTGTCTCTCTTCTTGGTCTGCTCCTTGACATGATCAAGGTACAGTGGCATGAGGTCTGCTAGGACACTCTGAGATAACAGTGAGGGAACATTAGTGGTCTGTTTAGCACTGAAATCATTAGTTAGTTTGAGAGATGAGAACTGGATATATTGGAGGCACTATAGGTTGACCCTTCTCCAGTGTTCACATAATACACCAATCCAGCTTTTACACAGGTGGTATAGCTGAGTTGTCAGCATTGATACGGGTTGGCAGGGACTATATGGCCATAACTACATCAGGGTATTCAGCATTGATACAGGTTGGCCGGGACTATATAGCCATAACTACATCAGGGTTTTCAGCATTGATACGGGTTGGCCGGGACTATATGGCCATAACTACATCAGGGTGTTCAGCATTGATACGGGTTGGCAGGGACTATATGGCCATAACTACATCAGGGTGTTCAGCATTGATACAGGTTGGCCGGGACTATATGGCCATAACTACATCAGGGTGTTCAGCATTGGTACGGGTTGGCAGGGACTATATGGCCATAACTACATCAGGGTTTTCAGCATTGATACAGGTTGGCCGGGACTATATGGCCATAACTACATCAGGGTTTTCAGCATTGATACAGGTTGGCCGGGACTATATGGCCATAACTACATCAGGGTTTTCAGCATTGATACGGGTTGGCCGGGACTATATGGCCATAACTACATCAGGGTTTTCAGCATTGATACAGATTGGCCGGGACTATATGGCCATAACTACATCAGGGTTTTCAGCATTGATACGGGTTGGCCGGGACTATATGGCCATAACTACATCAGGGTTTTCAGCATTGATACAGATTGGCCGGGACTATATGGCCATAACTACATCAGGGTTTTCAGCATTGATACGGGTTGGCCGGGACTATATGGCCATAACTACATCAGGGTGTTCAGCATTGGTACGGGTTGGCAGGGACTATATGGCCATAACTACATCAGGGTGTTCAGCATTGATACGGGTTGGCAGGGACTATATGGTCATAACTACATCAGGGTGTTCAGCATTGATACGGGTTGGCCGGGACTATATGGCCATAACTACATCAGGGTGTTCAGCATTGATACGGGTTGGCCGGGACTATATGGCCATAACTACATCAGGGTGTTCAGCATTGATATGGGTTGGCAGGGACTATATGGTCATAACTACATCAGGGTGTTCAGCATTGATACGGGTTGGCCGGGACTATATGGCCATAACTACATCAGGGTGTTCAGCATTGATACGGGTTGGCCGGGACTATATGGCCATAACTACATCAGGGTTTTCAGCATTGATACAGGTTGGCCGGGACTATATGGCCATAACTACATCAGGGTTTTCAGCATTGATACGGGTTGGCCGGGACTATATGGCCATAACTACATCAGGGTTTTCAGCATTGATACAGGTTGGCAGGGACTATATGGCCATAACTACATCAGGGTGTTCAGCATTGATACGGGTTGGCCGGGACTATATGGCCATAACTACATCAGGGTGTTCAGCATTGATACGGGTTGGCCGGGACTATATGGCCATAACTACATCAGGGTGTTCAGCATTGATACGGGTTGGCCGGGACTATATGGCCATAACTACATCAGGGTGTTCAGCATTGATACGGGTTGGCAGGGACTATATGGTCATAACTATAGGTTAGAATGCACACAAATGCTTGAGAATGTTAAGAACAATGCAAAGTATGCTGTTACAAAGATGCAGTAGATGTCTGAAATATCTCCCATTACAATCTCTCACTTTGCAATGAAATGCTGAAAAGATGAATGGAACATTTAATATGCCTATCCACATAACCACACACGCAATGCTGAAAATCTCATCTATGAATATGTATTAACAAAAATAAGCTCATATAAGGGAATAGGTATGCGGACAATTTTTCTTGCAGAGTTTTGGCAATCTGGCATTGATTCTGAGCTACTGTAGGGGACAGTAACTTTTTGAGTGTGACATATGTAGGAATATATATGTTGAGCAGTCTGGTGGGGGTGGGGGGTGGTGCGTGTGGTGAAGTTTATGCACAAAAGGGCTACATTTATATGCACTTACCAGCATCTGTGCACTCCTTATGGACTCCGGGGCGTATGCCACCACTATAGCACAAAGTCTGATTGCCTCCCCGACATTGAAGGTTGCTAAGTGATCATTACTATAGCAGAAATCCTGTCAAAAGATTGCCAAATTCAAATGAAAGACTCTAGAATGATAAGTAGCAGCACACTTACAGGTCCTGTGTCCATTCATCTGTAATTCTGAGCATGGGTACAAAACCCAGAAAGATAGAAAACGACCCAAAAATCTGCTGCTGTCGTCTCAAAACTCTCCTTTTTCCAAGAAAGTTGTCATTGAGTTGATATTAAAGTGAGTTTTACAATTTTTTTGTCACACAGGACAAGGTAGATTATCCATTTTATGGGATGTCATGGTCGACTGGCTTAGTGAATTAGACTCAGGTTCTGATGGTCAGTGGTGGCGCTACAGGGGGGCATGGGGAAAATGCCCCCCGGTTACTTTCTTTGCCCCCCCCCAATTTGCCCCCCCCAATTTTTTCCCCGATGTTAAGTCAATGCTTTTTCAGCAGTACAAAATTACATTAAAGATTAATGTTTGCCCCCCTTAAATTTAAGCTTGCCCCCCCTCTTGCCCCCCCCCCTCCCCCCAGTTTAACAGGTCTGCCCAGCCGGCACACGACGTCAATATGACGTCGAAAACAGGTTGATATGACGTTGTGACGTTGATCAACATAAACACGACGTTGATTCAACGTCGTTTTTGTGACGTTGCTTTTATGTCGAAAACAGACGTTGATTCAACGTTGATTTTCTGACAAATAAGCCCAAATTAATTAGATTTCTTTTTCTTTAATTAACTTTTTGTCCAAAATATTCCTTGATTTAGCATCGTTTTTGTGACAAATTAATTATCACGGTACTGTCGATCATGATAATTCGTTCTTTCAATATTTTTTGGTGTCAAAATAAGACGTACTTGCCGCTGTAATATTTTTTCATATGATTTATAACGTCATTAACACGATCCACGATCGAGCTGACCGTGCGTACGGGACTTTCACTAGGAAGTTCGCCTCTGTTGGTGAAAAATGGAAATGATGCATGCGGCGCAGCGCTTCTCGTTTGGCACTCGACAAGTCGGATCACTGTGAAACCAACGTACCGGGGCAAGCTCTCTTCATTCATTTGTTATTATTCCACTTCATTAAGTAACAGTTACAGAAAACAACTAACCAGGTAATTTCCATAAATAATGTAGATATAATTTAGGCATGCATGGTCTGATGGTAGGTTAGAATGTATTTGAAGATGGCATGAATGACCGAGCGCTTACGCTTACTGCAGATTTCGCACAATGATGGAAAGCACACTGCATCATGTACATTGTAGTATTGTACATGTACATTGACTTGTACTGTCGAAGACTGGAAACCAGACCGCTTTCGAGTCAGATTCTTTTAAAAATAGGTTTCTACATGCAGTAGTATTAATAAAATAAATCTGTATAACATTGATTCTGCAGAATAATGACAAACGAGGTCATGTCAGCAATGAACATGAAGGGGAATGGAGGCAAGATTGCCTTCTGTGAGAGTGTCCTCTTCAGAGTTGTAAAAGGTAGGCTTGCATACAAATCTTAAACATAAGATGAACAAAATCCTTGATACATTGTTGGATTAGCTAATGGGTGATTCTGTAAATCAGGGGCCCAAACTTTGACATCCCCCCGTTAGGCCAATGAAAGTTGATTACTAGTTTGTATGTAAACTTTCGACTACAACTGTATGTGTACCCAGATTAAATTATATCCCCATCATTGAAGGAAAAACCACTTCTCAACGTTGCAAATATACTTTTCACAATTACAATTGAGTTGAAACTGTACAGGTAAAGTAATCATGATATGTACATGTATGCATGAATTGTGGCCTTTCGCAATGAACAGAAAACTAATTGATGATAATTGCTTTCATAATGTACGCAATATCTAAATGTTATCAACAGGAATAAATAAATACATTTGGGGACACAAAATTAATCACAACTTAGCTAGTGTTGGGGTTAATTGTAAATGTTATCCTGGATATGTTATCCTTTTTTCTTTCAATAAAATTGTCATGGCCTTCATTCGAGTGCTTTCCTTTGTGCATTTTTTCCTTTATTTCCACCTCCTTAAAAATGTAATGGACACCTCAACAATTTTGTTGCAGGGATTCTGTGTGCAATTGGATTGTCAATAAAATGGCTGATACAGCGCAGTCCAAACACACAGGCCATGATCTGCATGGTTTAATACACACAGAATCTCCACAACAGAGGAAATTAATCCTGACGTTGATCCAACGTGGAAATCCTGACGTTGATCCAACGTGGAAATCCTGACGTTGATCCAACGTGGAAATCCTGACGTTGATCCAACTTTCAAATCCAATGTATTTTCAACGTTGATCCAATGTTGGTACATGACGTTGTATCAACGTTGATACAACGGTGTTGTGCCCGCTGGGTGGCGCCGCCGCTGCTGATGGTATAAGCCCCATTTACACATATATACAAATTTCTCACATGACTTTGCAAAACACATACAAGTCAATGACGGTGTTTACACATATGCAATATATACACAAACGATGAAGAATTTAAGTTGTGTGACAAAGTTGTGTATGTGCAAATGGGCCTTAAGTCTACATAGTGGTTCAAATACTGGCCAAAGAGTGCTGTACTTGCACAAGACACTTTACCATAGTTGCTTCTCTCCACCAAGAAATATGTACCAGCAATAGCCGGGGACTAATTTATGATGGACTGGCATCCCATCCAGAGAGAACAGAAATGTTGTTTCATGTCAATGATACTGGTGATAAACAGCAGTCGGAAGAGCCATATTTGTGCAAGACTTTACGGGTAAATCCAATCAATGTTTCTTGTTAAAAATTCTTACAAGTTTTTACAAAACTGAATTCCTGAGTTGAATAGTAAACATACCAGTGTCTTCATGGGTTTTTCACCAGTAACAAGCTGCAATATATCAAGAGTATCTTTGCTATCCTTCTCCATGGATAGCAGAAGACGGAACAGACACTTGGGAGATATCTACACAAAAAGTTATAAAGATATAATATTTAAATTCATTTCATATTAACAATATGTGAGGAAATGGTTATATACACACTAGTCACCTTTAATATATGCACTCCACCAAGTGCACAACCCTTTAATAGTTGTACCTGTTGTCTACACTACGCACATGCATAGGAATGTACATGTACGATTTACGCACATTGCATGAGGGGACTGCAAATTTATTGAAGTTTAGACAGTTTTACATCCAAATTTGCTCCATAAAAAGTGTTGAGTTGATAGCTCAAGAGCAGTCCTTGCTGTTCTGCAAGTGTATTGGTGCATTGGGTAGGTCTCCCTGGTTCTTTTCATATATATATTGTTTTGTTTGTGACATTCTATTTGTTGTATAAAGTGGTGAAAGTGTGACCTTATAATCTCATCGATTGGAAAAGTTTTCATCAATGGCGTCGTATACTTATTTGCTATGCATGTAGCGTGGTTTTGTTTTTTTGTGTAGCAATAGCAAAACACATTGTGTGGTGCATGCTTATAGCACAGTACATTACAGCACTGGATGTTGTGTATGATAGTTATGCATAGTGCAGTTATGTATAAATACTCTGGTTATATTTAATTGCAGAACATAAATGATCAATTATACATACAACTTATTGTGAAGTTGATGATTTTCACAAACCTCACTTGAAATCTTTCTGTTTGAGGTGCTATCATTAACAGACAAATTATTTCCCAGAATAATGTTTGCCTTTATGAAATAAAAAAAACTACATCAGAATGTAAACAAAATATCTTAAACCATTTTAACTGTTTTCTCTTTAACAACACATTGAAATGAACTGAAACTTTCACAAGATGGTTTCATACATGTATCTCTTGATTCTTATAAAGTATGGATGCATTTACAGACATTGGTTGGTTTCTGTGCGTATCTCTTGATTCTTATAAAGTATGGATGCATTTACAGACATTGGTTGGTTTCTGTGCGTATCTCTTCATTCTTATAAAGTATGGATGCATTTACAGACATTGGTTGGTTTCTGTGCGTATCTCTTCATTCTTATAAAGTATGGATGCATTTACAGACATTGGTTGGTTTCTGTGCGTATCTCTTGATTCTTATAAAGTATGGATGCATTTACAGACATTGGTTGGTTTCTGTGCGTATCTCTTGATTCTTATAAAGTATGGATGCATTTACAGACATTGGTTGGTTTCTGTGCGTATCTCTTGATTCTTATAAAGTATGGATGCATTTACAGACATTGGTTGGTTTCTGTACATATCTCTTGATTCTTATAAAGTATGGATGCATTTACAGATATTGGTTGGTTTCTGTACGTATCTCTTGATTCTTATAAAGTATGGATGCATTTACAGACATTGGTTGGTTTCTGTGCGTATCTCTTCGTTCTTATAAAGTATGGATGCATTTACAGACATTGGTTGGTTTCTGTGCGTATCTCTTCGTTCTTATAAAGTATGGATGCATTTACAGACATTGGTTGGTTTCTGTGCGTATCTCTTGATTCTTATAAAGTATGGATGCATTTACAGACATTGGTTGGTTTCTGTGCGTATCTCTTGATTCTTATAAAGTATGGATGCATTTACAGACATTGGTTGGTTTCTGTGCGTATCTCTTGATTCTTATAAAGTATGGATGCATTTACAGACATTGGTTGGTTTCTGTGCGTATCTCTTGATTCTTATAAAGTATGGATGCATTTACAGACATTGGTTGGTTTCTGTGCGTATCTCTTGATTCTTATAAAGTATGGATGCATTTACAGACATTGGTTGGTTTCTGTGCGTATCTCTTGATTCTTATAAAGTATGGATGCATTTACAGACATTGGTTGGTTTCTGTGCGTATCTCTTGATTCTTATAAAGTATGGATGCATTTACAGACATTGGTTGGTTTCTGTGCGTATCTCTTGATTCTTATAAAGTATGGATGCATTTACAGACATTGGTTGGTTTCTGTGCGTATCTCTTGATTCTTATAAAGTATGGATGCATTTACAGACATTGGTTGGTTTCTGCGTATCTCTTGATTCTTATAAAGTATGGATGCATTTACAGACATTGGTTGGTTTCTGTGCGTATCTCTTGATTCTTATAAAGTATGGATGCATTTACAGACATTGGTTGGTTTCTGTGCGTATCTCTTGATTCTTATAAAGTATGGATGCATTTACAGACATTGGTTGGTTTCTGTGCGTATCTCTTGATTCTTATAAAGTATGGATGCATTTACAGACATTGGTTGGTTTCTGTGCGTATCTCTTGATTCTTATAAAGTATGGATGCATTTACAGACATTGGTTGGTTTCTGTACATATCTCTTGATTCTTATAAAGTATGGATGCATTTACAGACATTGGTTGGTTTCTGTGCGTATCTCTTCATTCTTATAAAGTATGGATGCATTTACAGACATTGGTTGGTTTCTGTGCGTATCTCTTCATTCTTATAAAGTATGGATGCATTTACAGACATTGGTTGGTTTCTGTGCGTATCTCTTCATTCTTATAAAGTATGGATGCATTTACAGACATTGGTTGGTTTCTGTGCGTATCTCTTCATTCTTATAAAGTATGGATGCATTTACAGACATTGGTTGGTTTCTTTGAGTATCTCTTCATTCTTATAAAGTATGGATGCATTTACAGACATTGGTTGGTTTCTGTGCGTATCTCTTCATTCTTATAAAGTATGGATGCATTTACAGACATTGGTTGGTTTCTGTGCGTATCTCTTCATTCTTATAAAGTATGGATGCATTTACAGACATTGGTTGGTTTCTGTACATATCTCTTCATTCTTATAAAGTATGGATGCATTTACAGACATTGGTTGGTTTCTGTGCGTATCTCTTGATTCTTATAAAGTATGGATGCATTTACAGACATTGGTTGGTTTCTGTACATATCTCTTGATTCTTATAAAGTATGGATGCATTTACAGACATTGGTTGGTTTCTGTGCGTATCTCTTCATTCTTATAAAGTATGGATGCATTTACAGACATTGGTTGGTTTCTGTGCGTATCTCTTCATTCTTATAAAGTATGGATGCATTTACAGACATTGGTTGGTTTCTGTGCGTATCTCTTCATTCTTATAAAGTATGGATGCATTTACAGACATTGGTTGGTTTGTGCGTATCTCTTCATTCTTATAAAGTATGGATGCATTTACAGACATTGGTTGGTTTCTGTGCGTATCTCTTCATTCTTATAAAGTATGGATGCATTTACAGACATTGGTTGGTTTGTGCGTATCTCTTCATTCTTATAAAGTATGGATGCATTTACAGACATTGGTTGGTTTCTGTGCGTATCTCTTCATTCTTATAAAGTATGGATGCATTTACAGACATTGGTTGGTTTCTGTACATATCTCTTCATTCTTATAAAGTATGGATGCATTTACAGACATTGGTTGGTTTCTGTGCGTATCTCTTCATTCTTATAAAGTATGGATGCATTTACAGACATTGGTTGGTTTCTGTGCGTATCTCTAGATTCTTATAAAGTATGGATGCATTTACAGACATTGGTTGGTTTCTGTGCGTATCTCTTCATTCTTATAAAGTATGGATGCATTTACAGACATTGGTTGGTTTCTGTGCGTATCTCTTGATTCTTATAAAGTATGGATGCATTTACAGACATTGGTTGGTTTCTGTGCGTATCTCTTCATTCTTATAAAGTATGGATGCATTTACAGACATTGGTTGGTTTCTGTGCGTATCTCTTCGTTCTTATAAAGTATGGATGCATTTACAGACATTGGTTGGTTTCTGTGCGTATCTCTTCGTTCTTATAAAGTATGGATGCATTTACAGACATTGGTTGGTTTCTGTGCGTATCTCTTCGTTCTTATAAAGTATGGATGCATTTACAGACATTGGTTGGTTTCTGTGCGTATCTCTTCATTCTTATAAAGTATGGATGCATTTACAGACATTGGTTGGTTTCTGTGCGTATCTCTTCATTCTTATAAAGTATGGATGCATTTACAGACATTGGTTGGTTTCTGTGCGTATCTCTTGATTCTTATAAAGTATGGATGCATTTACAGACATTGGTTGGTTTCTGTATGTATCTCTTCATTCTTATAAAGTATGGATGCATTTACAGACATTGGTTGGTTTCTGTGCGTATCTCTTCATTCTTATAAAGTATGGATGCATTTACAGACATTGGTTGGTTTCTGTGCGTATCTCTTCATTCTTATAAAGTATGGATGCATTTACAGACATTGGTTGGTTTCTGTGCATATCTCTAGATTCTTATAAAGTATGGATGCATTTACAGACATTGGTTGGTTTCTGTGCATATCTCTTCATTCTTATAAAGTATGGATGCATTTACAGACATTGGTTGGTTTCTGTGCGTATCTCTTCATTCTTATAAAGTATGGATGCATTTACAGACATTGGTTGGTTTCTGTGCATATCTCTAGATTCTTATAAAGTATGGATGCATTTACAGACATTGGTTGGTTTCTGTGCGTATCTCTTCATTCTTATAAAGTATGGATGAATTTACAGACATTGGTTGGTTTCTGTGCGTATCTCTTCATTCTTATAAAGTATGGATGCATTTACAGACATTGGTTGGTTTCTGTGCATATCTCTAGATTCTTATAAAGTATGGATGCATTTACAGACATTGGTTGGTTTCTGTACATATCTCTTCATTCTTATAAAGTATGGATGCATTTACAGACATTGGTTGGTTTCTGTGCGTATCTCTTCATTCTTATAAAGTATGGATGCATTTACAGACATTGGTTGGTTTCTGTGCGTATCTCTTCATTCTTATAAAGTATGGATGCATTTACAGACATTGGTTGGTTTCTGTGCATATCTCTAGATTCTTATAAAGTATGGATGCATTTACAGACATTGGTTGGTTTCTGTGCGTATCTCTTCATTCTTATAAAGTATGGATGCATTTACAGACATTGGTTGGTTTCTGTGCGTATCTCTTGATTCTTATAAAGTATGGATGCATTTACAGACATTGGTTGGTTTCTGTGCGTATCTCTTCATTCTTATAAAGTATGGATGCATTTACAGACATTGGTTGGTTTCTGTGCGTATCTCTAGATTCTTATAAAGTATGGATGCATTTACAGACATTGGTTGGTTTCTGTGCGTATCTCTTCATTCTTATAAAGTATGGATGCATTTACAGACATTGGTTGGTTTCTGTGCGTATCTCTTGATTCTTATAAAGTATGGATGCATTTACAGACATTGGTTGGTTTCTGTGCGTATCTCTTCATTCTTATAAAGTATGGATGCATTTACAGACATTGGTTGGTTTCTGTGCGTATCTCTTCATTCTTATAAAGTATGGATGCATTTACAGACATTGGTTGGTTTCTGTGCGTATCTGATCTTCATTCTTATAAAGTATGGATGCATTTACAGACATTGGTTGGTTTCTGTGCGTATCTCTTCATTCTTATAAAGTATGGATGCATTTACAGACATTGGTTGGTTTCTGTACGTATCTCTTCATTCTTATAAAGTATGGATGCATTTACAGACATTGGTTGGTTTCTGTGCGTATCTCTTGATTCTTATAAAGTATGGATGCATTTACAGACATTGGTTGGTTTCTGTGCGTATCTCTTCATTCTTATAAAGTATGGATGCATTTACAGACATTGGTTGGTTTCTGTGCGTATCTCTTGATTCTTATAAAGTATGGATGCATTTACAGACATTGGTTGGTTTCTGTATGTATCTCTTCATTCTTATAAAGTATGGATGCATTTACAGACATTGGTTGGTTTCTGTGCGTATCTCTTCATTCTTATAAAGTATGGATGCATTTACAGACATTGGTTGGTTTCTGTGCGTATCTCTTGATTCTTATCAAGTATGGATGCATTTACAGACATTGGTTGGTTTCTGTGCGTATCTCTTCATTCTTATAAAGTATGGATGCATTTACAGACATTTTACCCAAAATGTTTATAGTCTTAAGTCTACGTTTTTGGTTATTTCGGGAACTGGATACCCAAAATTGGAAATATTTTGTTACCCAGGTACCCATATGCAATATTGTAAAAACATATGCAATACAAGTAAATAGTCCCGAATGTATACAATAACTAATATGAACACAAGTTTCTCTTGTTTTGTTTTTTTGAGTCACAATAAATGTGACGGGCTCTGCGAAAATGAGTCGCTTCTCGCACGGCCTATTTCCACGTACAGGGTTGATGAATGTTTGGAGGGTGAAAACAAAAAGTGGAAATTGATTTTCTGATTATCCATTATTTCGGTTCTTTAGTATCTGTATTTTCATATTTATAAATCAAAAAAGCTGATTTGTATGAAGAAAGTGGAATAAATGATGATTTTTGTGTGCCTTTTGTTTTCATTTCGTCCGTTGTTTCCATTACAATGCGCTATAAATTGCTGCGTTTACGTTGATTGTGCTTGGCAAAAATATAAACCCCGCTAGCATTTAAGGAACATATTGGTAACTACGCACATTTTATTAGTAACCTTCTGAAAACTGTTTTTACAGGGTTTTTTTAATAGGCAATTTCTCCTATACGGGTTTACTCGATTGTTGACATAATACATATTTTCAAAAGGTGATAACTTTTGAACCGGACATGCCACAGTTGTTTAACAGGTATCAAAATGAAGCTTATTGCATGCTCTTTTCAGCCATGTATATAACTAAAAAAATATGTTCACCCCCATGTGACTCATTTTCGCAGAGCCCGTCACAAATGTGGGCTTACTGAAATAATTTCCTGCCTCTATATTAAAAACGTGTAGTATCCCCATTCCATAGAATTCATGTGTCCCACACTCCCACTAATTCAATAACTGTGAACAATAGGCACAAATACCAACTCGCATACCAACTCAAAACAAACTAGATACATCAAACAAGTTTTCTTGATTTTGTTCACCGAGGCTTCCATTTGTGTCACTTAAGTCGGAATTTTAAAAAGTTGTTTACAGGTAATTGGAACTGAAAAATGGAACTGGGTCATGACAGTTTCAGTTAGGCATATCTTTACCCAACTTGGATTTGACTTTGACCTTGTTAGTGGAAAATGGTATCTGTGTTAAAGTGGAAATTCTTGTTAAGCAGTGCCATGATCATGGGCATTTTAGTAATACCTTTTGTGGGTTAACCTCTTCTTCTCCTTGAAGCAAAGGAGCAGCACTTCCAAACAACTGTCAGAATGGAGGGAGAAATAAATGCAATTAGGCCAGACGAGGGAATATTAATATTTCAAAATCTTATTTTGCCACTTATGAATGTAAATTGTTCATGCCCATCTTAGGTCTAAAGGGGAAGGTACAATATTGGTATTTGGTAACATACGTTCATTTTTAGTTTTCAGTATATCATAAATCAAACCTGTGAAACTTTCCTCACAGGAGGTACCACATTTTTGAGAAAACAACAACAAACTTTGACATGTTTGTTCTATTTAGTTTTACCAAAATAAATTGCCTTCCTGTTTTCTGTAAGATGAAAGCAGTTTTTAGATAATGATTTGTTCACTTGATAATCAAGTAATAACCAAAGTTGTACCTTCTCTTTTAATGTAGAAAAGACCAATTGGCCATGTACACTAGAAAAAATAGGCCTGACCACAGACTCCATCCACTTTTACAAGTGGCAATCACCAACTCAGTATTAATCATGCATATTTAAGACAGGGCATCTTAACAACTTGTTTGCAAAATATTTACTTACCTGGAGGACAAATGGCTTCATGTGTAGAACATAGAACTGCCGACTGACATACTGAAAAGATAAAGATATCTATCAACATTGGTTTTCTTGGTTTGGACTGCCTTATGATATACACACACTTATCTATTATATGGTTACAATAAGCAAATAAAAGAGATTCAGCTTCTTGCAAATTTTACCTTGAAAAATCAATTAAAATGTTGATTTGCTTATATTTCATGAGACATCAAAAAAAGACAATCTAGAATCACATAATGACAAATAATGTCAAAACTAATAATGTAATTAGTTTGTTCAAAGTTCAAAGATTTGTTTCTTTCTGTGATATACTAATTTCAATTGAATAACTTAAGTGAATTCATGCAATTACTTCATTCTAAACTTCATATCTGGGAAAAGGATCAAATCATATTTGTAATAGCTACTATGGTGGAGTCATTTATATACACCAACATTTATTTCTGTTCTGTTTTTGTATTTTTGTCTGAGCCTGTGATACAGGTCAAGTCTGCATTGAAAGCTAAGGCTGTCTCTCAATCATTTTTTTCTAAATTATTACATTGCAAACTTTGTCAAGTTTTAAATTTTGATTAGCATTTTGCTAGGCAAAACAAGCGGTATTGTTCACTGAAAGACTTCAAGATTAATGAAAAAATAATAATTTGCAGGGATTTGTGGGGGGGGGGAGAAAACCTTGGCTACAGTACCTCAATAGCTCGGCAAACCAGACGATTGGTGCTATGGTAGTTGTATACTCTCAGGATAGTAGGCACAATGTACTGAAACCTGCATGAAATATAAATACTTTCTTTGGTACAACCTTCCATGACATGATCAAATTGAACCAGTGCATGACATAGAGCCCAGGACAAAGAGCAAAGATCCAAACGCTCCCACCACTGCAACACATGACCCTACAAACAATACATCTATATAAATCTATATAAATCTATACATTATTATTATTATTATTATCTACCGTATAGTTATGGAGTGTCAAGAACCACATGGTTGAAGGGCTTAACACATCTGACTTGTGTTATGATGGCCAAGTCATCAGAACGTGGGTTTGAATTCAAGGCACTTAACCACTGATGGCTTCTCTCCACCCAGGAATATAAATGGTACCTGATCGTAATCATTTAAGGAAAGATTTGAATGGCACAATAACTGGTGTAAAAATAATGTATTGTGTTTTGATGCTGCCTTATAAATGCCAATTTATTCTTATAAATGTATGTACCGCCCCCCCCCCCTTTTTGGCAGAGTGCCTCTCTTGTGCCCCAAATGTCTTGCCACCCAGGATCTGTATGTGAGCTTCTTCCATACCCTTTGGTTGCAAACATTTGCTTAAAGTGACGTGAGATGTTGATGAAGGATGCAAGGACGAGGCGTAGGATGGAGATGTCTTCACAGTGAAGGAGGAGGCAGCCATTGAGAACGTTAAGGAAGAGCTGAATGTCACCACTCCATGAGAAATCAGATGACATGTTCAGGAAGGTGGCTGCAGTGAACTGGTGTGGAAACAAATAATGTCATTATTCAAAACAACTTTGAATTTTTTTAAACGGGAACAACTAAGAGAATAAGAACTACACTCAATAAGATGGTATCAAACCTTGCTTGGAATCTATCTGAGGTGCTTTTAATTAAGTAAAATTAATAAAAACCATCTCAATTTTTGTCTTCCGGGGATAACAATTAAATGTTAGATGAATAGGACAAATCTAAATGCATGTTCAGTATTTTATCATAATGATACAATGTAATTAGCTAAAAGTAACTGCACAGGTTGATTGTTTAATTTATACCTTGATTCATATCAATTTAAAATATTTTAGATGCACTTTTGGCAACATTACCAATAGTGTATAACGGCAAAACCCTATAAATGTTATTCATTATTTATTGTATTATTTCCAATTATAAATGTACATTGATGTCTCCTACCTTCACCCACATATATTTGTGAACAACATCTAATCCAAAGAGTTCCTGTAAGATGATAAATATAACATACATATAATAACCTTTAAAAGTTACACAAAGGCAGAAGTACTATGAATCATACTAATCTACTGGCATAGTTGCTATTCACATTATCAGCTCTAGGTATATCTTACTGAGGGAACAACTTGTTATGTTGATTTGATGTATTGTAAGTTTATAATTACCTTGCCCTGTTTAGGAATTGTGTACAACATAAACTCAGCATCAAGTGACTTGCGAGGGAATGACGGCAGCCTTATCAACTCATCATGAAGAAAGGTAATATGAGAGCTCATCTGGAACAGCAAAGCAAAATACCATACATCTCTGAAGGGTTTATACACACAAATAAGACAAGGATGCGCCATTACAGTCAGTTTATTCACATGCCAAATGGCAATCAACACTCAAGGTGACTTAATTTTTATGTATGAAAATAAACATCTCTGTACTGAAGTAAGACAATGATCTAGGATTTCTACAATGTTTTCTTTGAACTCACCATTGGAGCCGGAGTGCTTTGCAGTGTAGCTAATGCAAAGTACACACGACCAAGCTCAGCTATCTTCAATGTAAATGCCTGCAAAAGATGAATAATTTACTAATTGATAATTCATTTATTTTATTCTAAATATAATCATTTATTAAGGACATCAGTGAACATTACAGATAGGTCAACTCTCTGTTATAGAAGTGAAAGAAAAATTTACACAGTTATAAAATATGTGTATATGGCATACCCTTAAACTCAGCACTAAAAGTAACTAAATACTTTGACCTCTCAAATCTTTCTTGATATCAAAAATTCAACTTTTACGCTAAAAATAGTGGAACAATTTAATGAATTCCAGTTTTATCTATATTTTTAGTTTTAAACAATGAGGGTAAAAAGTGCAATAATAAATTTACTTTTACATGAGTAATTATTATCATTTTTTGTATGTGGAATTGTTTTAATTTTTATATGTACAATATGTAAATTCAAATGAAATTTAACCCTTGGGGCCATGATGTTTTGAATATTTGCAAAATAAAACAATGTAATAATAGTAATACCAATCTTGATAACCAAAATAAAGAATTCTATGACAAAAAAAGATCTTTCAGATGATTTGGAGAGATACATACCTGTCTTTGTAGATGCTCAAGTCCTTCCATTTGGTCCATCTTCTTCAGTATGAGCTCAGGACACTGTGAACGTTTGTATGCATAGAAGTCCCTCACATATGACTTGACGTCCAACATTTGGTCTGTTTATGATAGATCAGTAATGTTAGTACGTCATATTCAAATATTACAATTTTTGAGTAATTTTCTTCTGTGATTTAAAGGAAATGATTGACATTGGTATTTGGTAACGTAAGTTAATTTCAATCCTCTAGTTTATAAGAAATACATATTAATACTAATAACCAGTGAAGGTTTTTATGTTTCTAAGATGAAAGCTTTACAACAAAATAATTTCTCAGGATGATTGATATGTGTACCAACTTAAGTTTTCAGATAATAATTAATTAATTTGATAATTTGGTAATTACCAATGTTGAACATTCTCTTTTAAGTTTTAGGATCATGTATTTGGTCATCTTCAATCATCATGGTTTGTTTTATTTTTTTATTTTGTGTTATTTCTTAATTCTGTGTTATTATTTCAGGGCCCAGGTTTAAATAAGAACAACGAACAAAGAAAAAAATTCAGCTTTAGAAGTTGGGGACTCAGAGTTATGGGAATGACTCAGAGTTATGGGAATGTACATGTATTCTTATCTTGAGATTTAGGATTTGGTTTATGGTGTTAAGTAAGTCACACAGTAAGTAAGTCATGCAGATGTTCTAATTTCTATCTCCTTTTTGATTGACCTAGGTCCAGGACAAGTCCTGCACACCGTTAGTGAGGGTCCAGCACTGCTTTACAGTCCCTGGTTTACCCCCATTCACAAGGAATAGTACTCATTTGAACTCCCTCCAAATGCATGTTAGGTTGAGTCCACACTACCAAGTTTTATGAATATGAAAGCTTACTGATTGAGCTATTCCCAGCTAAAAGGGTCATGAGATTTAGGTTTTAGGGTTTATGAGTTTATTTGGGGGTTTGAGATCATGGGTTTGTTTTTATTTCAAAGGAGACTATTTACTTACTGGTCTTTTTGTCGACTAGGAAGTGAGAGCAATGCTCCTGGATGGGAATATTAAAGAACTCCAGACAGTCCTGATGAATCTCTTCAAACTGCATGTCCTGTCAAAAAGAAAATAAATATATTTTTTTACAATTTAAAATTATCACTATAGGTTTTCCCAGTCGATTTTGGCAAATAAGCAGCCAATTTAAAGACCGCATCATTCTGTTTCGCGCGAAATTGAATGCTGCTCAAAATCATCATTCAATTTCATTTTATGAGTAGGCAATAGTACTCTTGCGTCATGCAATTTAAACAAAATAACCATCTAATTTAACAATCCACTCGAACAGCATTCAATTTCGCAGGAGCTTTTCACGCTGCGTATTTGGTCATTCAAATTCATTATTGGACAGGCATTTGTGGGTTTGTGGGCAATAAGAAACCAGGACCAAAAAAATATATAAATAAAAAAATCATAAAGACACACTCAAACAATAATTTACATTACAGAATTAGGCCCAGGTCAGAAAACCAATAAATATTCTAATCAGAGAATGAACAAAACAAAGTAAGACCGATTGACCCTATATAAAATTATTTTTGACAAAAAATATTGTCTAATACTATACAATTAGTCCAAAAGAATTTCTACGGTCATGTTTTTATTTTTTCCCCACAAGAATAAGGATTGAAAACATTAATCTGAGCTTACTTGTATGCTCAAAGTATATTTTAAAAAATCCCAGAAAATGATATAAAGAATCCAATTAACCTACCTCACTGATTGGTAACTGAGTTGGGATGTCTGTTTCATTAGGTCCATGAACAATCAATTTCTGCAAGATTTTAACAAAAAATTTGTCATCATTTATGAAATTACCTTAGTTATAAAATTCTCTAAAAGGTGATCTTAAAAGTTTTAAAATATGTCTTATTGGAAAATTAATGTTTGATTGTTACTTTCTATAAATCACTCGTCTTATGCAATGTATTGGTTCAAGTGAATTCAGAGTAGCACCCCCCCCCCCCCCGAACAAAAGAATTTACAAAATTGGAAGACTGCCATCATGGTTAATGTTGATGGTTAATGCTTGATGGTTAAGTTGGTAGAGCACTGGCATATTAACCCAGAGATGACAGGTTCGAATTCCACTCTAGTAAATTTTTCTTTGTTCACTCCAAACAATCCTAGAAGTTAATTTAGTTCTTATACCCATAAAATCAAGTTTTGGGGGTGTCCACTAGACAAGCTTGCTTTGTGCTGACCTCCAATCATTCTCCTATTTCTTCACTGAAACATTTGGTTTGTATAATGTATTGATTTAGTGGAATATATACTAAACTGAACTGAACCTAGGACATCTATACATTCTTCTGAATGAATTATCATACCCACCTTTGCACACGGCACATTGGCACTGATCAGTATCGTCGGCTGTATAACAAACAAATATGAGAATAACAAACAAGCAAAATTGTTACCATATTGGCATAACCATTATAATGACAATATACACATACAGAAATAATTACACCAATATATTACTATATTACTACATTTTCTAAGACCCATCTGAAATGGAATTGAAATTGAAATTCTAAAACTTCCCATAAGTTGTATGAACATAATGTTTATTAAAACATCATAGCTTTTTTTTTTTAAGACCACACTTCATCCATATTGTAGGTCATTGAAAAGCACAAGTCTATTCTGGTTTCATTTTAATTCCTATATATTTTTGTACAGTAGAAGGCCCCCACTATAATGAAAATAAAAATTTTGGTCTTGGGGGAGGGGGTAGGCTTGAGAAATGTTTAAGGGGGTGTAGACATAAGTAGTTTTGAGACATGAACATTCCCCCTGCCCACTGCAAGTGACAGGTAGAGGTGGTGCTAGAAATGTCTCCCCACTTACATCACACTGTTCCTTCTTCAAGGTTTGCTTGAGATCTTTGAAGGAGACACCAGAAACAAATGGGATGATATGCCATAGAACACTAAGGGTATTAGCAATGGCCTCGTTGGCACCCTCGTGGGGCGCTCGGCAGTGGTACACAATGAAGCCAAGCTAATAATATGAAAAAACAAAGGAGCTTGATTAAGTTCATACACTGATTGGCAATGACATCACAAACACTGCATCTGCCATATACCACATACATTTTTTTTTGCCTAATCGGGATCAATACTATTGACAAGGTCTGAAATGACATGCCCCAAGGTATCCCCCAAACCCTGTAAAATAAAAATTGAAACTTCAGTTTGAATTTGGTTCTTGTTGATTGTGAGTCCAGTGCTCTACCAATTGAAAGAATATTCTGACATACAAAATGGACCAGATACCACATCTTGTATCAATACTCACCAGGTAGTTGAAGAGGCAGTGGGCCGTCTGGGCAGGCAGCTCTCCATAATGAGATACCATCTTCTTCATCAGAAGAATAAGATCCTCCTAGGAAAAGAAAAAACAAAAGAAGAATGTTAAGGTATCTACTACATACCTTCTCATGTTGCTATCTTCTAGCTACTAATTTAGAAAGTTATCAAGTAATGGCACACAAAGACTAACTGGTTAAATAAGCTAACCGTACTTGGCAAACACTATTTAGTTAGCTATGTACTGTAGGGTCCTGTCAATCAAGCAGATTTGATTGACCAGTAGGATTACACCTTCCCATATTGACTGTTGCTACCTCAGTCAAGTGCTATGTAATGCTCATGGCGGTGCGGGTGGCATGACCAACAATTCTCAGTGTTTTAAAAGATGGGCAGGACATATTGCCATAAATCTGTATCAGTCTATTAACATCGGTTCTGTGACAAAAGTTTATTCACGCAATATAATGTCTATTGCCTGACGTACCTTTAGAACATGTGACAACTGAGGCGAGAATATGTTGGTAACTTTGACAAAATACATAAGTGGGCAATAGTAACACTTAAAAACCACTTTAATCTCTGCTAAATGTACCTGTTTGTCTTTGGCTGTGATCTTCTCTAGGATGTAACGACAGATGAGGGCTGGCTCTTCAACAAGACACGCCCATAACACCTTCTCTGCAACCTCACATACTACAATAAATAAGAGACAATGCCTAAATACCATTTATTAATTAACATACAATCAGGATGGGAACTTATTGGCACATCCCTGCCTCCATAACCAGTCAAATCACCACTTTTCCTTGCAAACCTTTGCTGTTGAATATCACAGCAAAATGTTAAGTGCTCAATACTCATCATTGGACTGGAGAGGCAAGACCAAATGACACTTACAAAAGAGGAATACTGATGGAGAGAACTATAGAAAGAAGTACACACAAAACAAATGAAGGAATAAATGTGAAACCTGACCAAAATTAAAGGACCAAAATCATTGAAAGGGAAAATAATAATATAAAGAAAATGTAAAACAAAAATAATAATAACTAATAATTATTATTACAAAATGGCTTTGTTATTACATGTAAGTAGCAATGATTTACCCAGCCCTGTAAATTGAATAGGTTATTGAGAAAGCAACAAACAAACAAACCTGCCACTCCTTCCTTATTCACTTCTGAGTCATCCAGCAGTGCCACCAAATGAACGATGGTTGTACACACACAGGACGGAAAGAACACACCAAATGTAGGTGGGCTGTGGTGAGCACGCTCAGTAACCAGTCCCTCATCATCACCTAATTAATATTCAGAGAAGTCAAAGGTCATAGAAGGCCAATATGGCCGTTAGAATGTGAGACCTTTAATGTTTGGTAATTTGAGATTTCATGGTCCAAGATTTTTGATTGGTCTGATGAAAGTGCTGTGTGTTATTCTGTGAACAAAATTGTCTCCGAGAGATAAACAGCAAAACAAACAGGAGACAAAACGTTACGTCCACAGACCTTTTTTCATAAAAATTTGTATCATTTAACGTTCCACATGTCACATGACTAACGGTGACAGTTGACAACGTGTTCAAACACACAACTCAGAATTTCACCAAAAATTCATGGAACGTCACAAAGAGTTCATTGATAAACAACAGATAATTCAAACAGAGAAAACTGAAGAACAAATCAAAGCATAATGGAATTGATTTGTGAAAAAGTGCTAGTCAAAACACTATGACTTGAAAATGTAAAATGACAAAGAATGTGAATTAAAGCACAGATACATTTGCAATGGAGTGCAAACAAAAAGTAACTCAAACTTGGGTGTTTTAAAATAAGGCAATCTTAAAACTAAAAGCTGAAAAACATTTTAAAAATTTGATGCAACATTTTTCAGCCTCTTTGCAGATGTATAACCCTAAGGAAGTTTTGGGCCAATTTTGCTTTATTAGCCAAGGAAATTGATGTTAGAAAGGTCGGGGAAACTAATCATTCGGCCTAAGAAATGGCTGTAGAATTCTGCAGACTGATATGCAGTAAAAGGGATAGTACAACATTAGTAATAACCTGATTACTAAAATTACCAAATTATTACTTGAAAGTTCACTTGATGTAAAGTTAGTAAATGTACCAATCATCTATAAAGATAAATTCTCTCAGTTCACAATAAAATATGCACATTTACAGCAATTTTTTGGCTCCATGCGTTTTCTATCCAGATGGTAAATGCTTTTTCACACTTTTCTCATGAAAAGGTTAGTTGTTTAATGTGTATCTTGATTTAAGAGAAAGTAAGCATATATCCACAGAAGTATGTTTTGCCAACATTACCAATGGTGTACCTTCCCTTAAAGAATCATGCAAGTGAAATTATTCATTTTTAACAATTTGGCCACAAATATTTTGGGCTGATCCACTGTACTCTTAGCCATCTTGATTTCCTCCACACAAGTCTATGAGAATCATAAAGAGGCATGATTCTAAAATAGACTAGTGCCTAGGATATGACCAGCTTCAGTGATCTTTTCTATGCCCAGCTGACCACAGGGAACTATACATGGGGGGGGGGGGGGAGAAGAAGAATGCAAGTCAGGCTTTCATGATTTAAATTTCAAAAAGATTACACCAGGAGATCGATTGTGTGTCTTCTCAGTCCTACATCTCTTCTCATTTTTCAGAAAGCAGAGTCTCATAGCATTCTGTATGATTTTATGGGGTTTTTTTTCACCACTATCTTCATGTAAGAAATACATGTAGTTCTATCACCAATGATTTTGGCCAGTTTTTCCATTGTGAATGTTTGTGGTACCATATCTCATACAGAATTAAATAAAAGCACATTTCTCACCAATCCGCTCATAAAATTGAGTCTCTGGTTTCCAAAAGTAGCAGGGTTGAGGTTGAAGGGGTGTTACTGTCACCTAAGTTACTTCCCAATGGAACCCAGGCAATCTCAATCTTATGTAGGTAAAAGTACTTTTATGATTGCATAGGTACCATTGGGGAGTACCTTGGGTGACAGCAATGCCTTCAGCAGTACTGAGAAGAGGTAATGGAATAACACCATGGAAGGAAAGAAAGGGAGAAAGTATGATACACTGGCCGGCCCTTGCCTGGAAAAGATCCATGGCACATATCCAACAATGATGGAGAAAACAAAAATAAATACTAAATGGGTTCAGGGATTGAGCAAGTAAAAATTTGAAATAGGAAAGATGGATGACTTCAGCAATTGAGAAGTAAAATGTTGAACTGAATCAAATCCTTCTCATGCAACAAAGTACTGCCCACTACCTCTGAAATATCTGTATAATGGCTTTAATAGGCTACCATTGCTGTACCACTTTGAATAAAGTGTCTACGCTAGTGACTATACACCAGACTTGACTTTATGACAAACTGGAAATATGAACAACCCTACTGGCATACATTCTCCTTATAGATCGGTCCATCATCACATTCAATCATTGATATCTACAGTGAGGAATATGTGTATAGTGCTACATGCAAACAGGTTGTTCCAATCATGGTACAATAACTTATTATCACAGACTTCTTTGTAAATACTACACAAGTGCAAGTCGATTTGCATAATGCATGCTGGTCTAACTAAGGATAAAAATACTGTAAATCTGACCCTAACTCCCCAGATATTGTATATCATTCGAATCAAATCAACGTCACAACCACACCATACAACAGTCAAACATGTTGTTTTTTCATATTTTTTTGGTTCAAATAAATAATGCAACTATGTATGTACGTGTAGTTGCATATTGTGTAGCGATATCTGGTGAGTCAGCACCCTTTATGATATGTGGTGAGATAATAAGTAACTATAATGCTGTAGTGCATTACATGTAAGTGGAATAGGTGCCTACCTGGAGTGGTGAGTTCAGTATATAGTGTGGTGAGAGAACAGCTTCTTGTGTGGTTAGTACAGTATCTGTTTAAGTGGTGTACTTAGGGTGTTGAGTGGAGTACAATAAACCTTGTGTGGTGATCGATATATATGGTGTTGTAAGGCAGTTGGTGAAATGAAGTATCTGGTGTAATGAATATTCTGCAAGGTGAGACAATTAAGTAACTCATGCCATCAGTGGAACAGGGAAAACCTGGAATGCTGAGTTTAGCTTCATCGTATTTAAAGAATGAAGTATCTGGTGTGGAAATTACAATGTTTCAGACTCGTATGACTCATAACTCAGATTCGAACTGTAGTCTGACTCAAGTCACATTCTAAGTGACTCACTTATCAATTCACCATGTACAATGACTAGAACGGTTGTGAGGTGCCGTACTTACTTACCTAGTCATTCAAGTGTTGTTTTATAATATGGCATAATCCTCCAATTTTCCAATTCAATTGATATTAATGTTTTCCACTTTTCTACTTCAATAATTAGCTGTTTTTGCTGCAGTTTAGATGTTTTACATGTACAGTATGTCTCTATAGTGCATTATATTATTGCAGGCACTAAGCACATATTGATCAATGGTGGCGCTCTTTGTTTTAAGTTGCTCAAGTGTGGCTGAATGACCTACTTAACTTGAAGGTCACAGGTCACCACTCCTGCACAACGTTACCTTTATTATATAAGTTTTATCAAAGTTTCCATTACTTTATTATATTCTTCAATAGTCATAGAGCACTGCTATTATAATTTGTTGTTTATGCTCTTTATAAAAAGAGTGATTTTGCTGGATAAGAAAAGTTGAGAAAAGTGAACGGAATTTATGTAATGTGTAGGCATTGTGTAAGACACACATGAGTTAAGGGGATCTATAGAAAGGCATATACGCCCACTGTTGGGATGTGCATAGTTGTGTTTTTGTAGTTGGAGTCACAATTATTAATTCATATAAGATGTAAATGTGGTAGTGGCTTTGTCATGTCTGTGGTTGTTACTGACAACATTTGGGCAATGGGGTATGGGTGTGTGTGATAGTTTGTGTATATGTGTGTAAGGAAAGCCGGCTTGTGAATGTTAGTGAACCTATATGCCTTTTTGCCTTGTGTTGTCAGGAAGCTTCTCATTGGCATGTCATTGTTACTATGGTTTAAGGAGCAGATAAATAGAGAATTGGCCATTGTAAACTGCTATGGTTTAAGGAGATTTGCTAATTTCTATTATGATTCGCAAATATAAGTATAAAGCAGTGGTTAGAATTAAGTGATGTAGGTCTAATTTGAGCATACCAACAGGCTATAGACAAATAGTAAAATTAGGTTGTATCACCATTTTAAGATGTAAAGCATTAGGCCCACATTCCTAAGGTGTTTAGCAGCGAACCTGATTGGAACTGAATATTAATTTACGTATGAATGGGTCACATCTAACTACTCTAATTTCCATTTACATGTAAGTTAAGGAATTGATCCCCTGATGATCAAGCTTATTCATTATATGCACATGTACTAAATCTTATGTCTTTGTCATCATCACTCCGGCACAACCTTTATTAGTTTGTGCAGGCTAGGTTACTTGTGCTGTTCAAATAAATAGGCTAAGAGACATGATTTAATGAGCCACCAGCCTCAAATCCTTGAACCTGCGTCCAACTGGTTACAGTAGTGCCCTCAGACCCCTTACACTATTAACACTTTATACCTTTGGCAATCAGACTTGGTCTTCTCAGACTCGGACTGCATGGTGTATTGATGGTGCTAAGTAGAGTAAAAATGTATGTGGTATGTGTATTATCTTATTTGATGTGAGATGTTTTAAGGGTGTTAAGTGGATAGGGTATTGTGGGTGCTAAAGAGCATGAAGTAAGTGGTTTATTAATTGGTATGTTTGGTGGTGTTACCCAAATGATGGGTAGTTACCTATTTGTATTGAGTGGAATATTTAGTATGAGTGGAGTTACCCGATGTGATGAGTGGAATATTTAGTATGGTGAGTGGAGTTACCCGATGTGATGAGTGGAATATTCAGTATAATGGTGAGTATAATAGTGATGAGTGGAATATTTAGTATGGTGAGTGGATTTACCCGATGTGATGAGTGGAATATTTAGCATGGTGAGTGGAGTTACCCGATGTAATGAGTGGAATATTTAGCATGGTGAGTGGAGTTACCCGATGTAATGAGTGGAATATTTAGTATGGTGAGTGGAGTTACCCGATGTGATGAGTGGAATGGTGAGTGGAGTTAACAGATTGGATGATTGGAATACTTACCATGGTAAGTAGAGTTACCCGATGTCATAAGTGAAATATTTAATATGGTGAGTTACCCGATGTGATGAGTGGAGTTACCCGATGTGATGAGTGGAATATTTAGTATGGTGAGTGGATTTCCCCGATGTGACGAGTGGAATATTTAGTATGGTGAGTGGAGTTACCCGATGTAATGAGTGGAATATTTAGTATGGTGAGTGGATTTACCCGATGTGATGAGTGGAATATTTAGTATGGTGAGTGGAGTTACCCGATGTAATGAGTGGAATGGTGAGTGGAGTTAACAGATTGGATGATTGGAATACTTACTATGGTAAGTAGAGTTACCCGATGTCATAAGTGAAATATTTAATATGGTGAGTTACCCGATGTGATGAGTGGAATATTTAGCATGGTGAGTGGAGTTACCCGATGTGATGAGTGGAATATTTAGCATGGTGAGTGGAGTTACACGATGTGATGAGTGGAATATTTAGTATGGTGAGTGGAGTTACCCGATGTGATGAGTGGAATATTTAGTATGAGTGGAGTTAACCGATGCGATGAGTGGAATATTTAGTATGGTGAGTGGAATATTTAGTACGGTGAGTGGGTTTTACCTGAGAGATGAATATTTAGCATGGAGAGTGGAGCTACCTGATGTAAGCCAGTTTGCTTGCTTCCCCAATATGAAAATCCATCACTAAATGAAGACTGCCCAGGAATGTCTGAGAGATGAGTGTATGATAGTATGATGTATGTAGTGTGAAAACTGGCCAAGAATATATTGCACCTTATAATTCATGGTTTTTCAAATACATTCTTTGAATTTTTTGAATTTTTGAATTATTTGTGTATATGTTTATACTAGCATAACAGGATAAAGGATAAATTTTGTTTTTGATTTGGATGAAATAGAATTTAATTCACTGGAAATTAGTATTTGGTATGTTGATGGAAACTCAACAAATGCCTGGATATTTGAAATAAGGAAAAAATGAAGTATTAAAGATGGAAGTTTTTAGCTGAAACCATTATAGCTAACTTACAAGGTAGATTTAAACAGGAGAAACCTTCCATGCATTATCTGTTGTTGTGACAAAGAGAGTGGATGTTCATCAAGTGGACCTTTATCATGCATTCATCAGAGACCATCTACAAACAATGTCTATGAGAATCAAAATGAGGCTAGTGTCTAAAATAGACTAGTGCCCTGATGATGTGATGACCTACTTCACACTAATCTCTACCATGCCCTTAGGGAATCAGACAATGGTCTTATAATGTGAACAAGACTCTAGCGTCTGAATTAATATGAAAAAGCTGCGTATGTCAGACACTACAGAGTGCATTAAATGAAGAAAATAACACATGAATAGTAAATCTGAAATAAGCTGATTACTTTAGTGGGGATTGGGAGGGGGAGAGAGAGATAAGGAATTGAAGAGGAATTGGAGTCACAGACAGGCAATTAATGAGGGGAGGGGGGGTTGGACACAGAAAACACCAACCAATGGGATACCTGATGCGTTGCCTGTCGATGCTCCACCAGACCAGAGAGATGCACGACGAATGGATAAATTCCGGCCCCGGTTCAGACCGCATGCTGCGGCCATGGCTGCAGGTGGGGCAACGGACACACGACGCGCTGACATGGAAACGGTGACGGGCATGGGCGTGTCGTCTGAACAGGGCGGATAAAAAATGGAAGCAGACGCGAATGGGCAGCCGGCAGGATGGGTGGAAAAATCATGGGAATGTGGTGTGAATATGAAATTGCATGTTAGTGTGGTTATATCAAGAAAGCCAACGACAAACACAAAATGCAACGTTAAAGCTTGATATATATTACTTGGCATTTCAGGGATTTTGTTTCAAACTTTCGTAAAAATTTGGACTGGATTTGATGTATTGCCTGCCTGCATGCACTGCCTGCTCCTAGACCAGAGGGGCGAAGAATGGGTCATAGGTCACACCCACCCCCCTGGTCTAGCTGTGGGATTAATTATTAATAGCCACATGTGCGAGGTTAGTGATGTACGTACGGCGCAATGCATAAACAAATGCAATGTCATGCCTAGCTTCAAACACACTGGATAAAAAAATGGACAAAAAATATGGGCATAAACATTTGATGAGTTCTGACATATGCTTCAGCCAATAGTTGATAGTTGATCTAATAGTTGATCCTGATTCTAACTAATCAGGACTGACTTCCTAAGAGTTCAGTATACATGTATCTTGTGATATGCACAATTTGAGAGGGAATGTAGGGTACAATCTTTGAAATGAAATTACAACAGTTCTGGTGAAATATTACAATGATGTGGTGTTGGTGTCAAGATGATCATATTATGGTTATGCATCAAATGAAATGTCCTCATAAAATGCAGAATTCTACAGATCTCAGTGATTTGTCCAGCTATTATAATGGTTTCCATAAATAGTTTCTATAAAAAACAGTGACTTTTTTCTTTCTTATATGATACATTTATGCAAATAATGTCATATAATTTCAAACAAATTTGGTTTGGACTCACACTGCAGAATTCCACAAAATCACTTCACCATGATGTTAAAAGAAAGACATACTCTTTGAAGATGAACGAGTGCACAGTTCAGATGCTAGAATGATGTCAATAACTATTTATATACAATGCCTAAGTCCAGACTTGCATAGATCAAGAAAAGTCCAGACTTGCATAGATCAAGAAAAAACAATGTACTTCCATACATACATGTACAACATGACAATACCATACTAAATAATGCTACAAAGAAACCAACACGGTACTATTTATAAAGAGAACGATGCACAACAAGTATACACACAAGACGTTTTGTCTCACACATGTAAACAGGATCCTGCTTCAAATCAAAGAAACGTACAATTTATAATTATAACGGTTATTTCTGTTTTCATAAATTGAGAAAAAACATATTCCAGTGTGTGTGTACAGTGACAGGAGGGTGTTCCCATTCTATTGAGAAATATCTTTTGACATAATCCCTGGTTTTAAAAACTGTTTCAGGAACAAATGTTTCTGGGGGATTAATAAATGTATGTGATATAATCAGATTGCATAATAACTTGGAGATATGGTAGTTTGTAATCAAAAACCGTTTGCACCTGTTTTTATCTATATACATGTAATTAAGTTTATATTGTTAAACAAATAATAAAAAATGCAATTTAAATAAGTAGTTATCTAAGCTGTGTTTATCAATTTACAAAACATAAATTTATACAGAATATAACAAACACCAAACACTTTTGAAATCAACATAATGAATTGCAGAAATCATCTTGTTCATATTACACAAACTATAAAATGTAACTGTTCCTCTTGCTTTTCTGCAGCATGGTTCAGGATAAATGTTTAATTATCCTATTTATAGGAAGGTGATCCCATTAATTTGTTTTATTTTTGTTTTTCATTTTGAGCAAATAAATATGCGCTCATTAAGAAAAACTGAGAAAGTAACTGCAGATGTTCACATTACCACTAAAGGCTAGTTCATACACTTCACATGGACTGGAAAGCGGGTCAACCTATGACATCAAACGATTTACAAGACATCTCAACAAATGCTTGATGACATAGAATTTGGTTCACTTTTGCATTCTTGTGAAGTATACATTGACCTTATAGACGGTTAATTTTGCAGATCTATACAACATGTCTCGGATGCTATCAACGATTTCTGGGCATCCAGGCCTGGAATTTACATCTTTTAAAGATAAGGCCACTTTTCCTGAGTAAAGTGTACATGTACAAGTACTTCCATTAAGTATCAGAATGTTGATGGGAGTATTTTTTAAGGGGCACCAAGGCCAAGACCAGGGTAATTCAAGGTTTGGGTATCAATCATGTTTTTTTTTGTTTTTTTTTAATTTGTTGGCATTCTTAACATCTAAGGAGTACTTTGTTTTAGTAAAACTTATTTTTTGAATCCTGAACCATGGAACGAATATCATTACTTACCTTTCACAAATCACTGCTACATGCCAAACATAATAATAATATGGCCCACACTTTCCTGATCAGACTTCAAGGGGTACACAAAATTGTACTTGCAAGTTACAAGTCAGAGAATATTCATTATCAAGTGACCTGTCTTTTTCTGTGGAATGCTCAGGGAAAAAATTTGTCGGCAGAAATAATGCTGTATGAACATGTCATACTAATTTAGAAAGGCACATCTTGAATTTGGTGCGGCATTTTGTTATGCAATAATTAAATGGTTACTGATTATTGACTATGTTTAATTATGTAGTGGGCCTTTGTGGACTTGAATGGGAGACTTTTGAAACAATGGTTTCAGCAGACTCACCAGTTCTTTCCCATTATTTATGATCAAGTGAAAATAACAGGTAGTCCTAAGTCTGTTTCCATCTAGTATCTCAAATCAAAGTCTCCCATACATACATGTACAGATCTATATAAGCTGGGAGAGTTAAAGTGTGCACCTCCTCCCCTCTCCCTCTGTGCACAATGCTTGTTTGTATACATAACAGCAAAAGAAACATCACCCCCTAAATTTTGATAAGTCTAAGAACGTGTTTAGCTTATGTGTCCTCAGACATCATGCATGACGAATTTTGAGGTCAACCAAATTTGCCACATTGTGTTTGTGTTACACTCCATACTCATAATATTCTTCATTAAACAAATTATATTAATTATAAAATGAAAATAATAAATATTTTTTGGGGTGACGTTTCTTTTGCTGTTAAGCCTCAGTCACACATTCAGGATGTTTACTGCCGTCCTTGATAGGACCATTCCCGATTAAAATTTGTCAAAAGTCTGATCAAGATCCTGTGATTCGTGGCGGGAAATTCACAAATTTGTAAAAACATTTATTTAATCACGACAACAATCAGATATTGTTCAGGAAGCGTCCCGATTCAGCCGTTTCCAGCCGAATTCGTCCCGATTCTCCCGTTCTCAATCCGAATCTGATCCGATTTGTATCTTCCGCATGGTAAAAAACGACCGAATCTGTCCCGACAGCGTCCCGATTCTTCCGAATGCGATCCGACAGAGATCAGACAGTGAGCGGACAGTGAACCGACGCTGACGGAAGACATCCGTTAGAAAACCGTTAGTCACGTGATAGTCCGGTCCTAAAAGAATCGTGCGAAACGGCGGATTCTCACTCCAGTCTCAATGAAAAATTTCTCCAAATCATGCCCGTTCATCACGACAGCGTCCCGATCCACAGGACACCGTCCAGACACCGTCCAGACAACACAGGACATTGTTACGATTTTGATCCGATACAGCAGAATCTGTCACGACATAGTCACGATTCAAATCCGACTAGACAAAATCGGCTGAGTTTCCCGAATGTTACGGGACGCACCTACTGTCGGGAGTGCTTGGCCGACCTCTCTGGACCTTTCCCGATCCGTAGGACTCTGTTACGAACGTATACGACTGCGTTCAGACAATGATAGGACATTCCAGATCATTGAGGATAGTAATCCGACTTTTTCACTTTTCGTGTCGTAGCGCTGTCTGATCTCAAACGGGAGCCATAATCGGCACTGTGTGAACGCCGCATTATGTATATATTGTATCCACATTCATGAGGCAGTCCTCGGTATAGATTGTGAAAA
Source organism: Zoroaster sp. YZ-2022 (assembly GCA_029582265.1). Taxonomy (NCBI): domain Eukaryota; kingdom Metazoa; phylum Echinodermata; class Asteroidea; order Forcipulatida; family Zoroasteridae; genus Zoroaster; species Zoroaster sp. YZ-2022. The sequence continues at coordinate 6,519,330 of CM055829.1, forward strand.
TATTGGGAACATTTTGAAAATATTGAGTGAAAACTTGAAACTTGAGATTTGTCCAAACCAGATTACCTTATTCTACAAGACATGAACAGCATTTGCAGAAAAATCAAGAATCTAATGGATTAATCAAACAAAACAAAAAAGCTGAAAAAATGTTCAAGCATTTAAACTTGTTCAATTGTGTCCACTTTTGATGTCTGAGTTTCAGTGTGTGAGCCACACCAAACATTCCAGTCTCAGGATTCCTCCACCTTTTCTGGAAAACATTTTACTACTTTTCCATGAAAATTTACAATTTCCATATAAATTTTAATTTTTTCCCCCAAATCTCAAGAATTTTACCCTTCTAAAAAACAAAACTATCACTACCCCCAATAGAACTTTCAAGACCTGGCTAAAGGTAAGGTATAAGATTGGTAATTCAAAAATAATAAAATGTTAACAACCTAAAGCCCTTTTCACGCGACAGAGCCAATTCCCGGGAAAAGTATTCCTGGGAAATTCCCGGGAGTTTTTAACCCCGCCAACACCCCAGCGACCGTTCACACTATATCTGTCTGATCACTCCCAGGAACATTATTTCCCGGGAATATGCACGGTTGTTTCACACTCGCGATCAAATCCCGGGAAATGCGCTAACTGAATCGGCTCATGCGGAAGTTGAAAATGTTGTGGGTGGAAATCCAATCCCAGAATGCCATACGCTGAAGCACCCACCGCGGCCGGGTTGTTGTGACTGTTTCCCATGCAACGCGTCACGACCAAAATCACATCATTTTCGCGTGCTATATATTATTATACCAATATATTACATTACAAATTATAATTATGAGTTAACGGAATGCTAGCAAAGACACGTGATGCTACCACACGCACGCCGCTTAGCATACAGGTACGCTTGAGAAAAGGGAGACTGGTACCTAACCATGCGGACATTATAAACACACGTAAACGAGACATAGCCTTGTCCGCGACAATTCTTTTATTCAATTCTAAAACCATTTATTTGGTCACATTCTATAAAACTAAATATATCGCGTTATTTATAGATTTAGATATTTATATTTTAAGTTTCAAAAGTACTGAAATACAACACAAGATATTACCGCGTGAATTATTTGGCGCGCTATTTGTGACCTCGCTGACCTTTCAAGACATGTTGACATCCCAACATCCGCGACACAAAAGTGGGGTAAGTTATACCCGCTTTCGTTTCACACTAGTTGCTATTTCCCAGGAAAAACACTTTTCCCGGGAAAAACTCGCTTAACCCTACTCCCGAGCAGGGGTAATTATTTCCCGGGAATAAGCTATGTCCCAGGAATTTCCCGGGAGTAGCTTTTGAAGTGTGAACAGACTGACCAGAATTTCCCAGGAATTTCCCGGGAAATATATCTAGTGTGAAAGGGGCTTAAGTGTTATATCTTCCATATAAATTGTCAGTCATTTTTAAGAAAAGTGAAACAATTTCAATTTTAAATTTAAGAAAGAGTACAATGTAATCCTTCCTAAACTCCACATTATACAATACAAAGAAACTGAATGCATTTTCACTATTAAGATTAAGTATACTAGAAGAAGTTTTACTAATATTTCCAATGTTGTACCTTCCCTTTAAGACGCCAAAAAAAAAATAATAATAAATTAAAATAAATGGTCAATAGAAATCTGTGAAAATTAAAACATGGCAACCGTGAAAGCAATCCACACGTGACTGTTGTCATCAAATGTCAACATTCATCTTTCTAATGTACATTTTTAAAAGTTTGTTTGACATTTCAAAAATTTTGGTGTTAGAAGGATCCCTGACCCAAACAATATTACAGGTCATAGTAAAATAAAACAGCGCATACAATACCACATGCAACTTTTTAGCCGCAGAATCCTTCACAAATCAACACTTGTCAATTTCAGTATATTTTATACACAATCGACAGTTTTATTAACAGGTGCAGGTTATTGATTGTAAAATATTGGTTCAAAATTCTGACACAATATGCAGTGCTGTTAATGTGTACCAATTAGTACTGATGAGAGTTTGCTATGAGCCTCAATTTTAAGACCATTTTCTCATCATACATTTGTGATGTTCATACATGCCAAGAAAGAAGTTTCTTCAAGTAACTTTAAAACTCTCATTTAAAGTAAATACCGAAGTTTGCTAGCTTCAAGCATGGGTTGAATCTTACAACCCACATGTCTACTAGAGGCGGGTAATTAGTGTGACACTGACAGGCAGCGAGGAGCACTGGTTGTTGACCAAATACCTGCGACTCCATAGCGATGTCTGGCTGGTAAAAATGCTTGTCGGACTGATATATCTTGAGAGTTACCTGCTCCATTGGCTAGTGTCAACAAAAGGTTATAAGGTCCAAGTCTATACTCATATCATATCCCTTCCACATAGAATTGCTTCCATAAGCCTGGGAGATTGTGATAAATGCATTCAAAAGCCAGAATAATTTGAATACATTTTTTAATCACTTTTCATATGCATCCGAAAGCCAGAATAATTTTGATACATTTTTTATCATTTTCATATGCTGATCCAAAAGCCAGAAAAATTTTGATATTTTTTTCCAATTTTCCTTTTTTGATTTAATTTTATTTTATCCCCAGTATTGCAGTCAAGTAATTTGTTGCAGTTTACTCTAACATGTGTGTTTACTCTAACATGTGTGTTCACCCTAACATGTGTGTTCACCATTAGGATGGAGTAACTTACTGCAAAGAACCAGCTTTCTTGAACTATTCATTTACATGTATCTAAACACCTATGAGATACCATCAAGACGAACATGCGACAGTATACACACATATGCCATATGTCCACTTGGTCCTTACCTTCATCATCAGATGTGACATGATGCGAGGGTTCATATGCTGCCTGGGTTATGATGGGTACATTGGTCATGTGGAAGGTTTCCCGTGCCGCCCGTTTCTTCTCCTGCTCACGGAGGAGTGTCTTCTTGATATGCTCTCTGCGTTGGGTTGTACGGGACACTGCTACTGCAGCAAACGAGCGCTGTAGATGCAATAACACACTTGTCAGAACAGTATCAATACTGAGTTTTTTCAATTTTTGGATCCGGCGTTGAGGCATGCCGGCCAGGTGATAGATGAAAACAATGCTTGGAAACTACCTCGGATAATGTTGTAACATCTATTCAAACATGGTGCATCGTATATAATTATCTGGCTAGAATCATGTGTGTGTATGAACAAAATTTACATGGCATGCAGTATTCTTGGGTCAAGAGGCCTGTGACAGCTTTGTTGGAAACATGCAGCAATTAAGAAAGGACAGAAACAGATAACCTGTAGTCCATTTCTTGTTTTTACCTTAATGCATGCTGTGTTCATATGCACATTGGTACAATGTATTTACATTAAGCCTGCCTTTCAAGCATTGCATATGTGTGTGAATTTGGAACAGGTTTTACTCTCACAAATGCACCATGATAGGCAACAAGCCTCGAAAATTAACTCTACAAAGTCGCATAAGTATATCATATTCTCACAGATGTCTTGTACCAAGACCAGGTATGCAGGGGGTTAACACAACTACGTAGCATAGGAAAAATGGTGTTGTCCAAGTTGTGACTTGATTTGTGACCTTACACCAATGTATGTATGAAGCACTGCATACTCAGTGCTTTCTGAGTGTCTGTGAAAAAACTCCACAGGTGATTCGGGCAAGATTCAAACCCATGACCTCATGCTTATTACTAGTGTAGATGTCTTAACCTCTCAACCAGTGAGCTTGCCCAATGACGATTGGCCAGCTAGAATCTTATATAGCAGCAGGTTCCGCGATATTTATAGATTAATTTGTCCATGTTTGCTGTTGTTTTCACCTTGGTAGTTGGGACAATTACCTACCATGGTTACATCTACCAGGCATGCCGAAAGTCTGGATCCAAGAAACTGTATTTTTCAAATGTTGTTAATATAATATATCACTCACCTAAAGGCAGGTACAGGGGACCAGGGGCCAATTGAATTGAGCTGCTAAGCTGAAAAAAAAATTGCTTACCATACTAATTTACCGAGCAGATTTTGTTGGTTAGCAATCCAACCTTCATTAAAAATGTGTTTACTTTGGCTGGTAGTCTGTTCTGTTTAAGCTTAGCAAATATATTTGCTAAGCTAAATTACCTGCTCAGCAGCTCTATGAAACTGACCCCAGAACAGTTATGAGGGAAGCACTCCTCAATCAACTTATAAAATAATGCATTCTCTGGATCAGATGAAAAGAAAACTGCATAATGAAAGATATCCAAAACGTTTGAATGGTCCAAGAAAATACTAGACAGATATTCAGCCAAGCAAGAGATATACACTTGCTTTTCAGAATGTGTTTGATGGTCAGGTTAGATAGGGGTAATTTATTTTCATAAGGGTGAAAAACAACCCTCTGTGTAGTTCAAGATTTCATATTTGCAAATTTGAATGTGCAAGTTTGCTTTCATTAGGACATCTTAGATAAGATGAGATGTTTTATGTTGCATACAGTTGTTTGTATATTTAAATGAAAGGAGACTGGTAAACATGGTAAAAAGACATCAACTCTTAAAGTGGACATGCGGGATTACGATTGGTATTATGGTAACCATGAGCATCACAATGATGAAATTTAGTAACAATCTATGAATGTAAAACATGATCAACTACTTCTATCTTAGGATGGGATCTTGTCATTGGCTGATTATGGGCAAAATTTAATAAAAACCACGAGTAATACCTAAGTCACAATTAAAGCGGAGCCCGGGCGGCGTGTGCGATTTCTAGGCATCGACCGGTGTGTAGAGGTCGGCGAAAGATCGCGCGATAGGGCGGTCACAGTCACAATTAAAAGTGCCCCGCACGCTGCCATGATGGGGCCCGGGGGGTCGCCGGCCGGCGATCGGCCGACTTTCCTGGAAATGGGGTCGAATTCTTGGCCCGTTTATCGGCCGGTGTCCGGCAGGCACTCGTCCGATGTTCTGCCTATGTCCCTGCGATACCCCTGCGGTATCCGGCAGGGTGCCGGCCAATTCTTACAGGCCATACGGCGGCCAGACGGCCGCGCATCTGTAGTGTGCCTGTCGAGTGCCCCGCGATCAACGGCCGCGATCCGGCGGCCGGACATCGGCTAGGCATCGGCCGATTTATTGGCGATCAGTTTGCGATGCGAAACGCCGCACCAGGTTTTAAGTCCGAGTTAAAAGTAACTCGATGCCCGCCCGATGCCCAAAAATGACCCGGCAGCCGCAAGGAGTCCCGTGGGGCCCCGGCCGAAAATGCCTAGAAATCCGTCGCAAACTACTCGCAAACCAATCGCAAGCTAATTGTGACTGGGGTATAAGCAGCCAATAAGAGTACAGATGTTAAATACAGTTAGGCATGCACAATGGTTGCAGTCCCATCCCAAAGTAGATTAGTTGCACTCAATCTTGTTCACTACACCTTCCTCAAGCGTAGACTTCTTCAATTAATATCATACATGGATTATTAACATAGAGACTATTAAAGAGAAGGTACAACATTGACATAAATGAATTATTGTGTAAAGATAGTACAAGGTACATGTGTAACTCATGAGAAATTAGTTTGTATCAAGTGCTTTCATTTTAGAAAAAAAAAATCCAAAACGATTTTTTGAGATTTTCTCTTAAACGTGAGCACCTTTTGTTTTAAACCTTTGAGTAGTAAACTTGTTGATGTATTCCTTTAGATTAAAGGGTTGAAATTAATGTGAAATACTAATTTTGTACCTTTCCTTGAACACAATAATATCATACATTTACATACACACACTCTAATTATGTTGCAGATATTTTCTGGGATTTAAAATCATATTCTGCTTCGCTTTGAGTACACTCTCATTAAGACCAATCCTGACAGGTTCTTCTGTGAAACCATGAATCAAAAGAGATTTATTCGTGATGGAGTTTCCTCCTATTTTGTTTTTCGTCTGAATATTTAAGCAATTTTAACGACTTTCAAAATTCAGATTCAATTTTAGGACATTATTGGAGTCCTATAATTTTTTCTGAAATGAGTCCTTTCCATACTTCTCAATAGAATATATGAGAAGTGGGCTATGGTTAGAATTGTTCTCTAAATACAGACACATATTTCATAACTTATTTTATAATATTGCCCATGTTTTTTGCTATTTTATGTTTTTGTTTTCATCAGAACATTGACAATTCTTTTTAAATGAGATATTTCAAAAAATATTTGTCTAAATCTTAGTTTTAACAGTAAATAAGTGCCGAATGTATGCAGGGACCCACCAAAAATTCATTTCCAGCATGCATTTACTGTATTTATAAATATTTATAGTTATTCTTTTCATTTTAAAGCACTTTTTTTTCAAAGTAAAATAGTAATGTTCCACTGAAAACGAAAACATAATGTTTTAATGTTTTTTCTGGTAAAATGTCTGTATATACATATATACTTAAAATTGATATTACAATGTATAACAACCAACCTATGGAAGTTTCAGCTTATTTTATTGTGAAGAGAAGTCAAAATGCATTCAGATTGTTCCTATTCATTCTGACATTCACTTTTTGTCTTCAGATGAGAAAATATTCAAAAGGAAGTTTGATACCATCATCAACTTGACGCTAAATTCGTTTTTTTTAGATTACCATTAGTGAATAGTGACTTAATTCAATTCTACCAAACAATTATGTCATAGAGAGTCTAAGTTCCTGCACAAAATCAAAACAGAGATATTGAATCAGACATATAATTTCAGAAATATCTTACTTATATATGTTTTAAACTTTTTTAATAAAAAACATATTTAAGAAAATATTCATAATGGCAATATATATATATCTCTTACGTACATTTTGCCCAGTTTGCATTTTTGTCCCATTTGTCATGCTTTGTGCGGATTATAACTGATCCAGTGAAAGTCAAATTGTTTGCTGTTTATTTCTGCATATTTTCTCCATTTGGAATGATAGCTGACATACTTTTGCAAGATTTGGCATGTTTTAATGAGTTAATGGCATGGCAAAGGGGACATGCACTATAGAATTTACAAATTCACACTGATCACATAGCGGCCATCTTGTTTTTCCTACACACAAGAAAATAAGAATGAGGCTCATGTGAAAAATAGTCTGATGCATTTGGGCTGCTTCATGATTAATTTAACCATTACCTATGGGTACCTCACAGTGATGGCTGCTGTGTGAAACAACTATAAATACACTAAATGACACCATGATATGCTACTGGAGAAATATAATGTAATCATTATCCTAGTACAACACGTCACATCTTGATTAGTTAATAATCGTTTCAAAATGGCCAATTCGTTTATAACAATGTAACAGCTTTAAAATCCCAAAGGTGCATGCGAAAAACCAAAATCAGATATTAAGAATTGTGAGATTAATCCACTAGTGCATCTATGAGTGCAAATAGTTTGAGATTGCTCAGTTTATCAAGTGATTTCCATAATTTTGCCAAGTTGAAGAAAAGTAAAAACAAATGTCTTCTTAATTGGTAATGTCCTTTTTACCTGCACTGACTAATGTTCACGCATACAGTATGAGAAATCCCAGAATTTCTTGTCTAAACATGCATGACCACTACTCTGATTTTGCTTATTGCAGATGTCATCATTGCTGAACTCAGATGCAAGAATGCAACAGTTTTTCATGAGAAATAATGGAATTAAGAATGGCTAGTTTTGGTGCCGGCTAACCATAGTGAAACTATTCAGACTAACTAGATTAGAGACCAACGTCAGATAGTTCCTCTAATCAGTCACATACAAAGTATGAAATATGGTGGATATTGAAGTATTAATGACAATTTAAATATGAAAGAGTTTTTAAAGAGAAGGTGCGATATTGTTATTTGGTATCATACATTCATTTCAACCCCCCAGAAATATATCAGAAAACTAACCTATGAAAATTTCATCACAATAGGTGATTAAATATTTGAGAAAACAACAAAATACTGTTTCATGTGTTATCTGATTTTATGGTTAACAAAAAGATGCCATCCATCAACTTTCTGTAAATTTTACATAACAAAAGCTCTTCAGACGAAATCATTTCTCATGATGATTGATACATGTACCAACTTCTTTTTTAATGATAAACTTTCTAAATGACTAATCACCTTCACTGGAAAAGCAGGTATCTGCTAGCTTAACGAAAAGGTATAGAAAAGATATTGGTATTTCAAAATTAACCAAATGGTTGAATTTGAATGTCCAACTTACCTTATGTAAAGCTGATGATGGTATGATAAGAATTAATTGCCAATAAGTTTATCAGAAAGAGTACTCTTTCCTAAATTCCATTACAATGCATCATCTACTATGTTCTCATATGTTGACACTTCCACCGGATAGTTGTCTAATATATAAATTGATTCTAAAGAGAGTATGCATACATTTGCCAACATTACCAAAGTTGTACCTTCTCTTTAACCAAAAGTTAACTTATTCATTCATTCATTCATTCATTAAAGGAAACTAAAACAAAATTCATTTGCATAATCATGAACATTTCATTGCATCAAGATAAAATAAAAATAGACAGTTATTAAAATTAAAAATGGTTAAATTTGTACCAAAAAAAAATCACACAGAAAATTGTAAAAATTATGGTTAACCAATCGAACCTGTCCATTATAACTAATAACTGGATTTCTAATATTGAGAAACTACTATTACAAAATGTCATTAATTCTTTGAAATAAAAAGAAGCATTTGGCAACGTTGTGTATTCAAGCTTTAGTCAAGGTGCATGAAGCAACCCAGACAGTATTCAATGTGCATGAAAAGTATAAAAATACACCACGCACCAGAAAAAGATTAGTGTGCTAATACAGAAGAGGCTGTTGTCACACAGCATACTCCCCAATGGTACCCATGCAATAATAGTACACAAACCTACATAGGATTGATATTGCCTTGGTACCATTGTGGAGTACACAAGGTGACAGTAACCCCTAAGTGGCAACCACGTGTTGTCTTTAATTTCCTGATGGTGTATACTATTCATGAGTGCTGCATATTATTGCACACACACACACACACACACACACAATCCCGCACGGGGCGTTGTGGGGACAAAATACAAAGGATTTTGGGGATTAAAAACGTTGTGGGGACAATGAAAATGTCCCCACAGCTAAGTAATTCCGGATCCCTCTTTTGTTCTCTGTCCCCATAACGCAGCCAGTGCTCGAACACACACACACACACACACACACACACAATCCCTTGCAGGCGTTGTGGGGACAAAACAAAGGATTTTGGGGATTAAAAACGTTGTGGGGACAATGAAAATGTCCCCACAGCTAAGTAATTCCGGATCCCTCTTTTGTTCTCTGTCCCCATAACGCGGCCAGTGCTTGAACACACACGCACACATAGACTGTTGTTGCTATCACTATGTGGACATTCCTTTGTTTTCCTGTACTTAAGCACAGGAATTTCTTAAAATCGTTCCCATTTCACACAGAAGAGTGTTTTGAAAGCGGTTTTCGTTCTATTTTTCCCTTTTAATAATATCCTTCGATTTAAGTCAAAGAACCTGCCTAGACAAATCTCTAATTTCCGAGATATTCGTACTTTTCCAAAGTCCAAAAACGTTATGTGGACGTGTGTAAGTCCACACAGTGCACAGAGTTCCTACACTGTGTAGACATTCTTTGTTCCGAAGTCCACATAGTGTATGCTACGCCTGTACACACACACACACACTCTCACATATGCCCACTTGTGGGGTACTTCTTTGTTTCGTTCTATTATCCCTGTTTTCGTTCTATTATCCCTTTTCTATTGAATTCCCCTGTGGGGTACCAGCATTTCTAAAGATTCTCTGTGGGGTACCAGGGGTCATGCCTATGTTCCCTCAGCCCTATGTTCCCTCGGCCCTATGTTCCCTCAATGCCTAACATTTTTTTAAATCCAAATTAGGCCCTATGTTCCCTCAACCCTATGTTCCCTCAACCCTATGTTCCTCATCCCAAAATAGACCCTATGGTCTATTTTGGGATGAGGGAACATAGGGCTGAGGGAACATAGGGTCTATTTTGGGATGAGGGAACATAGGGCTGAGGGAACATAGGGCTGAGGGAACATAAGGCTGAGGGAACTTGAGTACGGTCCCGGGTACCATTGTTCCATTGTGTTTGGTACCCCACAACGAATGGCGTGTAAGTACACACAATCCCGCACGGGGCGTTGTGGGGACAAAATACAAAGGATTTTGGGGATTAAAAACGTTGTGGGGACACACAAAATGTCCCCACAGCTAAGTAATTCCGGATCCCTCTTTTGTTCTCTGTCCCCATAACGCGGCCAGTGCTCGAACACACACACACACACACAGATCCTTGTCATTTGATTGGTGGAACACACATCAAGTGCTATCCAATAGTTTTGCCCATTGCACCTTCACTCCAAAAGACTGTCCAATAGTGCGAACAGGCAGAGCATTTTGGGTGCCGTCAATACGCACGCCAATATGTGCGCGTATGACGCATCTCATTATGAAGTACAGATATCAAATAAATTAACTAGATCGGCCGCATATTCGCGTACGTATGCGCTATTTACCGTACAAAAACACAGATATAGAGTTAAATTAATGGGAATATCACTTGATAACATCTGAACTAACATCTGAAAGTTGTTGAAAAATAATGTGCGAGTGATATAAAACAAATATTGGGTGCCTTTATTTCTGCCAATGGGAGCATTTATTTTTTCACTCAGTAACATCTGGACTGTTCCATTTTCACTCAGCTTTACCTCGCGATTGATATAATAAAATGCTCCCATTGACCTCTAAGGCACCTAATATTTGTATACTCTCCGGGTTGCCGCATGCGCCTTGACTAAAGTTTAGCTTGACCGCTACCATCAATAATACAGACTCTGTCATGCTCAAGAACATAAAGTGGCCATCCACCTCTATAACGTCCACATCAACCATACCTAGTCTGCAAAACTCTTGCAGAATACACCAATCCCAAAACACAAAGCCTTCTTCAGCAATGACATGCTTCTCTGCTACTCTCTGTTCCCAAAATGGAAACAACTGTGGTGTCTCAAAATAAATGTCCCTATTCTACAACATTAACTTTGCCATTCATACATGTGATGCCCAATTGTTTGGTCTAGGTTCTGTGAAACTTCAATTGGATTTAGTTGTCTGGGGACAATTTAATAGAGATGCTAATCACACAAATTTGCTCAGAGTCTTGTCATTAGCAATAATAGGTTACCAGCCACATTGTCACATCTGCCAGGTTCTGCCAGGTTCTCAGCTAAATATTGCTGAACTTTTTAACTTTTTTATGTACTTCATAACCCAAATATTTGTTTTAAATATTTATATGTTTATTAATGTTTATTAATGTTTATTAATGTCTTCCCTGTGCACATTTCAAAAACAGTGTTTCACTAAAAAAAAGTCTCCCCAGGTTAAATAAGAAATAAATAAAATAAGATTAATTTGCTAAGCAATATTTTCTGATTTCTCTATGCAAAACATAAAAACAGTAGTCAGTTTGTATTACATATTGCTATGAGGCTGTTCCCTGTTTGAGAATAAGCACTCTTTTTACAGGCCATAACAAAATAATTGGGTATCATATTTCTGGCTAAATAATTGTGGACAGTTTTGTGGGTTTGTTTGAAGTTGTTGACAACAAAAAATAGTGACTCTTTGGGGGGACAAGGTCTGTACAAAATATGCTACTTCTACACAGTACAATGGTTATCACTGAACAAAGTCATGTACAGGGAGTTGAAATGAATTGTCAAGTAATATTTGATTTAAAGCCAGTATACACTTTTGGTAAAATGTTTGTTAATGTATCCATATTTAATAAGAATCAAGAGATTTGTATCAAAATCAACTTTCGAAAGTTTCAACTCATTTCATTTTATCATTAGCGAAAAAGTAATGAAAATGCATTTCAGATTTTTGGTATTTATTCCAACATTTTCATTCGCAGAAATGTTTTGATTTATCACACTAAAATGATAGCCCCTGATGAGATATAAATATGTCAAGGGATGTTTGATACTATCATCAACTTTACACCAAGTATTAGTTTCATGTAAATCTATGACCATTTATGTTTTTTCAAGAATACCAAATGTGTATAGAGGCTTTAAAATTTAACTAACTGCACTCTCTGCCTTTGGGATCGGTGTATATCTGCAGTCCTTTTTTGACAAGGGGGGCCTAAAGACTGGGCCAAGGGGACCGATAAGAATTAACTACTTACTGCAAACCTCCAACACATAGACCCTGTATTAAAGAATCCGGGCTGCAGAAATGTCACAATAGAAAGGATACATTAAGTGTGCTTGATGGCTCATGGATGAAGGAGGTCAAACTAAGTCTTGTGATAAGACGTCTGTGATAATTTGTTCTCTGCACGTGACTATTTTCAAGGCCTTTCACACAAATGTCTTGGGTATCTTATATGTTTGGCTTCAGACACTTGCACAAAGAGTATGAAAATCATGCTCCAAACGCACGCATTGCTTGAAATGTACGCATTGCATTGGTGTGCATATGAATCCAACATGCATTAAACCTTTATTGTTGATGGGGTTTTTTTTAAAGTGAAGGGAAAAATAAGAAGTAGATCCTCAGTATCATGAACACTGTGCCCTCAGCCAGTGGTGGCCGTGCATTTCAATCAAAGCAGACACAGACGTCTTGAAACAAGACATGGGCAAATTTTGCATATACATGTAATATTCTTCCTAACAAATGGCTTGTTACATTTGACACCATCCAAATCTTGGATACATTTATATGAAAGCCATGCAAAATGTTATTACCAGAGCTTAAACAGAGCTTTAACAAACTTTGCCAATTATTTGGGCTCTGTCTGTGAAACATCAAATGACTTCCAAATATATTTTCAGCTGATTCTGTCCATCCTTGTCTCTTCAAGTGGATTGGTCTTTGCTTCTGAAAAGGAACCTTTGACTGTAAAGCTACATCTATTAACAAAACAGGAGAACTTTTGAGGTACATTTGTAATAAATGGTTTCTTCATGAGTGGCTGATCCATTACAGACATTTGGTGAGAATCACTGCAGCTCTGATTAAAGAGAATTTTAATAATATCGGTAATTAGCAGAATATCCAATTAACAATTAATTATCTAAAAGCTTACTTGATATAAAGTTGGTACAAATATGAATCATCCTGAGAAATTGTTTCATCTGAAGTGCTTTCATTTTAGAGAAAATGGAACTGTTATGTCGAATTTCAGAAAGATGCTGTCTGGAAACTTTTGTAAATCTGAAATTTTTTGTTGTTGCTTTCTCACAAAGGTGATCCCTTTTGTGATGAAACTTTTTAATTTGATGATATATTTCTTGAAACACAGAGGCTTAAAATGAATGTAGGTTTCCAAATATCAATGTTGTACCTGCCCCACAAATAAGCACATAACAAAACCTTTACCCAATGGAAACATACACTTGTGTTTGAGGGATACATTTTTGGGCTCTTTGCAATTGTAGAAAGTTTACCACTGTTTCTTTAAGATTTTTTCACAAAGAGTTAAGATGAAAAAACAGCTTTCTATACTTCTGCCCTTTACTTAGATTATTTGAATTTGATGTCTCAGCAATTCTCTGCCTTGTAGCCAGGGGTCACATAAAATAATGTTACACTAACAAATCATAATTCATGTTAAACTGAAAACAATGAAATCGTTCTTTGAAAAAAAGGTAGATATTCCATCAATAAAGGATTTAAGGTAACACTGTAATTGAAGTGTGAAACGTGCTCCCCCACCTTTTTTTTGCGACCCTCAATCTCCCACTGTTATATACAGCAACCCCAAAACAGTTGGAACTGTTTTTGGAAAATTAAACATGAGAATCCTGTATAAAAATATGAATGTTGAAAACTGCAGCAAAATCTTGATTAAAAACTGACATATATTAGTCACATCAAATTTTGTTTACATACATTAGACTCATGTTAGTATAGAAGTCAATTGACTTCAACTGTTTCTAACTATATGCACTCACACCACTACAGTCTAGACCAAACCGGTTTTCAGAATATGTTAGACCGGCTCAGACAGGTTCAGACCAGCGAAAACTGCTGAAACCGGTTGCAAACCTTAGGTTCAGTAGCTGCTCTTTTACACATTCCAGTCACAAAGGCCCAGGCTGATCTTCTAGCCCTTCTCTACAACACAACATTGAAAGTCACTTGATTTAACAGTGCAAATAGGGTGCAGTGTTTTCGTTAGTCAGAGTATCATCTACAGACTTCTAAGGGTTGAAAATTAACAAAAGCCAGAAGCATTTATAATTATTTAGCATTACTGTCATAGAGTAAAAATGGGGTGAAACTAGAGGTGAACCCTTAGCATCTTACAAAAAGTGTTTCCAATTGTGATCACATTAAACCACAAAAGCTGTTTTTATCCCCAGCATCAATGAATCAGCTGCTTCTTAATCCCCTTACGCCATGTCATTGTTTGATGAAACCACTAACTATAATCCAACCACAAGGACCAGACAGATTATGACAAACTTTAATATTCAAGTGCTTTCAATGATGACTTCTAAAATCTGTAGTCAATGGTCTGCATTCAGCTTCAGAATGCAGCTTATTGGGGATTAGGTAATCTGTAATTGGAAATACATTGTTTTTCAATCTGCATTCTTACCCTCTACTAGACATTTTATAATAATTTTTTTGTTTAAAAAATTTAAGCTTTAAGGCTTTGCATGGTGATGTATACATGTAGATATCATTTCAGTTTGCGGTAACACTATTGCTAAATATTGCTAAATGAGGTACACGGTTCTGAAAAGAATCTTTATCAGGCAACTTGTATCTCAATTGTTATTAGAATATCAGATATTGCTAAATGAGGTACACGGTTCTGAAAAGAATCTTTTTCAGGCAATTTGTATTAATTGTCATTAGAATATCAGATACTGGTTCTCCCTGAACCATAATCTCACTTTGCGACAATTTGGATACAATTAGTTAAACACAGAGATAAACACATGGTATTACCACAAACCGAAACGATATATATTATTGTATGAATAAGGTTTCTTGGTAGCACCATGTAACAATCTCTTAAGAGCACTAATAAGTGTTTGTTCTGAGAAGAACAAGTGCTGAGATAACTTTGACTTTTATAACACACACAAGTAATCAGCCTTCTTTGGACCCAAGGCCTTGTGTTCCATCATGTTTTGTTTTCCTGCGTTCAGGATTTATTTACAAGAACTGGATTCACTTCAGGCTATGAACTCAAGATAATATTTACCACCTCATCAAGTTCACAACTCATAAGTGAACAAGGTAATACAAGGTGATACCCAACATGACAGCATTTCTATTGTACTCATATACAAAAACAGCATTGATGTCATACAGGTATGTAATCTACTGAGGTTCCCTCTTTCCTCCATGCAAATCAACACTGACTGTGATCATTCAAAATGTTCATTGTATGTGTTTTATTAATTTACCAGCAATTTTGCATTGAATTCATATTCTCCTAATCTCTTAGTTAAAGGAAAATAATGAGGCATTTTTAATGAGGCATTTTTAATGAGATATTTGCAAAAGAATTGACTGAAGCATTGTTAAACAGTTCATGTGACATTTGACAAACACTGAATTGATGCTGTATTATGAATTCATTTATTCACTTAATGAATCCATACCAAGTTCTTTCTGTCTACTAAAATAAACCATTATTTTTACATGGAATATGCATTCCTAGTGCCCCTCCCCCCTCTAAACAAGTAAAATAAAAAATACATTTAAAACAGTCAAAAATGTGTTTCTTCCCCCTATATTTTTTTGTTTGATTGATTCAACCGCTGTAATGGAACAGGCCAAATAATGTACTTTGTAAATGAAATTATTTTAGCAAACTTACTGTTTCTTCCTCTGTTGAAACCTTTTCTTCCAGATCAGATGTGACCGGCATCCATGGTGGGTCAATGACGGCAATATTGGATAGCCCGATGGTAGGTGATGGGACGGTGAAGTCAATACTAGGCGGAGGAACCTACAATAATAAAAGTTGTTTTTGAAACAAAATATTCCATGCTCAAACTGATTTTTATCTTGAAAAATATATTTTAATTTTGAACTGCTATTTATAAAGTAGGCCGTGCTTACCCTAAAGATGAGGGATGCCTTCTCCTCCATACGTGGCCAGACTTGATGTCTGAAGCGCCATAAGACAGCGAAGCGTTGGATGGCATCAACTCGCTGACCAGCTTCTTGATGATGCATCTCACCTGCAATGAGTTTATTGACTACCTCAGGGATCTTGACGGCACAGATGAGGACCATGGCAGCTAGAGAGACACAGAGATAGAAGGATATCATTTCACAAAAAATAATCCACAGAGGAAACTCACTACGTACATAAATCCATTCTGGATTGAATAAAGAAAAATATAAGTCACATAAAAAGAAGAATTGAATACAGGGCATGTATGGGTTTCATGGCTTCTGACTATATGATACATGAATACAGGGCATGTATGGGTTTCATGGCTTCTGACTATATGATACATGAATACAGGGCATGTATGGGTATCATGGCTTCTGACTATGATACATGAATACAGGGCATGTATGGGTTTCATGGCTTCTGACTATATGATACATGAATACAGGGCATGTATGGGTTTCATGGCTTCTGACTATGATACATGAATACAGGGCATGTATGGGTTTCATGGCTTCTGACTATATGATACATGAATACAGGGCATGTATGGGTTTCATGGCTTCTGACTATATGATACATGAATACAGGGCATGTATGGGTATCATGGCTTCTGACTATGATACATGAATACAGGGCATGTATGGGTTTCATGGCTTCTGACTATATGATACATGAATACAGGGCATGTATGGGTATCATGGCTTCTGACTATGATACATGAATACAGGGCATGTATGGGTTTCATGGCTTCTGACTATATGATACATGAATACAGGGCATGTATGGGTATCATGGCTTCTGACTATGATACATGAATACAGGGCATGTATGGGTTTCATGGCTTCTGACTATATGATACATGAATACAGGGCATGTATGGGTTTCATGGCTTCTGACTATATGATACCGTAAATGTACATGAATACAGGGCATGTATGGGTTTCATGGCTTCTGACTATATGATACATGAATACAGGGCATGTATGGGTATCATGGCTTCTGACTATGATACATGAATACAGGGCATGTATGGGTATCATGGCTTCTGACTATGATACATGAATACAGGGCATGTATGGGTTTCATGGCTTCTGACTATATGATACATGAATACAGGGCATGTATGGGTTTCATGGCTTCTGACTATATGATACCGTACATGTACATGAATACAGGGCATGTATGGGTTTCATGGCTTCTGACTATATGATACATGAATACAGGGCATGTATGGGTTTCATGGCTTCTGACTATATGATACATGAATACAGGGCATGTATGGGTTTCATGGCTTCTGACTATATGATACATGAATACAGGGCATGTATGGGTATCATGGCTTCTGACTATGATACATGAATACAGGGCATGTATGGGTTTCATGGCTTCTGACTATGATACATGAATACAGGGCATGTATGGGTTTCATGGCTTCTGACTATATGATACCGTACATGTACATGAATACAGGGCATGTATGGGTTTCATGGCTTCTGACTATATGATACATGAATACAGGGCATGTATGGGTATCATGGCTTCTGACTATGATACATGAATACAGGGCATGTATGGGTTTCATGGCTTCTGACTATGATACATGAATACAGGGCATGTATGGGTTTCATGGCTTCTGACTATATGATACCGTACATGTACATGAATACAGGGCATGTATGGGTTTCATGGCTGCTGACTATGTACAGGGCATGTATGGGTTTCATGGCTTCTGACTATGATACATGAATACAGGGTGTTGTGTTTACAAACCCTCCTTCTTATGTTTATTTCTTGCCCTAGTTATGGATAAACGCTTGAGGGCGCTATTCATTTTTTCACGCATGTAACGCGCCTAGCGAGCGCCATATTAAAAAGTTCAGATCACAAGTTACACTCGTTTCATTCCAACTGTTTATTCTCACAAACACAGCATAATTTGGCGAAGAGGATGAACCAGATTAATCTCCCGACACCCCCGCCTTTCCTCTCCACACCTGGGGACCCTGCAATTCCGTGGCCGAGATGGATAAAGGGATTTTCGACGTTCATTACGGCGAGTGGTCTCGAAAGCGCTAACGTATCATCAGCTCACCGCCGTGCAATACTGATCCACTGCCTCGGTACTGAAGGTCAGCGAATCTTTGACCAGATCGACGACACAGATCAAGAGACCTACGACAAAGCGGTAAGCACCCTTGAGAAATATTTTGGGCCAAAAAAGAGCATCATGATGGAATGGTATAAATTTCGACAATGGGGACAAGGGAATGGTGAACCTATCAAACAGTATCGTGTCATTAACTGAACTGGCTGGCCGCTACGTGTAACTTTGGAGCACTCACAGATGAAATGATCAGGGATCAAATCATTGAGAAAACTACGATCCCCCGCATTCGGGAACGCTTGCTCATGGAGGATGACACACTAACTTTGGACAAAGCAACCAAATTGGCCATCCAAATTGAATCAGCACTCTCCGATTCTAAAGCGATCAGATCTCCTGCTCCCCCTGTACAGACAAACATTGATACTTCAGTTACTGCTCAAGTGCAAGGCGTTCGTCCAAAGTGGAGAACACAGCAGAGGTCCAAAGGCAAGGCTGGTAATTAGCCACCCAATACTACAGATTGCGGGCCTAACTTTCACTGTTTTAACTGTGGGGACAAAGCACACTCTGCACGATCAAGTCCTAAATGTCCCACACATGGAAAGAAGTGTTCTTCTTGTGGTAAAATGAACCACTTTGCTAAATTCTGTCGCTCAACACAGAATGTTCAACATACATGTATGGACAACCCCGACAATGATGACTCCAGTATGGTTTACACTGTTAATGATATTTCACACATTGGTCTGGGCAATTTCAAGGACTGTAACGTAACCATTGATGGCAAGTCTGTATGCCTTCTCATTGATCTCGGTGTCAAAGTCTCCATATTAAGTGAGGCTGTTTACCGAACACACTTCACACACCGTCAACTGCAGCCCGCAACTTCATCTCTACATGGGTATTCGGACTCCAAAATTTATGTACTTGGGGTTCTGTCGGTACCAGTCGCCTACCAGGACATAACAGTGCAAAACTTCACCTTCCATGTTGCGAAGGGCAGAAACCTTATGGGTGTTGATCTTTTTGATAAACTTGGGTTCAAAGTTTACGACCCAACTGGAACACCTTTGTACAAGGTGGACATTTCCCTTCAATCTTCAATGGATTTGGAGAAACAATCAAATTCTGCCACCGCCCCCGCGTTGACCTTTTGGTTAAACCCGTTGCACAGCGACTTCGTCGTCTCCCATTCGCATTTCGCGACAAAGTGTCCGTGGAATTAAAGTGCCTCGAATCGCAGGGAATCATCGAGCGAATTGACTCCTCGCCCTGGATCTCGAACTTGCTTAGCGTGAAAATGGGGAAATCCGCCTATGCGTTGACCTCAAGGAGGCTTTGTTGACCTCAAAGAGGTCAACAAAGTCATCATCCCCGACTAGTACCCTCTCCCTACTATCAACGAACTATCATGGCTCAACCATGTTCACGAAACTTGACATGCGCCGCAGTTACCTGCAAGTACCCCTCGCGGAGGACAGTAAACCTCTCACAGCTTTCACGACGCATGATGGCGTGTTTCAGTATCGACACATGCCCTACAGATTATCTTCTGCACCAAGTGCATTTCAGAAGATCATCAGCACAATGTTAGCAGGCATTGATAGAGCCCTAAATCTGCTTGATGATATCGTTGTCCATAGACGGACAATGGAAGAACATGACCAGCGACTTCACACAGTCATGGGTAGACTCGCTTCACACAACATTACACTTAATGCTGACAAGTGTATACGTTCGCAGCAGCAGAAATCAACTTTTTGGGCTACCGACTCTCAGTACAAAGTGTCGAGTGTTGGCTTGCCGCCATCGAATGAATGCCAGAACCAACTAACACTAAAGAACTCTCAGCGTTCCTCAGTACCTGTAACTTCTACCTGAAGTTCGTCCCAAACTACGCGCACATAGCTGAATCACTTCGTATGTTGCTGTGAAATGACACCCCTTGGGTATGGACAAAGTCCAGGTTCAGGCTTTCAAGACCCTTAAGGAGAACATCACATCTTCCCCTATTCTCGCGCATTTTGATCCAAATGCCACTACGTACGTAACCACAGATGCATCGGACACTGCCATGGGTGCTGTGCTCTCGCAATGGATTGACGTTATGGAATGCTCCGTAGCTTTCACCTCTCGCACGCTCTCACCTACAGAACGTAAGTATTCCACAGGAGAACGCGAAGCACTCGCTTGCATTTATACATGTGATCACTGGCATATCTATCCCTACGGCAGGAAGTTTACCCTCCGTACGGACCACCAAGCGCTAACTATGCTTTTTGCTACTACTGGGTCTGGGCATAGACCACTACGAATTATTAGCAGATGGTCCGACCGACTTCATCAATATAACTTTGATGTACAGTATATCACAGGCAGCTGCAATCATGTAGTTGACATGCTCAGCCGTATGACACCTGATTCGGACTCTGGTGTTGACTTGTTCACAGATGACGACACTTCTGTCATGTCCATCATCCATCAGTCCATCAGGAACCTCGTCTCTTGTGACGAACTGAAAACCGAATCACAGCGTGACCCTGCTTTCAGCAGGTATGCAGGTATGCCACTACATCCAGACAGAGTAGCCAAAGCAAATTCCGGAAGAGCTGATGACCTTTCGCAGACTTCACGAAGAACTTTCAGTTTGGAATGACTGCTGCCTAGCTCGTGGTGATAAGGCAGTAATTCCCAAATCGCTTCAACAGTGCGTTCTCGCATTAGCACATGACGGACACCCCGGTTGATCAGTATGGTGGCCTGGCATTGACACTCGCTAAAGCACCAACAGGATGGAACAGATGCACCATTCTGCTTCCCTATTGACGAACCAACTCAGCCACCCACAGCTCCATGTCGGCCTCAGCGAATAGAACAAAGGCTGGCTATCTCAATGACTTTCACTGTTCATAAACTGTTTACAAACCCTCCTTCTTATGTTTATTTCTTGCCAGAGTTATGGATAAATGCTTGAGGGCGCTATTCATTTTTTCACGCATGTAATGCGCCCAGCGAGCGCCATATTAAAAAGTTCAGATCACAAGTTACACTCGTTTCATTCCGATTGTTTATTCTCACAAACACAACACAGGGCATGTATGGTTTTCATGGCTTCTGACTATGATACATGAATACAGGGCATGTGTGGGTTTCGATCATGGCTTCTGACTATGATACATGAATACAGGGCATGTATGGGTTTCGATCATGGCTTCTGACTATGATACATGAATACAGGGCATGTATGGGTTTCGATCATGGCTTCTGACTATGATACATGAATACAGGGCATGTATGGGTTTCATGGCTTCTGACTATGATACATGAATACAGGGCATGTATGGTTTTCATGGATTCTGACTATGTCATGATACATGAATACAGGGCATGTGTGGGTTTCGATCATGGCTTCTGACTATGATACATGAATATAGGGCATGTATGGGTTTCATGGCTTCTGACTATGATACATGAATACAGGGCATGTATGGTTTTCATGGCTTCTGACTATGATACATGAATACAGGGCATGTATGGGTCTCATGGCTTCTGACTATGATACATGAATACAGGGCATGTACAGTATGGTTTTCATGGCTTCTGACTATGATACATGAATACAGGGCGTGTGTGGGTTTCGATCATGGCTTCTGACTATGATACATGAATACAGGGCGTGTGTGGGTTTCGATCATGGCTTCTGACTATGATACATGAATACAGGGTATGTATGGGTTTCATGGCTTCTGACTATGATACATGAATACAGGGCATGTATGGGTTTCATGGCTTCTGACTATGATACATGAATACAGGGCATGTGTGGGTTTCGATCATGGCTTCTGACTATGATACATGAATACAGGGCATGTATGGGTTTCATGGCTTCTGACTATGATACATGAATACAGGGCATGTATGGGTTTCATGGCTTCTGACTATGATACATGAATACAGGGCATGTGTGGGTTTCGATCATGGCTTCTGACTATGACGCGATACATGAATACAGGGCATGTATGGGTTTCATGGCTTCTGACTATGATACATAAATACAGGGCATGTATGGGTTTCGATCATGGCTTCTGACTATGATACATGAATACAGGGCATGTATGAGTTTTGATCAGGGGTGTGCATGCATTGTGTGTGTGGGGTGTACTTAAATTCGCTACCTTGTGGAGTCCTACATGTATAACAAAAGGGAAAGGCAAGAACAATTGGTCTCCACAGGGGAATTCTAAAGGACTCCGGTCTCCACAAGGAAATTTTTGTACAAACCCTATGAGAAATTGTTAAGTACAAGGACAAAGGAAAGAACAATAGATCATTTTATCACGAAAGTGATAAAATGCGTTATGCGCAACTTACAATACGGATCGGGTTTTCTCAATGGGCATGCATATTGTTGTGCACTCATTAGCCAGCGGCAGGCTTATGGTCTATTTTCCACGTCAAGCCTTTTATATGCCCAGGGTGGATCATGGCACAGCCAATCAGGGGCGTAGGTGGGAATTTTCCCGCTTTTAGGCCTCCACCAATAGTTTGTTTGGTGGCAAACTTTGGTGGAGGTTTTTAGCCAATCAGGTTGCGCGCTGTAAAAGTTGGCGCTTGGTGTCAAGCAACCAGTGCGGTTTGGGGCATTCTTGTCACAGCTCCTTGTTTATTAACAAGTCCATGGAGTTTTTGGGTTAGCGGTTTATGATTTTTCAAGAACAAATTTGATTTTTCTTCGGTGGATACAGTTCTATCTGTGTACGATTCAACTAGTCTGGCGACAGGAACTGTTACAACGGACCAGTTTCGGTTGGTTGTAACAAATAGTTATTTTCAAGAACTATTGGTGCACGACTCGTGAGACAGCTCGTCTGGCGACACAAATATTTGGATTCTCTTCATTATTAGAAGAGTTTTTGTGAAAGTAGACCTAGTTCATCTTCGATGTAGATCTTCTGTCATCTTTTTATGGATTGATTAATCACTGCAGTACATCGGCCTTCACACCTCTTCGTTTTGTTTGCGGTTGCACAACCTTTAACTGGGCTGAATTTGTTGTCACGAGGGAATAACGTTAACTTTACAATTTACGAGGCGACCTTCGAGTCCGGTCTCCCGACTACAAGCCCTTGATTGCAATTGCAGCTAGTTCATTGTCTTTTGTATTGCGTCAGTCATTTCAACGATGCCACGACTGAAGCGTCAGGTTCACCCTCCAGCCCGGTTGCGGGCGACTCCGGTGACGGGTGAGGCACGAAAGCTCCCCCTACCGAAGGCTAAGCGTAGTCGCACGGCTCCCCCTTCCCAGACGGCAGGCTCATCATCAGCGGTGGGCGCATCGTCGGCGGCAGAGGTTTCAACCCCAAGCTCGGTGACAGTGTCTGCACCCTTGTAATCTGGATCTGATGCTGGCATGACCACGTCCACCATTCCTGTCCCACCACCACCATCCGTCCAGTCAGGTCAGCCTAGTGTACCCTTGCAGATGGGAAGCATTGCCGCTGGACTTTTGGACTTTAATGATTGTGGTAATCCCACTGGGGCTGGTTTTGTTTCTAGTAATATTAGCTCTTTTTGTCAAGGCATTCCTTGTTATACTACTAGTGGCTATAATTATAGTGGCCCCCAGTCATTTAACGGGTCCAGCGTGTGGAGCCTTAATCCTGCGCTTTCTGGCTTTAACCAAGCCACTTGCGCAAGTCACCCTAGCGTTAGTACTAGTAGTGGTGGCATTGTGCCATCAGCGCTCGCAACTTCTGTTCTGCCAAGCGTTAGTCACCAGCTCCCTACGCTTACAGGGGGATGGTCACTGGGCCTCAAGTTTTTCCCAGCATGCTTCTTTCAACGCAGGCGTCTAGTGCTGGTTTGGCTTCTTTAACTCAACCGGCTCCTATTCCACGTGCTGACTCAGGATTACTGCTGGGGGGACACATTTCGCAGTCATTGAAAGAAAAGATTTGGAGTAGTGCTTACATTGACATGTCAATTTTGTTTATTGAAAGTCCTTCTTCAGTGCTTGCCAAAGCTCATAGGTCTTCGGGTTCTGAGGTTGCTCTTGTGGTAGAGGGGGATAAGATGTTTCTGCGGCCAAATGCATCCCCCACAGGCCGCCAGAGTAAGCTTGATACCTGGGACAAATGGGTTTCGGCCTTTCATACATTTATGGCCATTTATATTGTAAAATTTCCTTGGCGTGCAACTGAATTGTTGAAGTACGCGGAGATTATTCGCATGGCGGCTGTGCAATTCCCGGGAACAGGTTGGCGCTCATACGATGAGCAGTTCCAGCTGCGGCAAGAAATTTACCCCAGCCGGTCATGGGCGGCTTTAGATGTCGAGCTTTGGTTGACTGTAGCGGCGTCGGCCGTTGCTAATAATGGCAGCCTCAATGCCGGCAAGCCTCAAGTGGTCGGTTTGCGCTCTCGTGGCAGGGTGTGCTATGCCTTCAATAGTGCGGGGGGTTGCAAGTTCTTTGGCTGCAAATATATGCACCAGTGCTCTAAATGTTCACGTTCTGGCCATGGTGTGCACGCATGCCGCTCTATGGGTAGTGTTGGGCAGCGCTCTCGTGCAGCCTTTACCAAAAGCGTTGGTAATCCAAAGGCCATGCATGGATCCACTCCAGCTCTGCCTGCCTCTCAGGCAAAGGCGGATGGGTCGCAGGGGGCTGCTTCAAATTCTAAGGGCAGTTTTCGTGCCTCCTACTCCAATTAAATTGGGAGTGCTGACAAGTTGGCTTGCGGACTATACTCATGCGGTTGATGTACAAATTCTCCAGGACGGTTTTTCATTTGGTTTCTCATTGGGGTACACAGGCCCACAGCAACGGTGTGATGCCGGTTGCTTAGGTTCGGCAGCTGCTAGGCCCAATGTGGTATTTGCAAAGTTAAATAAAGAAATTAAGGCAGGTCGCATTGCTGGTCCATTTTCAAATTGCCCACTTCAGCGTTTGCAGTGCTCGCCTATCGGTTTAGTGCCTATAAAAGCCCCTGGGACTTTTCGTCTCATTCATCATCTGTCTTTCCCACAAGGAAAGGGGGTCAATGCTTTCATTGATAAGGATAAATGCAAAGTGAATTCTGCGTCCTTTGATGTAGGGGTGCGGCTGGTTTTGCAGGCAGGCTGTAATGCATGGCTTGCTAAGGCAGACATTAAATCAGCTTTTCGGCTCTTGCCAGTTTCCCCTCGTGATTACGAGCTTTTGGGTTTCAAGTTTGGGGGCCAATTCTATTTTAACAAGTGCCTGCCGATGGGATGTTCCATTTCCTGCTCGCTCTTTGAGAAGTTTAGCACTTTTCTGGAGTTCCGGGTGAAAGCAATCGCACATTCGGGTTTTATCACACATTATCTGGATGATTTTCTCTTTGTTGGGGCATCCCGTCAAGCCTGTAAGGACCTTTTGGAAGTTTTTGAGGGGACATGCAAAGCACTTGGGGTTCCCCTAGCGCAAGAAAAAACTGAAGGGCCGGTACAAACTATTTCATATTTAGGGCTCGAAATCGACACTGTTCGAGGGCAGGTCCGGGTCCCACAGGTCAAAGTTCAAGCACTCACAAGGCAGATTCAACTCTTGCTTGGCAGGCCAACAGCCAGTTTAGTTCAGATTCAATCCTTAGTGGGGGTCATTGAATTTTGTGTGTAAAGCAGTTGCACCGGGGCGCATTTTTACGACGTCATATTGCACTGACAGTGGGCCTCAAGCAGCCGCATCACAGGGTGTGCCTTTCGCAAGGTGCAAAGCTCGATCTGGTCATGTGGCTGTCATTCTTACAGCGCTATAACGGTCTTACTCCATTCCTGCGGGAAAATTGGGATTCAAATGTTGCTCTTGAATTATTCACTGACGCTGCTGCATCCATCGGCTATGGGGCTTATTTCCAAGGGAGATGGGTTCAAGGGCGTTGGCCGTCAGAGTGGCTGGCTAGTTCTCCGTCCATTGCTTTATTGGAATTTTTTCCTGTGGTAGTGGCGCTCCTCTGTTGGGCCCCCTTGTCGGCAAACTGCAGGGTGTTGTTCCGATCCGATAATATCGCTGTTGTGGGGATCATAAATAAACAAACGTCGCCTTGTATGCGCATTTTGCAATTAGTTCGGGCAATGGTCATGCAATGCCTCAAATTCAATATAATTTTTAAGGCAGTGCATATACCAGGTGTTCATAATAACATAGCTGATGCACTTTCTCGTTTTCAGATGGGGCGCTTTCGGGCCCTAGCTCCAAGGGCCCAGCCGGGCATGACCCCTTTACCTCAGCTGCCCCAAGTGTTTTAGCAGTGGAAATGGGACGGTTGTTAAGTTTGGCGTTCGCTAAGAATATACACAGGGTTTACATGTCGGGGTGGCACGCCTTTTGCCATTTTAAAGCACATCAAGCTTCGGCTGTGTCAACTGTTTCTCCGCAAGATATTGCAGGATTCATCTCATGGCTGTCTTTACATTACTATTCTCCATCCACAATTAATACATATGTGGCAGGGGTGGGGTGTTTTTGTAAACTTAGGGGATGGGCCGATCCAACTAATAATTTTATTGTGGCAAAATTGCTGGAAGGTTGCAGGCGGGTCGTGGCTAGGCAAGATGAGCGATTGCCGATTTCATTGTCGCTTTTGTGCCGACTTTTAGAGGCGTTGCCCAAGGTGTGTGCTTCCCAATTTGAAAGCACCATGTTTCGGGCCGCTACAGTATGCTATTGGCTTTTTTCAGCTTTTTGCGCATTGGGGAGTTTACCGCCAATTGCACTAACCATATGCAAGAGTCTATGTTACAGTATTCCGATGTGTGTTTCTGTGGCAATCAATCTAGCATGTCTGTGGTCCTGGCCATACGTCATTCTAAAACTAATCAGGCTGGCACTCGGAAGCATTCCGCCGGTACATTCGCCCCTTTCCCCAGGGCGGTAGCAGTGGCTTTTAGTTTCATTGTCCAATCAAGTTGTTTTATTTCCTATGCAGGGGCTCATAGTGTCTGGGTGGTAGGTGACTCCATTGTGCACAGGGCAAGCCAGGATTTCAATTTACCCAATCTGGTGCGTTGGAATGGCCGAGGAGGTGCTCGCTTGAAGGACCTTCATGGTTTGCTATCAGGGTTTCATGCCCCTAGCCCCGCTTTGATCATTTTGCATTTAGGGACGAATGATTTGGTGTCTCATGACTTGTTCACTTTGAGACAGCTCATCACTTCGGCCTTGGGCATTTGCCGGCAAAGATTTCCGCAAGCTATTGTAGTTTGGTCAGACATTCTCCCGAGAATGTTCTATTTTGGTGCCATCGAGAACGTACGTAAAGCAGCCAATCGTTGGGCGAAAGCGCAGCGTAAAAAGGTTGGGGCTAGGGTACTGCAGCACCCACAGTTTATCTGGTCGGATGCTAACCTTTATCATTTCGATGGGGTCCATCTGTCCCCAAAAAGGTTTTCCATTTTCATGGCTAATCTGTATAATTGTATTCTGTCTGTGCTGTAACTGGTGCACTTTTGTGGGTGTTTTTGTTCCGTTCCTTTGGGCGCGCTTCTTTGGCAGTTTTGGGTGGAATAGCACATTAACTTCCCACTTTTGGTGCAGCAGTTCTGGCAATTAACAGTTACTGCAGTCCTAGAAAATTAAACTTAATAATATGGAGATTTTAGTCCTCCGTTATTTACATGTTATCAAGTGTTCATAGTGCCGGGATTTCCCTCGGGCTAGTCCAGACCGCAGCTTCTATAGGTGGGACGTGAACACTTGATTACAGTTGGGTATTGGTTGATTCATATTGTATTGATTCATATGATATGCTGCGTATTAGCATATGTTACACATGTGTATTATACTGTTTGTTATTGTCAACATTTAAATGTATGTTTTAATAACTATCCTCATTGGGGGTTAGTGGTGCCAGGTCTGGGTATACAGAGTCTTGGGTACGCTGTATAGGTGGTCCCAGCTGGTTTTTGGTATCTCAGGGTATTTGTTTGTCTTTATCAAATGCTGTTTAATGACAAATCCGGTTTGCCCATAGTCTGGTATTTCGGTGGTTGATGGTGTCAACCTCTTTGAATAAAAAAGCTTGAAAGCTGTGGCCAAGTGGCATTCAAATGAATTTGTATAGTTGGTTCTATTTATTGTGAGTTTGAGTATAAATGTCTCCACAAGGATGCATATTTGAGAATGTGTGTGTGTGCATACACTGTGTGTGTGGGGGGTGTGTGTGTGCATGCATTTTGTGTGTGTGGGGGTGTGCACACAATGCACGCACACCCCCCCCCACACACAATGCATGCACACCCCCACACACACAATGCATGCACACCCCCACACATGCATGCACACCCCCACACACACAATGTATGCACACCCCCACACCACAATGCATGCACACCCCCACACACACAATGTATGCATTGTGGGTAGACAATATGTTAGTGTAAAATATGGAAATAAAAGTTTGTCATGCAATCTTTACCACAAAATAAAGGCAATAAAGGATCGGATCCAGAGATATCCACATGTATATCATTTATTCCCATTAATAAATGCCTGAATCAATTTCTTTTATTTTCAAAATTAGAAACTAATTAAGTGCACAAGCCAATGTGACGTGAAGCAAACTTTATCACTCTGATTGGATCAATTCTGCATCGCGTGTCCCGCACAGATTAATTAGGGACCATTTGAA
This sequence comes from Zoroaster sp. YZ-2022, assembly GCA_029582265.1. NCBI lineage: Eukaryota > Metazoa > Echinodermata > Asteroidea > Forcipulatida > Zoroasteridae > Zoroaster > Zoroaster sp. YZ-2022. The sequence continues at coordinate 6,548,325 of CM055829.1, forward strand.
GATGGAACATAAACATGTGCATATACAAATGTGATGTCAAACATATTTTTTTTTAAAAGAAAGAAATATGTGTGATGTCTTATCCACACGTTTATGTTCTATCTTCTAATGGTCCGTAATGTAACAGCTTGCATGCTGATTTTGATACTAGTTAATACACCGCCTGTTAACACATACCGGCTGTTAACACACACCCACATTTAGTCCATCAGATTGATTAAATACATATATTATTAACATTTCAAAGAATTTTACCTGCTGATCCAGCTAACTGTTGGCTGCTATCAAGGAGCAACTCCCAAGCAATAGTCAGAATATCTGAGAAGAGGTCTTCAGTTAGGATAGGAGCTGCCTTACTGAGAAGTGCGAGAGGACTATGCCACAGATACAGAGACTGTCATATGAAAATAAATAGTACACAAATCAATGAAAATATCTGAGGTCTTCAGTTAGGATAGGAGCTGCCTTACTGAGTAGAGAGCGAGGACTAAGACATAAAAACACTTCAGACACAATAATTTCTCAGGATGATTGGTATATGTATCAACTTTACATAAAGTCAGTTTTTTGATAATAATTTGTTAATTTGATAATCTGGTAATTACCAATGTTGTACCTTCCATTTAATGGGACCAGCTGCAACTCCTGGTTACAACTCAAGTCACTAAATCACACAGATGTTGCTAAACCATACCTGAGACTTCAGATACTTAAGCTGGGGAGAATCCTCCTTCTTTGGCCATTCTAAATCCACAGGAAAGGAGCCGCCAGTAAGAGCAATGGCTGAATTAGTGCGACTGGTTGATGTAACAGCCTGGTGTCGGAAGACGCTAACCTGTCTGTCTAAGGTGGAGGAGGTACTTTCTCGTCTTAGTTCACGGAAGCTACGAAGAGTGGAGTGGCCCTGGCCTGACTCCTGAAATTATTATTATTTGTGGTGTATTTAATATTGAACACAAATTGTCAGCCATTAGGACACAAATTTGATTCACTAAACTGCTCAGCCATGACCCCCACCCCCCCCCCCCCTGCCTAGTTACACATACCTTGCGTTTGCCTTTGCCGTCTAGACGTCGCATCTTATCATCATAGTCATCATCCTTGGGTCTTAGAATACTCTCCTCCCCATAAATGTACCTAACAGCCTTCATCAGACGATAGCAGTTGCGCTTCTGACGCTCAAAGCAGTTTGGGTGGCAGCATCGCTGATGGCTACAGATGAAGTTTGTTTTGCTGGCTATTTCAACAACGATCTGAGGAAACAACATGAAAAAAATTTGATTCGTACTGCAAAAATTTACATGCAATGTAACTATTTTTGGTGTACACCTTAAATCTGCAATCAAAATTACACACTAAACAACTCATTAGCGATATTACAATTGCTACCACAAAGTATACTATACTACTCTGTATTTTTCTTTCTCATTCTTACAGGAATCCATGGCATGTTCTTGCTCAAGTCAATCTCATCCAGTCCGACAGTGTCTGGCGTGGAGGCCATCTCAGGGACATGTTCAGGTTCCTGGGGGCTGACCTGTTCACTGAAGACACTGCTGGTTTCTCCCGTGGAGTCCTCATCGACAGAGACTGAGCTGATCTTGCGGCTCTTGATGCTGCCTGTGCGGCCCAGCACTGTGGAATGAACAGTTGGGGGACAGATTAGTTGGAGTGAAACCAAGTAAACTGATATTGATGGAAGGTGGAGAGAAAGAAAGAAGAAAAAATGACAGATAGATGGGGGAAAGGAACAGACTGATAATGGAAGGACAGAGTTGGACAACAGAAGAGAAGGCATCAGACCAAAACCAGATAAACAGAAGAGAAAGTTAGAAACAGATTAAAAATTCAGCCAGTAAGGGAAAGATACAGTTTGAGATAACAGAGAAAAACAAGACAATACAGTAACTGATTTAATAGCCACACCCAATCAGATCAAATGGATAATACAGCCTTAATCACAGTTGTGACCTGACCTTAAGTCAGATTTAAGATTAGCTTGAGAAACGGAAAGAACGGTTAATCCATCATGAGATTTGGAAAATGATTAAGAGGCTGGAATTAAGTATGCCAGCATTCACAAATAAAAAAGCAAAGTAAAGTTATGAAATGAAGATGCTTCAATGTAACAGAATCAAAATCAAAACGATATGAATAAATGGAAAACATGATTTGTGATAAAAGTGTGGAGTGGATGTGAAAGACATGAAAGTTATATTAGTTAACATGGAGGAAGAACAATTATGTTGTGATGAAGGATTCATAGATAATTATTTTGGATGATTTTTACTAGACATATAAAAACCAGGGTGAAGTATGTGAACAACAAGTTTCTAACTGATTGATATTAGTTCAAGACCCGTTCAAGACCCCAAAAATTGGCTTTGGTTACAAAATTCTAGCAACCTTCCATTATGTCTGTTACAATTTTCTGAATTATGATTGGCACAATGGAAGACATTTGAAACTTAACAGAACCTTTTTTTCATTGTTCTCAACAATGTAAAGCATTCCTATATGCATGTTTATAAAACACATGAACAATGGGAAAAGGCCCCCTGAGTTTAACTTCTGCCTTTGCACATGCCATGAAAAATACATCAAACATGACCAAATCAGAATAGCTTCACACCAAATCCCACCTGCCCTGTAATAATGAGCTACTAGTCACAAAAACACAAGCTCTAAGACATGAATGCTTAATGGGACAATATCATCAACAGGGAATGGAATCAGTGTCCTAGTTTACGATGAGCAGAGTGACTGAAAATTGTTGGCTCATTTATGCAGCAGAAACGATAATATGATCTTATGATTGATTGAATTTATTCGGATAAAAAGATGATAAAAGGATAACCCAAAAAGCCAATAACATATATAGGCTTATTTCCATTGGGGTCCTTACATCGAAACATCAAAAAATACAAATACAAATTACAAATTTGAAAGACAAAGATAGTTCAAGATACCACCACACCCCAAAGCGGTATTATGTGGGGTATTTTTTTCAGTCACTGAGTTAATCTAAAACTAGCATTCCGATTCCATGCCTTGTTGATCGTGATGATATTGTGCCTTTAATTGATATCCTTTATACGCAATAACCTATAGATCATGTCAGATATCAATAACATCACTGCAAAATACCCCTAACATTGAACTGTGACAGTTGTCTATGTCAGACACCATTAAATCTTTTATTTTGAGATGTCAGCAGAGATGTTTTTGTTTTTGTTTTTGTTTTTGTTTGTTTGTTGTTGTTTTTTGTAATGTGAAGTAGCACTATATCTCACAATCTTAATTATCCATGCGACAGTTTTCTAAAATGCAGTGACTCATCATCACACAGCAAGTTAAAAATGCTTTTGGTAAAGGAATGATGAAAATGAAAATCCAATCATCTAGAAACATGTTAATATCATGTACTAATCTTGTAATCTACTGTATCAACTGTTGTCCCTTCCCTCCAATGTCAGCCCCTGTGACCCAAGGACAATTGGGAATTGATGGGAATTGACTTGTATTTTCACTAAAATGAGGTTCAAATAATCACAAGCAGTGTGGTGTCAATTACAGAAGAATAACTGGGGAAAGACAAATATTCCTTAATATAGATAGGACACTTTTGAAATGCTACAATGGAGTCATTATACATCTGACTGAACAGGAAGGTACAACTTTGGCATATGGGAATGAACATTCATCTCAACCCTCTAGTTTCCAAGAAATATATCATATAAAACTAATCTTTGCTCAAGTTTTGGTGAAAACAATGACAAACTGTTACATGTTCTTTTACAAGTTTTGCAGTGCAGTGAATAGTATTTTTCTAGATACCAAAGCTTCATTAAGTATTTTTTATTATTAAGATGATGCATTTCAGACAAAATCATTTTTCTGGATGACTGAACAAACTTAGGTTTTATTTGTAGATAATTTGTTAACTTGATAACATAGTATTAGTATAACCAAAAAAGTAACTTCCCCTTAATTAGAGATGGGCGACCTCAACCCCTAAGTAGGGGGCAGTTGTATGAGACATGGTGTTAATAGAGAGAACAATTGAAAGATGCACAAGAAGATAGAATAAAGATTATGATTAAGGTTATCTATGGCAACCATAGGCATAACATTAATAAGAATTTGAAGCTTTGCATGGTGGAAGAACTGTAAGAGAGAGTTTGCAGTATAACCATATATATGTTATATCTCTAATGATTTTGTAATATTGTGCTGGTTTTGAGAAGAACTGGTGCTTTGACAGATCAATGTTTAGATCATTTCTGATCATCTTCTTAGAATACTGATCAAAAAAGTAGAACCAACACATTATTACAACTCATTATTACAACTCATTAGAGACATTCCATGGCACTACCGCAAACTTCCTCTTACATAAACATTATATTCAGTCTTAAGAAATAAAGACTGCATTTAATATTACAACAAACAGTGCAAGACAGTCTACACTTACAAGAAGACAAAAAAGAAGACGCTATGCCAAACATAGGGTGCTCATCTGTGTAAGCAAACATAAATAACATGTGGAATAGAGATGCGAACATATAGACTGCAAATGAGAAATATGAAAAGCGCACGTATCTACCTGAGGGATTATGACTGCTAATCCTTGAGTTTAAACCACCCGTACACTATTGGTCAAATGTCTTTTAATGCATCCATACTTAGTAAAAATCAAGATATTTCTATACAAATCAACCTGTGAAACTTTCAGCTTATTTTATTGTGTCGTTAATGAGAAAATACTAAAAATGCATTAAATTTGTTTGAATTCATTCCAACGTGGAATATCTGTCTTCGGATGACAAAACATTAATTTCTTAAATTTTACTAAATGATAACACCTCAAACAGAAATATTTCAAGGGATGTTTGATAATCATCAACTTTATACCATGTAAGCTTCATGTAAAACTGTCATCATTTATGTTTTGTTTTTTTTCGAAATTACCAATAGTGTATAGGAGTTTTAATGCCTCACATCATGGCCACTAGGCTAATTTTCATGATTTTCACGAGTCCTTTAATTGTTGGGGTTTTTTTTTGTCAAGGCTTTCTGACCGGTCATAAATGCAAAAGTATAATGGTGATTGTGCATATACTAAATAATACAGCAATGAAGGTTCATGGCTTATTTTTGTTTAGCTTGCCTAATTTAAGAAGACATCGTTGTCACCAAAAGTTTTTCTGGTATTTCCAATATCTCCCAATCAGGATACAAGTATCTCCCAATCAGGATACAAGTATCTCCCAATCAGGATACAAGTATCTCCCAATCAGGATACAAGTATCTCCCAATCAGGATACAAGTATCTCCCAATCAGGATACAAGTATCTCCCAATCAGGATACAAGTATCTCCCAATCAGGATAATTTGGTTGACAACAACACTGAGAGCGACAGTAGTGCAGAAGATGTTGTTGCAAACCTTAAAGTGTTCCTGATTGAGACCACTAGTAGCTTCATTGGGAGAATATACATGTAGTTTCTATCAAGATAGTATCTCCCAATCAGGATAGTAAAGTTGACAATGATCATGATAGCCACAGCAGTGCAGAAGGTGTCATTGCCAACTTTAAAGTGCACCCAATTGAGACCACTGGTAACTCTATTGAGAGAATATGGTGCCTATTAAGATATATCAAGATACAAGTATCTCCCAATCAGGATAGTAACTTTGACACCAACCCCCATTATGAGCCCAGTGTAAGGTTTAGCAGTCATCTCCTAACCATATACATGTATTATATAGAATTCATCACACTGCAGTTTCTCTCATGTTTCTCCCACTCAAATCTATCTGACCAAACCAAGGCTGGAAGGAAAATAGCCTGGCTACTTGTATGTATTCAGAATCAGTACTATAGCCATACATGGGTACAGGGAATCTGACAGTGTAATAAAGTTCTATTTAAAAAAAACTACAACAAATGTATCTGCTTGCAGACTTCAACTACATGTTGTCTAGGCTATCTGCATTTGCTACAACAAAGAAATACAAAAAAGAATTCCATTACATGGTTCTATATTCAGTTCTCACACTGAGATACAACAAAATCAAATATTGACCAAGTGATTTTCAGCAAAAGCTACCAGTACATTAGGTTGTTCAGTTTTGTTTTTCATGTGAATAATGTAAATAACAAGCTCTCCATCTTATATTACTGTGACCAATTACTTAAGCTATATGGAACATTAATTTTCAAAAAAGTTAAAGCCACAGAATGATAATTGTTTTATGTCGCCTGACCTAAAGGGGTTCAGGAGTTTCTGTCTTTTTACAAGGGCCATGGGGAAAGTGGGAAAAGCTGGTAAATATAACAGATATATTCAGCTCTTTGGATCAATTTATTTTGACATGATATATTTGATTGAAATTCACAACTTGTCAATAATGTTATTTGAGTGGGTTAGTGTACAACAAATTTAAATTAACCATGTGGTTTCTTTTCTAAGAAAGACGTCCATCAAATATAAAAACAATTCAGGCATATTTCCACATTTGAATCATGCTTCTCAGAATTATGGTCCAATCTGGCAGTAATATCTATTCCAAAATGCACCTCACGCAAGTTGAGAATTTGAATGCACATTTGATTTTAGCTGTTCAACCCAAAAAGGACTACTATGCTGGCATTCAATAATGGAATCTGAAAGCAAAATTCAAATTTGAAATTTAACTATGCAGGCTTTGTGGTGTGCATGTGAATTTCTAAAAACAGATTTGGGCAACACTTTCAAAAAACAAAAGGAGGGATTTATTGGTTTTATCTTTAAATTTTAGGAATGTTTATGACTTTATGATTAATGCTTGATTGCAAAATTATCACAAGCACATAATGCAATTAAAAATGACATTCTTTTCTAAACAAAAAAAATAAAAATATTGACAAGACAAGCCAACGGAGCACTTTGCACTATGCTGTAACAAACATCCTATCATGTTTAAAAAAGGAAAAATCAATGCAAAAAAAATTAAAACAAGAACTCAAAGCAGAAGCGTTGAAGCAATTGGCATGTTTCTACCTGCGGTGGCGCTGTTGTCATGAGACATGCCGATGATAGTTGGTTGACTCTCTGCACTGAATTTTACGTGGGGTGTTGTATCGGTGGCCGGCGTGGCCTGGGAACCGGCCTGAGACCCTGATGAAGGATGGTAACAACATTGTAACATGCACATCCTTGAGGAATATGGTTTATTGTCAGGGAATCTTATTAACAAATGTAAAAATAAAAATCTTGGAAAGTCTGCACAATAATCTATATTATTTGTTCTAGAATTCTAAAAATGAAGACTAATTAGACATCTGAGATTCTATCAAATGAAATAAAAAATGTTCCAGAAATACAGATGTATAAAAGGATAGCATAGAAACTAATGTTTATAATTAATGACTAATTAATTTCTACTAATCTTTGAAATTAATGGCCAAGGTATATCTGTAAGGCTATTATACATATTATCAACAAACTTTCCACAAACGTATTGTAAATTTTTTAAATATTATTGTTTTCATATGAAACAAGTGACCATCTTTTGTTTTGTTCAAAAAAAATTGCAAGACTTGTTGAAGTTGTTGAAGTGGTTAAAATCATAAAAAGATGAAATTGGATTATATCATTGGTGCAACTTGAACCATTCTGAAAGGTAAAATCTCAACAAGTTCAGATTTTACATCAATCAACGATAGTACCGTTGATTATAAAGCTGATCTCAACAATTAGTTATTCATGTTGTTTCCAAAAACAAAACTCATGAAAATAATAGTTGCACTAATGATAACATATGACCAGATGCTTCCTGAAACAAAAATGTTTCCAATCATTCCATGGATGTGTTTTCCAGCCAAACCAAGCAATCTTAGAACGCGTAAGCTGTTAATGAATGCAAATATATGCTGCTCACACAAATGAAGAAATGAATATTTTATTATTAAAAATCAGTAGTGTACATGTACATCAGCAGAATCTGCTTCTTTTTTAACTTAAACTCTGTGGAATTTACAAAGAAACTATGAAATGCATGCATGTTAAACTGTACACAAAAATACCCAAATTAAGTACACACACTTCATTGATGCAAAGACTTTAACACAATTCTCACAAACTGGTATATCTTTGAATTTGAAATGGTGGCAATCTCACAAAAATTGTATCCGGTGAATGTGAAATTAAATATACATCAAATTTGTGATTGCATGCATGGTGCTTCTCTTTTGAATAAAAAATGTAGGCTTTAGGGGAATAATCTACAACAGTGTATAGACTATAGATCCAGCTGATTATGTACTTAAACTGGCAGAATACAATTTGTAAATGTTGAGAATACAATTTGGGTAAAATGTATGTAAGTGCTTAATGGAAAATACATTAAGATTGACTATATTTTCAAGTGTTTTCAGAAAATGACAACATTTCAAACTGGATAACTTGTCAGGATGTGTGGTATCATTACCATCTTAAAACCAAGTTAGCTTGTAGAAAATAATTCCCTCAGTTGTTGTTGTTGTTTTTTTGTTTTTTTTTGCATTATTACCAATAGTGAAGACCCATTTTAAGGGACCTTTGCTAATTCATCATCTGTGATGACAACACCTTACCAAACAAGGAGTCAGGCCTACTACGATGACGGTTACGGAAACTATGGTTATGCTGCTCCCTTGCAGCTGGGGAAGAAGGGACTGGATGGCGACGCAGTAGTCCGCCCCGACTCTGTTTCCTACCGGGTGTTACTATAGAAAGGAGATAATAATAATAATAACAGATCTTTTATAACACTTTTTATCACTAAATGATAAAATGCTTTATACGCAGGGAAAATGTGTGTTCCCTTTTATGCCTGCATGTCACGTACGTTGCTGCCAGGCATAGGTAAAATACTAACAACTTGGGAAATGTAAAGTTTTCCTGGATTCTTAAATGTAGATTCACATGCTGTAGAAGAGACTTTACATTTTGCGATATTTTTACCTTCTGAACCTGTTACCTTCTGAACCTTCTGAAGTTGTAGTCAGCAGGGCGAATCTAGTCCGCATGTCGCTAACTTTATAGTACAGCTTATGCATGCTAGAGTGTATTGAGCTTTTGTTTGAAGCTCTTGTATGATGTGGATGAAACTACATGTACATGGTGACCCTGGTTATTCCATGTATAGTCTTCAACTTTGGGAGACTTTACATTTTGGATCGTCTTTCTGGGATTCTCAAATGTGGATTTAACATCTTGTAACATTAGCATCGGGAACAATAGCTGTTGTTTTACCGTTTTTGTGATAGTCTCCAATTTGGAAATTTGTCTTCAACTTGGGAGACTTTACATTTAGGATCGTCTTTCCTGGATTCTCAACTGGGATTTAACATCTTGTAATGTTAGCACAATTGTTTCACCGTTTTTGTGATAGTTTTCAACTAAGGGAGTCTTTTACATTTTGTATCGTTTTCATGGATTCTTTAATGTGGATTTCACATTCTGTAGCATCGAGAACTTAGCTGTTGCGAGGGCACTAGCTGTTGTTTCGCCATTCAAGTTTGTGATTGTCTTCAACGTGGAGAAAATTTTACAATAGGATCGTCTTTCTGGGATTTTAAAAAGTGGATGTACATATATTGTTGCATCAGGAGCAGCTTTAACTTTTATTTAGCTGCTGTTTCACCGTTTGTGATCGTTTTTGAACTATTAGATGAATATTTACATTTGGTTTTCTTTCCAGGAATGTTAACTTTTTGGTTTTATGAATTTGAATTTACCAAAAGATAGCCGCGGTCCTTTTGACTTGCATTGTAAGTGTAACGTGTACTTAAACTGTATTGGCAACATTGTAGTGAATTAGTTTAACTGTCACGTCATTCACTGTAAGTGAGTATAACTTTAGTCTGTTCTTTAGTTTTTCTGTGGCCGGCATACCACGTCCTATATGCAGCAAATGTTAACGTTAGTCTGGCTGGGGCGTTGATCGCCACTTACGCGAAGAGGCTGGGTAGCCAGACGGAATCAGGTACCCATCAAGTGATGTTTGGTCTGCATCGGGCGTAAGTTTAATTAGAAGTACAATGTACATGCACTATAAGACATACTGGTGTTCGCCTAAAAGGCCAGAGTGGTGAGTGGTTATATAAAACTGCTTAATATAAATTAACATTATATTATCATGTTAATTATTAGTATTACTCATAATAGTATGCTAACTCATAATAGTAAAAGTACTATTAACGTTAGCACTAGGAGTAGGGAGGTGAATATAAATGCCTGTGGGCGCTGTTCGTTTAGAGATGGGAAAATTCCTATGAAATGTGATGCAATTATACACATTGTTGAACTCTTCATAAAACAGTTGTTTAACGATTTTAATCATGCGTGATGGTTAATTTTTAGTGTTGTTACTACAAATAGAGTTTCTGGCGGCCATTATGGTGGGTGTTTTGTAGTCAGACGATATTGTTTTAAGCCTCAGTCACACATTCAGGATTTTTACTGCCGTCCTTGATAGGACCATTCCCGATTAAAATTTGTCAAAAGTCTGATCAAGATCCTGTGATTCGTGGAGGGAAATTCACAAATTTGTAAAAACATTTATTTAATCACGACAACAATCAGATATTGTTCAGGAAGCGTCCCGATTCAGCCGTTTCCAGCCGAATTCGTCCCGATTCTCCCGTTCTCAATCCGAATCTGATCCGATTTGTATCTTCAGCATGGTAAAACGACCGAATCTGTCCCGACAGCGTCCCGATTCTCCCGAATGCGATCCGACAGAGATCAGACAGTGACCGGACAGTGAACCGACGCTGACGGAAGACATCCGTTAGAAAACCGTTAGTCACGTGATAGTCCGGTCCTAAAAGAATCGTGCGAAACGGCGGATTCTCACTCCAAATCATGCCCGTTCATCACGACAGCGTCCCGATCCACAGGACACCGTCCAGACATCGTCCAGACAACACAGGACATTGTTACGATTTTGATCCGATACATCAGAATCTGTCACGACATAGTCACGATTGTAATCCGACTAGACAAAATCGGCTGAGTTTCCCGAATGTTACGGGACGCACCTACTGTCGGGAGTGCTTGGCCGACCTCTCTGGACCTTTCCCGATCCGTAGGACTCTGTTACGAACGTATACGACTGCGTTCAGACAATGATAGGACATTCCAGATCATTGAGGATAGTAATCCGACTTTTTCACTTTTCGTGTCGTAGCGCTGTCTGATCTCAAACGGGAGCCATAATCGGCACTGTGTGAACGCCGCATAACAGTGAAGAATTTTGACCTTAATTTTAAATTTTAATTTTAATTTTAAAGGTATGTGTTTTCCTATTTACTGTCATTATTTGTTGTTATTTGAATTGAAGATTTTTATGAGAAAAAAGTTACGACCTTTGACCTGATTTACCTGACCTTTGCACTGAACCCAAATGTTAAACCAACCGTTTGACATCTTGACCAGTTGACATCAGGCTTATTTTTAAAAAAATAAATAAAAAAATAAAAAATGCAGCCTATCATTGTCAGCAGCTGGTCATTGTACACGTAAGTCTTCAATTACAAATAGACAAACTGCCTTTGGGAGCAGGTTTTTCTGTCCCAGCTTCACTTAAGCAGTAAATTTGGTTAGTGGAATTTAATTTGTTGTTTAGGCTAATTTGTTGGGCGGTAACACAATTTTTGTCCCAAACTCGGCATAATCAATCTGTAAAACAAATGGTACTTCAGCCCGAGACTCAACAGGGTAAGTTTGGTATAGACCTACTGTTGTTTAGATATGAAGTACTTTTCGGCATTCCATTCATTGCTAATTTTCTTATGGGCACCCGTACATTCCGTCCCCTGGTTTGGGCTGACGGTTGTGCTGTTTCGGTTTTGTCCATTGCCCTATCCCCGCAATGTAATGTTGGTAGTTTCAATGGCAATAGTTTTGGCCGTACATTTACTCAGCAAAGTACCGTAAAGTGTTTAGGTTGCATTGCAGGCCCCCTTTTTTCAGTGCTGCTTTTGCAGTGGTTGCTGTGCTCTCCCCGATTGGGCTCGCACCCATATGTGACCTGTTACAACGAAATGAGCGTAAAGTCGCACTATACCATTTCACAGTACAGCGGGAAAAGTGAAAAATCGGAGGGGAGGTCTAATTTTTGTTGTTATTATATTTGTAATTTGTAAATCTCCTTATCTCGAATTCCAAATTTTCAGTTCGATCAGACAATTAAAAACCTCAATTTCAGGCCAATTTCGTTGGTAGCTTTTGTAACATTATCACTTTGTTCTTACAACAACTCGCCAACAGAGGACGCTATTGAAGTAATTGATTAAAGATGGCTTCTCCCATACTGTTCTAAAGCCTAGCTGAGTGTCACAAACTTGAGTCATTACACCTCTTAATTATACTACCCAACGCTTTTAACATGGTGGCATATACATGTATGTATTTTGAAGGAAGCAGATTCACTGTTGCACCACTGTCAACTTGAAACTTGATGGGTTTGCCCTTAACTTCCATCTTACAGTATATAGGCTTGCTGTCATCTTTCACAGAGTTTACGTCTGTAGTGACACAGCTTATGCTCTCAGCTGATGAAGATGATGAGAGATAGTCGTCTTCTACTGCATGGACACGACGTTGTCTACACTCTCGTGACTTCCGAAAGTGATTTTTTACACCACATGCATCGCAGTTACGCCCCCAGGCCAGGCATAATTCTTTCTTCATAGGGTGAATCTGACAGCAGAATTTGCACCGTCTGGATGCTTTTCCAGTAGTTGCATCCTTCTGTGGTGTCAGACCATTTTGTTGAGTAGGGTACCGCTTAGAAGAGCTATTTGTCTTTTTCTGTTTGACTTTGTGAACAACTTCTTCATTCTTCATGGCCTTCATATATGTGCTGTTGCATTTTCTACAGCTTTGCAGATTTCTATGGCTTTGGTCAACGACAGATCATGCGTTGCCATCATTTTCTCTCTCATTTTGTCATCAGAAACTCCCAGGAGTAAGCGATCCATGAGGAGTTTTTCCTTCATGATGCACAGAAACCGCATGTCTTGCTCATATCACGAAGTACGGTGATGTACTGCTCTATGGACTCTCCAGTTTCCTGGTTTTTCGTCGGTTGAACTTGAAGCGTTCAAAGAATTCTTGGCGTTGGCCAAGGTAGTAAGCATCAAACTTCTCCAAAATCTTAGAGCAGATCTGGTTGTCCGCTGCTTCATCAAACTTCATGCCATTATAGATACGAACTCCCTCTGTGCCAATGCTATGTAGTAGTAAAGCAGTCTGGTAAGTTTCAGGTTGAGTAGGTAGGTTAGTGAGAACACAGTAATTGTCCCACATTTGTCTCCACATTTTCCATTCTTCTGCTGCATCTCTGGCACTTGCATTAAAATGAGCAGGAGGGTTGATGTGTGGCTTTTTGTATTGAATCATAGAAATTGGCTTGAGTATCGGCACTGACAGGTGTAGTAACAGCGCTCTGGCCTCCATTATCATCTGAGTTTGGCATAATGATATTTTATGATGTTACCTATGCTATACTATAATGCTAGAATCATGCATACAGTAATGCAATACACAGTATACACAGCACATGTGCAACTCACGTGTAGCTGAACAGTCAGGAACACTGGCAGAAAACGCCGGTAGATCAGGAAAATATCAAGTGTAAAAGTTCATCAAATGTTTCAGAGTCATTGTTAAAAGCATTGGGTAGTATAATTATGAGGTGTAATGACTCAAGTTTGTGACACTCAGCTTGGTTTTACTTTTAGAACAGTATGGGAGAAGCCATCTTTAATCAATTACTTCAATAGCACCCTCTGTTGGCGAGTTGTTGTAAGAACAAAGTGATAATGTTACATCCTCCCCTTTTTGACACCTCTTAATTATACTACCCAACGCTTTTAACAGCTTTGATCATGATTCTGACAAACAACTTGAAACAAAGACAGAAAAAAGCTGCAAATCCCCCTCTGGTGGTCTGGGGGATTGCTGTAACCCCAAGTGTTATATATCATTGGAAAGCTCTTGTTCAACTGAATCCAGAAATACCAATAACTCAATTTAAACTCAGTTTAAATTTCCGACTTTAAGCTCATTTTGTGGCAACAGGTCACATATATGAACTGGTTACAATTTGTCTCATTCATCATCTTTCCTATTTGCCCCCTAGGTATTCTGGCTAGGAACCTTTCTGAATCCTCCATAATCCTCCAGGCACTCTTGGAAACATGGCCTCATTTTCAAAATGCACCTTGTTTTTTCGTTTCGTTCATATTCGGCACTTATTGCCAGGTAGTAATTTTGCCCCATTTTGAAGAGGTGAAATTACCAGTTTCCAAAAAAGTGCCCCTTGTAGGATTTTGCAGAATATGGGGTGGTTAGGGTTAATAATTTCTTTGTGAGAGACAAAAATATATCATTCTTCATGCTTCATTGACATTGTGGTTTGTAGAGTTTCAGCTCAAGCAGGTTATTCATTCACAATTGCTTACTCATCAGTTAGTGAATTTTCAATTTGTATTCAATCACTTGTGGGTTCTTGTTTTGTCGGCAAAATAATTGCCTTATCATTAGGTGTGCATTTCTATGGGGTCAGTTTAGTTTTAATTATGTGGCCAGAGCAAATCGCCAGGTTAAGTGTCGTTCCAATAATTACGCTCTGGTTCATTTTGTTCATGGTCAAACGTCTCAGGGGTGATAGGTTAATGCATTTAGTGGTTTTGTAATGCGTTTTTGGCGTTTTTGGACAGGATTCACACAGCAAATACAGATTTTTGGTATATTTCAATAAAATTATTTACTTCTCAGGCCAAATACTTTTTACATTAAGTTAGCAAATTTCTTTGAGTAACTTTATATTTATCAACATGTATTTGTAACAAGATGTTGTAATAGCCCTCTGATGTACCACAGGGCTTTTTCGACTGCATGTGCCAAGGTGGGACTTCACAACTTACTTGATTGGTTATACTCATTGTATAAATACTCTACATGTATTATTATTATGACCAATAATGGTTGGGGTCAGTTGTACCCACAGATATGGCCAGGTGTGCCATTTACTGGTTTTGGGCCTGGGAAGCCCAATAATAATAATGTCGGGCATTTTAAAGCGCTTTTAAACAAGGTATCAAAGTGCTGTACATTATTACCCCTGCTCATCAGGTGCATAAATCATTTCAGAAACCATCTCAGCTCCCTGGGGAGTATACAGCTCAATTGCTGCCATTTTGGCGCATATGGGCTAATCAAACACAACAACCAACTCTGCCCTCACAGGTACCCATTTACTCCTGGGTGGAGAGAAGCATTTATGGTAAAGTGTCTTGCTCAAGGACACAAGTACCACAGTCACAGTTGGGATTCGAACCCACATTCTGACGACTCAGCCATCAGAACACAAATCCGATGCACTAAACCGCTCGACCATGGCACTCCACCAATAATGATTCAGTGGGGTCAGAGGTACCCACATGTATGGCCAGATGTGCCAATTGTTTTGGGCATGGTATAAGCCCAATAATGGTAGGGGCAGCTGTGCCCCAAGTGCATTTTTCATGTGACTGGATAGCTAAATTTTTCCGGCATCTGGCACAAGTTTTATGTTTTGGCAATAAAAGCAGTTTCAAGACTGTGGTGTTCTATCACAAAGTTTTGTTTGCTTGTTTCATTTGAATCTGTGTATAACCTCAAGTTATATGCATAGTACGTGCTCATTGGTTAGCAGAGTACTGTCACTGACTTGAACTGACCGTTGTGCTTTATGTTACTACCAATTGCAAGTTGGATACTTATATTGGAATTCGTCACGTTTGTTGATAAAATGGTCTATTTCAGCAATATTAGAAACATATGTACCTTTTTTTTCCTCCTGCTGGTCAACATTGTTGAGTTCTGTGTTACTGCTGTGTTGGGAGTCATCATCACCTCCTAAAGCAAAGCTAATCTTTCTCTCACTGGTACCTGTTATATACCAATCAAAGGAATGCAGCTGAGTCCAAGCATTTATAGTCAACTTTCATGAAGGAATTTTGATGTTAGAAGTGAAAGATTTCATAAATATCCCACATTTGAGAAAGTTTTGCCTTTGAGAAAGAAGCTGATAGGTTCGAAACATAAGGCCAATAACAATTATTTTGCATTTATACTACAGGTGTTTTAGGTTGGTAAGCAGTTTGCAACAGCTAATTTATTTCACAATTTGCTAATCAACAGAAGCATTACATACACACACAAATATTACTGCCTACAAATATTGATATGCACAAAATGTGAACAAAATCATTCCCTGACCAATGTTTAATGGGACATTATCGTCACCTTCAGAGCAGACTTTCAACAGGGCATGGAAATGGTTTAAGATGAATATAGTGACTGAAAATTACTGACTCATTTATGCAGCAGCAACGGTA
Source organism: Zoroaster sp. YZ-2022 (assembly GCA_029582265.1). Lineage (NCBI taxonomy): Eukaryota > Metazoa > Echinodermata > Asteroidea > Forcipulatida > Zoroasteridae > Zoroaster > Zoroaster sp. YZ-2022. The sequence goes on from CM055829.1 coordinate 6,564,745, forward strand.
ATATGACCTTATCATGTGGGTATTATTTTCAGTCATTGAGTTAATCTAAAACTAGCACTCTGATTCCATGCCCTGTTGATCATGACCATGTGTCCCTTTAAGCAGGTCAATAAAAGGGCTACGATCTCAGAGACAGTAGGAAAAGGTCACTGTGAAATTACTACCAATTACTGCATCTTCTCTTGACAAATTTTGAACAATATGACAGAAGTTTAGCTTCAGGAAAAAACCCATACCAGATGGACTTTCCACAACAGTATTAGGTGCACTGTGTCTAGGTGGAGGTGGACTAGAAGTCACACTGGATCCAGCACTAGCCTGGCGCTGCACTGTTGTCATGCTTGGCATGGATGAAGACGGCAACTCTAAGTACTCGGAGTCACGGGTAGGTGCTCGACCAAATCCCCCTCGGTCCACTTTGCGAGGCTTGGGTAGGTTCTGGTAGGTCTCTCTCAGAAAGGATGTTATCTCTTGAAGAAGTTGACAGGCAACCATTTTCAGAGCATGTGGGCAGGCTGTTCCTGTTGGATTAACTGTGGCTGCAAGACAAACAAAACAAAATGCATGAGAGCAAAGTTAGAACATTTCTCAATTTAGTTATTTCCAATAGTTACTCCAAACCATGGCAAAGTTTGAACATTTCTCAATAACTAAGTTCTTTCTAATAGTTAACATACAGCATAAGAAGCCTATCAAGTAACACAACAACCAACTACTCCCATTTACAATCATGGGTACAGACAACCAATTATGTAGCATTGCTCAAAGACACAGTTAAGCACCTGGCCAGAACCTTCTGGCCAGAACCAGCCATCAGAATACAAGTTGAAGCAATAAACCACTTAGCCATTGTACTTCATGAATATTACCAATTCATAATCATACCTTCATCTAGGAAATCCTCCTGGTCATCTTGTTCTCTGAGTCTCTTTCTGACACCTTCATCCTTTACTTTCCCAATAACCACCGAGACATCTCGTGCCTCTTGACGCTCTATTTCTTCCATACGGGCACTGACGGCCTGAAAGAGTTATAACAAGAAAAGATTAGTTTTTACATATCCTTGAAGTCAGGGCTATATGATAGCATGCCACTCAAGATCTGACAGATATTGAAAATACACAGGCACTGTTTGGTGCCAACTATTAACGCACCATTATCAACTCAATCACCACATGTGTGATGATGACTGCTCAACTCACCACATTCACAACAATCATGAGTGTACCAACTGCTCAACTCACCCCATTCACTATTTTAACACATTCAGCAACTCACCACATTACAACTGCTCAACTCGCCACAGTCACCATTTTATCACATTCACAACATGTGCTTAATTCACCACATTCATCAACTCACCACAGTCCCCAAATGCACCTTTGTAATGTCTCATGACAAGCAAAACCGACAGAGTTAAAATGATGACCACTTTCGTTAATGGAAAACTAATGGTAAAAATCACACCTCAGCCCAGAGATAAAACATCTTAGCAGCCATTCGTTGCATTGAGGCATTCTTCCTATAGCAAGACCCCATGGAACGAGAGCTGAATACATTACTGGATACCCGACCTCGTTGGTAGGAGCGGCCACTCTTCATCCAATCTGGCCAATCACCATGGTTACAGCGGTAGACAAAATTACAACACTCTAGCAGCAAGGCTGCCCTGGCAACAACAGGTGCATTCTGTGTAAAAAGAAAAACACATTTTTGTTTGTTGTTACTGTACTGGACAAGTGACAGTATTTCAGCAGCAAGGTAAACAACATGTGTATTCTGTGCATATTCTGTGTATTCTGTGAGATTTCCTCAGAGTTGTTGACTTCAGTGACTTGACTTGAATCTGATGACTCAAGTCTGTGACATTGGCGATGGAACTCATCACCTGAGACGAACCCATTTTCAATTGAGAAACCAACCCCTTTTTCTATTTTTAACCATGTGATAAAATAGAAAAAGGCAAAGGTGGAAATGTTCAGGGTCAATGACCAGCTTAAAAATATTCCAATAGATTTGTGGCTTGTGTATGAAGGGGCTTTTAACGCACCAATGTAGATAAGAATGTGTGCAAATCTGCCATTAATATAGCGTATGTCACATCGTGGTATATGTACAAAGCAGCTGTTATTATTGTTACAATTTTCATACTATCAAATATCAAAGGCTTGTTTTGAGGCTTTCTTATGGAGAAAAGTATACAAATATAACATGGTTTGAGGGTGGACAGTCGATATTAGCTCCCCGAGGTATTGGAAGTTGAGAAACTAGTTCCCGAGGCGAAGCCGAGGGAACTAGTTTCTCAACTTCCAATACCTCGGGGAGCTAATATCGACTGTCCACCCGAAATAAACCATGTTATATTTGTTTTACTATACCTCATACATATTCACAATATTCTCTAGTTCGGCATCATTGAGCTTGGTAAATTAAAACGCGCCATTTACGTGTGCCGCCATCTTTTCATGTGTATGTACGTAGCTCGGGCGATGTTCGCGCGTGCGTACTACTGTTCCCCGCTGGCATGTTCCCGGATGCGGGGAACAGATCGCCAGGACTATTTCCCCGCCGGGACTGTCTACTATGCACTACTGCGCATGCGTATTTACCATGTGCGTGAATACTCGCGGGCGCTTGGCAAATAGCCAAAATAGCATCTGGCACGTGATGGTGAATGGACCAGTGAGAATTCGGCTCTCGATCATGAATATGTATGAGGTATAGTAACTATAATTATGCCAGAGTGGAAGAACAATTCTCAATGTTTTTATAATATCCATATGCATGCATAATGTCTTTGCTTATGCAAGCTCCATTACACTATTTATTGGATTATTACTGATTAGGCTTGGGCAGTTTTTCGGTAAAACCGAGTAGTCATGTTGTTTTTTTTAACCGACACCGAGGGATTTTTACTAAACTGAAAAACCGCCAAATTCAGTTTTCAAAAATAAAACCGCGGTTTTATAACATCATCCGTTTTTGAGCCCCAGAGTGGGCAATTTATCCCGACAGTCGAGGCTTACTTTTACTGATACTCAATGTATCCTTGTTCTTCGGCGACGATTATAAAGCAATGCATTTCCCGTGATCATTACGAACCCCGATGAATGAAATGTTATTTAAAATCCTATTTTTTAGCACATATGTTTGCCCCATAACATACCTCAGATCGGCACAGTCAATGCATTAATATACAGTCCATTTTCGTAGTTTACAGAGCGCATACGTTCGTACATGCAAGGTACATGTATAACAATGAATATGCAACATAGTGAACATATTCGTGAGAAATCAAACAGCCAATAAGAACAATATAAATTTACTACCTATGCAAATCTATTCAATCACAATGCGCAGAAACAGGCACGTGATCCTCAAACACTACCTATATATGCACATTGCCACACAGCCATCAGCACTACTTATAGTGGTCTCATCATGGTCACACGTGGTACGTACATATACAGTACATGTACATGTACATGTACATGTACTGTATCAATCAATCAATTTGGTTCCACATTCGCATATTCGTCTAATATAGTGGTTTAAAGCCAGTGACTTTAAAATTGTTTTCGCTTCATCATTTTTTGAATTACCTGGTTCTCATCTTTCAAGCTGTGCATATTCTTTTGCTTATTTATTACCTGCCTGTAGGTATTTTCTGTCATGCCTGATTTTTTGCAATATCTGCTGTCTTTGTCGTAAGTGAGCTGTTTGATAAAACAAGCATCTTCTTGCCGACATACATGAGCGACCCAGTAGTATTGTTGACCTCTGATAAAGTCTTCAATGTCTGAGATCCCGCAGATTCTCTTAATATCTTCATTTTTGTATCTGTATTTACAAAACTCACCCTCAGAACCATCCGCCCTTTTGTAAGAATTCACCCTCTAGTGGCCTCCTTTCACTAATGATCTCAATAGCAATGTAAACGCCGACTCTAGCTTGTCAAAATGCCTTTGAGTGGAGCACCATGCCTGACAACCGTATGTCATGACTGATCGGACCATTGCATTGAAAAACTGAACTCGGGTTTTAAGTTTTACTTTGTGATTGGTGTAGAATTTTTTAAGCTCATAGAATTTGCAAGTGCCTGCGGTTATTCGTTTCTCGATTTCAACATTGCCGGTGGCACAGTCGTTGTACATAATTGTCGACCCTAGATATTTGAAGGTGGCCGAGTTCTTGATTTCTACACCATTTAGTGATGTTATTGAAGATGCATACTGTTTGTCGCCTAGGGAGTATTTTGTTCCAAGTAGTTCCCAGTTTAAAATGAGGGTTTCGGTTTTAATTTCATTTATTTTCAGGCCATGGGCTATGAAAATTTGCTCGATAATTATTAGCACCTCCTGGAGGTCTTCTGCTGACTGATCGTAGATGACCAGATCATCAGCGTACCCCAGGTACATGTAGGGTATAAGACTAAAACCTTTGTTGTTTTTCTTGGAATTTTCGGACGAGCAATTTTTGGGAATTTCATAGTATAATTCAAACCCTGTCAAATTTCGATCTTGGCATTCTTGCTGGAACAAGCGCATACAGTGGTTGGCATAGATATTATACAGGCATGGACTTTCCGAACCGCCCTGCCGTACTCCACTGGTGGTCTTAAATCTCGCTTGCTCATCACTCGCCATATAGCACTCAGTCTGTGAATACATTGACTCAAGTAAATCAACCAAAATCGAATCCCCAAAAGCTAACCTAGCACTCCTAAACAATAAATCTCTCCTAATATGATCAAATGCCGCCGATAAATCGATCATCCCAACAATTAATTAATTCCCTTTGATATTTTCTAGCCCATTTTTGTGTCTGCTTCAGGCAATAAATTCCGTCTATGGTACCCCGATTCGGTCTGAACCCGTATTGCCCCTCGTCTAAATAGCTGTCGTGAGTTGGGGTTAACCTTTGGACCACAATAGACACAAACATTTTTGTTAGGATTGACGATAAAGTTATTCCTCAGTATTTGGTACAATCTAGCATTGATCCTTTATTCTTGAAAATTGCGTTGATCTTCCCTAAACCAAAATATGCTGGCACAGCTTTTTCTTCCCAAATTTGTTCAAAAAAGTCGACAAGTTCATCGATGAAGATGTCGGTTTGGGAGCCTTCAAGAGCCAATTTTATTGCCTCTCCTGGTAGATCCAAGCTGGCTTTGTTGTTTTTTAGGCCTTTTATTACATTTGAAATTTCGGTTTTGTTGGGTGGGTCATTGTTGAGTGGAATATTGCATAGAGGTTTCGGGAGTGGGTGTTGGAGGAGCGGCGGCATCGGGAGTTCTTTGAGGTGAGGTGGATTAACCCTCCTATGCCCAGGCTGAAATTTGGCCCAGTCAGCACGGCACTCACAGACAGTCACTTGAGTATTTTTGGGTGCATTTCCAACTGGTAGGTCAAACCACAGAGTCACACAGAGCTGTGTATGTGTGCACTGCACAAAGTCAATGGGTTGGGAGTTACATACAAATTTTGAGTGTCTTTGGGTTTGACCTCCTATCACACAGCCACATGTGTTTGCATGTATTTGAGTGCACTGCACAAAGTCAATGGGTTAAGAGAGACATACAAATTTTGAGTGTCTTTGAGTGTTAAACCTATAGGAGGGTTAAAGTGGTTTTCGAAATGTTGGGTGAGTCCCGGGCATTCGATAGCACGGGGTTTCTTCCTCAGTGAAGACTTTTGCTCTTTTGCCACTTTATAAGCCCTCTCCATATCTCGCCTAACAACTACCTCACTGAATTCCTTAGCCTCTGCCGAATGGTACTGATTTAACAATTTCACTTTCCTATTCTTTATCATCTTGCTCAGCCTTTTGTACCCCCTTTTATAATTATTTATCCTCAGCCTTTTCAGGGATGCCAGTAGCTCTTTGCTCCAGAGCCGGAAAAAAATTCCCGCAAAGGAAGAGTGAATGTTTTTGCACACGGAAAGAAAAAATCCCTTGTTGTCTTTTGATTCAAGCCAAAGCCAATTTTTCAGATCCACACCTCTTCCTACCTTTCGGTAGCCAAGTTGAGTAAAATCAGTCAGTAAAATCAGTCAAAAATTCAGAAAATGTGGGCCGCGAAACACAATCTTTATGATCACGTTGCGATTACCATGTATACAACGCACCGTATACAACACACACACACTACACAGACCCACACGCACTGTTTCCAATATGGCAGAGCAATATGGGCTAGTTTTAGTTCAAGACGTTGCTCGTTATCTTGCTACTATCGAATGCCCCGGTGAAATGTCCGAGTGTATTACGCGATGGCATAAAAAAAGAAAAGGTAAGAACATCTTGATAACCAAGACTAACGTAATCTGTAAAGGTGATTTTTTTTCCCGGCCAGATGAAAGACAGAACGCCGGATTTATTTGGGAAAAATATGAAAAAGCCGGAATTCCGGCAATAGCCGGAAAACTGGCATCCCTGCCTTTTCCTCTCCGCTAGGAGATCGTTGAATTCAGCATCATACGTCCACGGCCTGCTCCTCTCCCTTTCCTTATCCTTCCTAGGAACACATTTCTCTGTAGCAGCGTTAAAAAGTTCAATGAAATCTTCGCAACTTTTGGGTTGCTTTTGGACGATGGCTTTGTCGATTTCGCCGTTGAAATTTAGAGCTTGCTCAGGCAAAAGGTTCTTGTAGTCTTATTTGATATTTTTGATTTCTTTTTGGGAAACCTCCAGTCCGTCTTCCTTTTAGGTGTTCTGAAGCAGCTGACGACCATTCGGTGATCTGATTCGAAGTCGAAGCTCCTTCTGACCCGACAATCAGAGCAGAATCTAGTTAGGAAGGTATTAGTGCAGATTAGATCAAGCACCTTTCTCGTCTTCTGGTCGTTGGAATACCAAGATTTTTTTATGCAGTGATCTATGGGTAAAGAAGCTGTTCAAAATGCTCATTTCATTTGAGGCACAAAATCTGATCATTCGATTACCATTATCATTACTAGTCGAGTCTTCAATGTGCTGTCCCCTGAAATAGGTCGCCAAGCGGTGTTCCCAGATGGTGCTTGTGGAATTGAAATCTCCAAGCAGTAGTACTTGATGATGCTTCGGCCGTTTCTCAACCTCTTTGGATAGCTTCAACCAAAATTGATCTTTTTGATGATCGCTGCTATTTGTCTCAGTTGGACTGTACCCTGAAATAACTCAAATTTTTATGCCATAAACTGAAATGTCCATAGATAGCATCCTAGCATTGCATGTATCACTGTTAACAGCGTTAACAGTGATATTCTTGTTGGTATTAGAGACTGCAATGGCCACTCCGCATGGGTGTTCTTTGCTGGATGGTTTTCGTTTGAAGCCCGCAAAATACACATCGTAGCCTCCAAGTGATTTTGAGTCCAGGCCTGATGATTACCCTGGTTTCTTGAATGGCAACGATATCAATTCCAGCTTCTTTGACTTGTTCTAGGCATTTCTCAAATTTTAGCTCACAATTTAAAGTTCGAACATTAATTGTGCTGCATTTCCATTTGTAGGTGTTATTGCTTGAAATAAAGTTTGACATCGGATTTGATAAAATTCAGTTTTGAAAACTGTGTCTGAAGATTTTTTTCGTTTAAGTAGTTGACACAAGAAACTTCTCTTAAACTAGTAGTACTCTTTAAATTTAAACTGATTAGCGAGCTGCCAGGATGCACGTACAGCGTTTCTCCCAACCTGCTTGTCTCTTTGTTTGTCGAACTCAGGTTTTGACAGGCTGGGGCTCGACCTTGGGAAATTGGTATCAGAGGACTCAGTCTCTAGCCCAATAATCGGGTAGCTGTGGACGTTGATGTTCTTGTTTAAATTTTTCAATCGGATGTTTTTGATTGATGGAGTACTACGCATCCCAGTGTATTGCATTCTCGCAGTGAATTCCCTTTCAATTTTTTTTTCGTGTTGATAAATCTTTATGAGTTGAATTTCCCGATGCTGGTATAATTATGGCCCAGTGGAATAAGATTTGTAAATATAAAGTTAAAATAAATAGGATTTAGTACAGTCTTTATGATTCTGACTAGCCCGCCGGACTACTTTCAAAGGCGTTTTAAGGCCAGCAGACTACCGTAATAGGTCGAACCATGGTTTATGTTTCGTAACAAAAAATATATAATTTGTTTATTCATACAAATTAATAAGCAACAGTAGAATAAATAATAGATGATTTGTATTGCCCTCTGATTATACGGTGAAAAAACATCAGTAACATGTTATTTAAGGACTTTTTCATTATTTTTCTTTTCTTAAAAAATCTTCACGGTAAAACCGCAAACCATGTTTTTTTTCCTGGCGTTTTTTCCCCGGCGGTAAACCGGCTAGCCAAAAATTGAAAACTGCCCAAGCCTATTACTGATAAGAATCTACACCGGCTGGGCCAGGGTTAAACCCGATGGTTTGAAAATGATAAATACCAACCCAGGTGTTATGGAGAAAAGCTGTAATGAACATTTCATTTACATACATGGACTATTACATTGATATTTTATCTTTATGTACATGTACATGTAGCTTGAGAAGTTTTTGGGGTTTTCGTGAGCACTAAATCAGCCATTGATACTACTTGCAAGTCTTGTGGAGTGTCGTGGCCGAGCGGTCTAGCTTACCGGACTCAAGTTCTGGTGTTAGCAGCAGAATGTGGGTTTGAATCCCGGCCGTGACACTTGTGTCCTTGAGCAAGACACTTAACCATAATTGCTTCTCTCCACCCAGGGGTTAAATGGGTACCTGTGAGGGCAGAGTTGGTTGATTAGCCCTATATGCGCTGTAATGGCAGCAATTGAGCTGTATACTCCCCAGGGAGCTGAGATGGTTTCAGAAATGATTTACGATAATATCGTAATGATACAATATTTAAAAAATTATCGGTTAAATCGGTTATGGTTTTGAAGATATCGAAATATCGCCATATTGATGATATTCCAAAAATATCGCTGATATTCAAAATTTATCTTTTTATTACCAGCGCAGTGATAAATTGTCTCCCAATGCGATGCCACTCATATTCCCACTACTTGCGTGCGTGGTCTTTTTCGTACGTTGTGCTAGCTACTGGTTGCCATGTAGGCTATGAAATGTTTGTCGCACCGAGCGGCAAAAATCTAAGAACGCAACTTCCCTGTGGAACTTTTATGAAAACGTAGTGTAGTGAAAATCACCTACTAGGTCGATGGTATTGCCTGACCACTGCTTCCCCTCTGAGGAACACATGGATCGGTCCACTTGGTCACTGCTCCTTATTGTTAAGTATCCTTTTGTTATAAGATTTGAGGTTTTGCATGGTGGAATATCAATATCATTTCAGTTTGCGGTAACACCATGTGTTTATCTCAACTATCGCGAAGCTGAGGTACAGGTTCTGAAAAGCACCTTATCGCACAACTCGTATCTCAACCTTCGTTAAGTGAGAAGGCCCCATGGTTCTCCCTGAACCATATTTCTCAAGCGAGTTGCCCAACATTGGTTCTCCCTTGAACCTTTCTCACTTAACGAAGGTTGAGATACAAGTTGTGCGATAAGGTTCTTTTCAGAACCTGTACCTCAGCTTCGCGATAGTTGAGATAAACACATGGTGTTACCACAAACTGAAACGATATCCTTTTGTGTTTGTCACTGCTCCTGGGTATCCTTATTGTCAAGTATCCTTTTGTTGTATTTAAATAATGCCTGGCTTGAGAGTGACCCAGATATCTTGAATCCCTTTAAGTTGGGTATATTACATAATCACTTTGGTCCTTCACACATTTCTTTATTTGTACACTGTACATGTCTCTGGGGCCCCTTGCCGAATTATACAGATACATAAAAATCATATGAACAACTTGCGCGCATTTGCTCTTTGACTTCCCCAACGCAGCCTACAACACGGGAAATGTGCCACTAAATGATGTAACATTAACAAACTTTCCTTTGTATTTGAAATGTAGTTGACTGTTTCTAACCCCCTTGCCCGGCATTTTAAAGTGTAACCGTTTTCCCCTCAGAATGATTATCTTTTCAAACTTAATTACACTTGGGAAAATAGGGCTTTTTTGTTTTTAAAAAGGGGAGTAAATGCTAAAAATCTGCATTTCCATGGAGGTCAACACGAATTTGACTGTTTTTCCCGATGGTTTGCTCAATAAATGGAATGTCAAAGCAGATTGCGTAACGTTACAGATTTACCTCGCACGGCAGAAGAATCCGTAGAAAATTCTCTTTCCATTCATGTAAGAAGGATTTTGATTAGCCAAGAGGAAAGAGGGGCTTTTTCATGTCCAATCATTGAACGTTTCTCTTCTTCGAGTAGTGACCTTGATAATTTATGCAAGGATCTCCATAGTCTGGTTTCACATGCACTCACTTATGCACGTAAAGTGTGATGGTTGCAGTGGGTACTAGGGGTGGGAGATGACAACCTTCACGTGGTCCACCCTGTTTCAACTAATGTCATCAAACCGATGTATGCAGCTACTAGCACTCTAAGCTGCTCATCATCATACGAAAGAAGAAGAAGTGGGTACTAGATTGTGCTACAAGAAACGTAGGAGACTCGTTTCTCTGAAGTCCACAATCATTAGATTTTGACAATGATTTCTCACATCAACAAAGGAAAAATAGTTGTATTATTTATAGGTAGGTTTTCTTAAGTCCATATTTAAAATCCCCTCTTTTAAAGAAAATTGAGCCAACTTCGATTAAAAAAAAAAAAGTTTGATGTACTTGCTGATCGGATCACACCATTACTTTTTTGGGCCATCTTTACTTTGATTTTGTGGTAGAATGTGAATAACTAAAGTTGCTGAAGTTGAACATTTTAAAACTCTGAAATCTTGAGTTGTGTTTTGTATTGATGTGCATGTACATGTACTTATTAATTATATTGTGCGTACCAATACTTTCTCACATCCACCGCCATCCCCATTATATGAAATGGTCTAGTCCACTGACCTATTGTTTTCAATAAACATCCGTGCTATGTGCACTCATTAGTATAGGGTCATGTGCTTCCTTCTGGCCCGTTCCACAGAGCATCTTATCTTTTCTGCGCGAAATCCGGTCAAAGTTCTTCATATGTCGTGCAGTGGTCATTAACCCTAGTCTCAGCTGTTAGGACGTAGTCGTAGTTATTTTCATGCTGGTATTAGTTAATAAATTTGCTTTCTCGGCCAAGGTTGGCCATTACAAGTAGTTCATATCTTGTTATTTTTTTGTGTATTGTAATTCGAAGCCCGTCTATGCTACATTAGTTATTTCGGTGTCCAAAGTCGTTAATATACAATATTTTTTTCATGTATTTAAAACAATCTGCGTATTGAGACGATAATATCATATATCGCCAATATCATGGCCGTCGATAATCAATTATCAAAAAAATCAATATTGTCACCCCTACTACATAATGAGCTCTCTTAATCCCCTTGAAATATGTGCCACATTGTCCTTTGTGCACCGCATTTGGAAATCAAGTTTAAATACAATAAGAACGGTCTCAGATGTAAAGCAAACTTTGGAATTGAAAGTTTTCACTGAGTAATTTATTCCTGATATTGTTTAAACCTATTTAAAACTCCTCTCAGAAAAAAACATGATATACTGGTATTCCTCCGCCCTTCGGTTTTCAATTTCCAAAAATAACTTATCTGCTCCATCAAACACCAGAAATTATTCGCATCATAAAAAATACAGAAATTTGTCTTTCATTGGATGAACATTTGCTCAAAATTTTAAATACACTGTATACATAATTTATCAAACTTTAGCACACTGAAAACTTACAACACAAATGAATTCTGAATAAAGAGAAAAGGAATCCATGTTCTAAATTGTGATTTTTTGTTTGATTTTGTTCTTGTTTTTCACAGTGGGAAACAATCTTTATTGCCATTTCACAAGCATTGAAAAAATATGGTCCTGCTTTATTTGGTAATTTATTAGCGCTAGGAAAATCTCACTGACATGTAACCATTGTGCTGTTACTATATTGCCGAAGAACATTTCATTCTTAAAATCTTCATATAGTATTGAAGAATTTCGGATCTGTAGTACTTTTTATTTAAAAGTAAACCTGTGTTAATTGTTCTGTTGCTAAAGAGTTGGCTCTTTCATTCAGCAAGTAAGCCTATTATTGCCCTTGATCAATAAATCAGGCATGTCACATTTCGTAAACATTGCCTGGCTTCTCAAAACCGCAAAGGACTGTGAGATCTTATCAGTTGGCCAAACCGCAGACTGCTAGGTGAAGTGTCTAAACATATTGAGGATAAATGTGTGCTTTGTATAGAAGAAAAATCTATCAAGCAAAAGAATCTGACCTCAACTTTTTTGCAATTAAATACCCTTTGCGGAGAAACCTTTCTGCAACTTATTCGGGAATAGTTTTGAGAAGGTGCCTTACCCGGTTCACACCAAGTTCTCACTGGGCAAACAAATTGCACCAGGTTATTTATGTATTTTAGGCCTTACCAGATCTAAGGCTGCTGCCAGGAACTCAGCATCGGGGACTGCTCCAGGGTTGCAGCAATCCATCAGGAAGTTAAGTCTCTTCATCCCAGCGGCAATCACGACTCTGTCTACAGGTTTCTTCTCCTTCTCTGTGACCATGTCCAAGGAGTCAGAGGCCGCTTCTTCCTCATCCTCCATGGAGCGTGGGGTATCACATTCTATAAAAATGGAGGCCAGATGATGAGGGGCTTTGCTGATGAAGTGACTTCAGCAAGGGTTCAGTAGCAAAATACTTGGATCTTAGGTGGAAAATGGGGTGCACCTCTTTTTTCTAGTTTGTATAGATAGAAATTTTCAAAGGAAATAGATAATGTCTCTGCCTTCTTGCCCTTGACAACATTCTGGATAAGTTCCTGGTTTAAGAAAAGTGTTTTGATTTAATTCTGAATCGGTGCACCAAGGGGGCACATTCTCAGAAGCAACCCCTTCCCACATCCATTAGTTTGACACATCACTGGGTGACATTACAGGGACAGTAGCCTTGATTGGGGTAGAGTAGAAAAGGTTCAGTTTCCAGAATAAGATTACACACATTTCTCATCCCCCTTATTGTGTGTATTCTCTGGGAGGTTGAGATGCTCTTTCTTACCATCTCTTTCCTCAGTGGATGACGGGTCTCGCTTGCTCTTCTTGCGGAACTTGAGAAAGAAAGAGTGATCTTCCACTTTCTTACGGCCAGAGTACAGATTGCCAGAATCCTGAAATAAGCATATCAATCATTCAAAATCTGATTTTCAACTGATTTAATTACACATACATGAACATGTATATTATGTGTGTTAATGTTGCTTTCAAAGGAGATTTCTGAGGTATGGATATCTGCTATTCATTGATAGTCAACATTTTTATAACATAACTGTAAAACATGTAATCATCCCCCCCCCCCCCCCCCCACATCCCCTTAAAGCAAAAACGATCGAAACATATTGTAAAATTACATGTATGACCCCCCATCCTTTTGAATCCAACAATTTAAGCAACAACAAAGAAATACAATTATGAAATTCTTACAGTATGCACATGAACCTTCTTGACCCTAGGAGTCTCTGCTGGTTCAGGCATCTCAGTAACATCCTCTGATCCAAGGTTGGAGCGGATCGCTCGGTTACGCCAAGTGGTCACCGCTTGGGCTGTACAATATAAATCAAACATTGTTCTGTTGTAATTCAAAATATCACATCAGTTTTCAATTCAATATACCACAGATAACGTACATTTAGAAGATAAATTCAAAATACCATAGATATGCACCTTCAACATTAGAAAAAAAATTAAAATACCATGGATATGTACATTTAGAAGATAACTTTAAAATACCATAGAAACGTACCTACAACCTTTAGAAAATAAATTCAAAAAACCATAGATACATGTACATGTACGTATCCTCCATTTACCTAATTTGAAGCACCTAAATGGTTTTTAATCAACTGGACAGACACTAATATAAATAATATCAGAAGTTTGGTGTTGAAGTTTGTTTCAGTGATGAATTCTCTAGTAAAATATTAAATCTCAAAGTGTTGACACAAAAGATGTCTGGGGCACCCATGTTTGAAATACACAAATCTATGGTCATCCAAAATTGTATGTATCCAATATGACACACACCCTGCTGACTGTCAAAGTTTGTGGAGCTCAGACAATCTTACCCAAGAAAAACAGAGTTGTATCAAGTTGCATCTAATTCAAGATGGGTGTAAATAATTCCTCATCTTGAAGTTTTTAAGAATTTTTCACTTGTATAAAATATTATGATTTGTTGAAGCTCTAAAAACTTGTAATCAATATTCTTGGACAAACAAAAAGGCTATGATGCTCTTATTTGTGCAATAAAAACCTTGGAAATGTGTAAAATATTGTTAACATTTTGTCAAATAATACGACACTCATTAACATGATATTTATGTTTAATATTCTCAATAATTTTGTACTACTGGATGCATTGCATTCATGTGTTTGGACTTTTACAGACATCAGCCAGCAGTCGACAAAATCACACAAGTTTATGAAAACAAAATCATACAGTTTCAAAATTAGTTTGCTTTTTGTAACAAGACCTAAGCAAGTTTTTACAACCAGTAAAATGCCATAGTTTTGTAAGTTTGTCAGAAAATGCAAAGTAAAAGGTAAGTGCATCATTTTCTGAGCGCATCAAATAAGGTACATGGATGATACAAGTCTACAACCTTAGGAGATAGATTCAAAATACCACATAGATATGTACTTACAACCTTAGAAGGTAACTTCAAATAACAGTCAAACATGCTTCAGTGGCCACCTGGGTGAAGAGGCCACCTTTTTTGTGTGGCCAGCCACTGAGGATCCCAAAAATTGCCACACAATATAAAATAATCCTGTACACTGAGGCCACCTGTCAATTGTGGCCACTCTTAATGGGTGCCTTTGGGTGGCCACTTTATGCAGGTTTGACTGTTCCACAGATACACTGTACGTATAGGTCTACAACCTTAGAAGATAAATTCAAAATACCACAGTTACGTGTACATACCTACAACCTTGGAAGATAAATTCAAAATACCACAGATAGGTGTACGTACCTACAACCTTAGAAAATAAATTCAAAATACAACAGAAACGCACCTTTTTTCTCAGAAGAAAAAATTCAAAATACCACAGATAATGTACCTACACAACCAATAGAAGAAACATATACCTACATCTACAACTATATAGACCTTGTGCAATTGGAGTCATCACACCATGTGTGATCGTTTGGTATTTAAAATAAACAGAAATGAACTAGGGCATAATTATGTGACATGGCCTTTTTGATGATAATCTTCTCATAAGAAAAGCTCACTGCTTGACTATATAACATTACTAAATTGTAGTAATATTGTAGTTGCACAAGGTCCATAGGCAAATCATCACAGCGGTCCAACAAGCTCTTAGCACTAGGTATAACCATGTTACAAACCCCAACTAAAGCTGTAATCACAAAAGAGACTATTTGCTTGCACACATTTGTCTTAATTTGTGCAAATTTATTCACTGTTTGCATATACAACCTTTTTGCATTTTAAAAATGACTATGTTGTGATGGTGTGACTAAATAAACTCTTTTAATAGTGCTTATTCCAAGTGACAAAAACAGAGTGTTAAAATGAATGAGTGCGTCCGAAGCATCATCTGCAGCATGCATCTTATACATACATGTATACGAGACAGTGTACATGATGCAATGGGCAGAAAATTTCTGATATGTATAATATAATGTCCGGTGTCTGAAGCACAATCTATTTTTAGTTAAGTTATACATGTACATGTAGGTTGCCACTGCATCCAAACCTATGTGTGGATTATTTGATTCCAAGGCATATTTTGGTAAGAGGCTATGTATCCATATAAGAATGAAGAGGTACATATGTACAGAAACCAACCTGTGAAACTTTCAGCTTATTCCGTTGTGTTGTTGAGGAGAAAAGAGTGAAAAGGCATTTATATTAATTTGTATTCATTCTGATGTGGAAATGGATCATCAGCTGATGATCTATTTCAGATTGGATTTCTTTTTCAAAAATGACATATCAGACGGAATAACTTCTCATTATGTTTGGTACTATTAACATCTAAGAACCAAAGAAAATAGTAATGCTTTCTTTTTTGGGTAATTACCTATGGTGTCCTCCTTAAACACGATACACAGGTCTTTGAGAGGTCATAAGTTATCACTATCTACTTACACTCCCATTAAATGATTTTTGTTATCATCCCTGACTTCTAAGATGAAAACAAAAACATGAGCAAAGTTAACCATTTGTTTTTTTCATTGAGTATATAAGCTAAACATTTTCCAAAGCAATTTGGCCTTTTCATTGAGTTAATATATAAGCTAAATATTTTACCAAGAAAACTAAAACTGAAGGAAACTATTTGATAGCAATATTTTTGTTTACTGTTGCTTGAAATTTTTTTTTTTTTTTAAATTGAAAATGGTTCCCAGATGGTTTTATCCTTTTTTGAAATTGGCAGCAGAATTTCATAAAGTTAAAAAAAAAAGGGCAATTTCCTCACCGAACTGAAATACACTAAATCGTCTCTTTCCTCCGGCACCCTCAGCGAGTCTCTCATCATCCAGAGCACAATCGGTGCTGCGGAATTTCTTTTTGAAGAGGTGACGTCTCAGCCGAGTACCCGGGCTCACATCACCGTCCCCACCGTCCTTCCCATGAGTGGCAGGTATGTTCCTGTCAGAGTCTGATTTGTTCTCACTGAAACTGATATAAACAGAAAGTAAACATCAGATCAAAGAAAATGGGGTTTTGGCGATGTGTATGTGACCTGTTTCCATGATATAAAAGTAAAGTCGCAAAATGGTATTTGCTCGTATGAAGTTACAAAGCACGGAACGATTTTGTTCGAAAATTTGGAATGACAAAATCATATTTTTGTATAGCAATCTGTGAACTTTGTATAGCAAATTTAAAATGCTAAAAATGACTTTATGCAGTATACACAGGTTCAGGTGTTGCTTGCCAAGGCTTTACTGCCCTTTGGTCAATCATTATATATGCCCATATTTTACCAGAAATAATTATCTATAGTGTCCAGAAATTGCAATATCATGAAAAGTAGCGATGTGCTCAGACGCATCTCAAAGTGAATTTCGGGAGTACTTTGTGGTATGATCATCAAGCTTGATTTCGATTAGCGAAAACTGTCTGAAATTGAGTGGCTCACCATCATTGACAGGGAAATTAAAATGGGTGCCGAAATTATTCTAAACCCCACCACCACATATAAATGAATGTTATTTTTGTTAAATGTCTGAAAACTTTGTATTGTTAAACAAAGTTAGTAACGTTGCTATCACATGGACTTTCAATACGGCATGTGCATGGTGCAGTACTACCACCCATACCATAGTGATCATGTGAAAACGTGCATGTGAACTTCACATGGTAAGTACTTGTGTATAGGGGGTGGCCTAATTGTCAGTTGCTCCAACCTCCTGAATCAGGAGAAGCTAATAAATTGGGCGGGTATTGCTTGTTTTCAGGGATTTTGCGTCATTCATCGGAGGAAAAAAATTGCATGCACATTGAATTCAGAGCATTGCAGTAAAAACCCTTACGGATTGTGGGAAAATAAAGTTGCATGCACGGCGTGTAAAACCACATGCACTGGTACACACATTCACCATAGTATCAACACCATCCTGAATTCATCGTTGACAACATACGTCGGACGTACATACCCCTGATCTGGGTGGAAACAGTATTATTTGGGCGGAAATATAAACGTTTCAGCTTTGGGTACAGTATAAGCTTTGGGAAAGTGTTGTGAATATTCACAAGATGATCGTACATTTCAAAAATGTTTATTATTAAACCACAATGGTGAAAAAAATCTGTTGCAATTTGTAACACAAAATCTGTGTAACACATATTTAAAAAAAAATTCATCATACATGTAGATTGTCCACATTACATTGCATTTTGCGAAGCGATACAGGGGAAATCAGTCACTGCAAAGTAAAAATTCAACTAATGAAATCTTACAAAGTATTAATTTTAAACCATTATTGTAGTGTCAAGTGAACCCCCAAGTGTGTGGTACCACTGGAAACACGTGTGTAAATCCCGGGGGGAGGGGGGGATGGGGGATATATACATGTACGCCCCACCTTTTGGCCTGGGGGCATGGTCCATACATGTAGGTCATGTGGTAAAAAAAATGAATAATAAAAAGTGAATAATTTGTGAAACACGAATTTACACCACTGACTGGAAAGCTCCTTTTCTACAGAATTTTGAAATACTCTTATCTTGTGGGAGACGGTCACATACTGCTGCACATATAAGGAGTTGAAATATTATTTTTGTGGACAAATTGGATAAGGTCTGGTAAATTACACTAAAATGAATACAAAAATTTATGAACATTTGGTTTTTCAAATCAAGTAATTAAATTGTTAATATTAAGTCTGTGAAAGTTACAAAATAAATCCACTATATGCAAAAACAAAGTTGATCACTTTTGGTACACTTTTAGTAAAAGGTCATGTCTGGCAATGGTAGACTTTTGAGACGCTAGAGGGCAGCAGACTCACCAGTTATTATAATAATAATAATAATGTGAACATTTATATAGCGCTCAAACACAGAAGAAACTGGTATCAGAGCGCTTAACAAAATACAAGGAACAAACTATACAACTACAAAAACCCAAAACAAAAACAATTAAAATAGAAAAGTCTTAAGATCTTTCTTGAACTTTGTTAATGATGTAGTGTGACGGATGTAGTGAGGCAAGTTATTCCATAGCATAGGACCAGCAGCATAAAAACCCTTGTCACCAGATTGAGTGTTGGTTTTAGGCACCGTAACTAGTCTATCATCATTGCCTGAGCGAAGTCCGGATTTCCTAGATTTGTAGGGAATGATGAGGTCTGAAAGATACGTTGGTGCCTGTTTGGTGAAACATTTGTATACAACAGTTAAAATCTTAAACACAATACGCGAGTGGACAGGCAACCAATGGAGTTGTTGGAGAAATGGCGACGCAAGATCATACTTTTAGCCTGGAAAACAAGTTTGGCTGCACGATTTTGGAGACGCTGAAGACGTTTGATATCAGAAACATTTATACCATGAAGAAGAGAGTTAGCATAATCTAATCGCGATGTAACAAGTGCACGAACGGCGTGATGGCAAGTAGTCTGGTCAATAAACATTCTAATTTGAGATAAATTGCGGATATGGAAGTTTAGTGAACGACAAATCGAAGTCACATGGGTTGACATGTTCATATTTTGGTTAAATTCCACACCGAGATTTCTGACGGAGGTGGATGGCTTGATGACAATATTACCGATCTTAAGAGAGATGTCCTGCAACGTATGAGATAATCTTGGAGTGACGGCAACAAAGAATTCAGTTTTAGTGTCATTTAATTGCAGCATGTTATGCGTCATCCATGTTTTGATTTCAAGAATACAAGTGGTCAAAGTCGACAAAGCGTGTTTCACATCATTTGGGTCTCGAGGATCACAAGTAATATACACCTGGCTGTCGTCTGCATAAAAATGAAATTTAACATTGGTATGGCGCTTAATGATGTCGGCGAGTGGATGTGTATAGAATGAAAAGGACTGCGGACCGATAACAGAGCCCTGCGGCAAACCAAAATCGAGAGCTTGAGGCTCGGAGTATTCATTCGCGATTTTTACTTTGTATTATCCATTGTTCTCAATATCGTACCCATACTCAGAATTACACAAACAATGGGAAAAGTCTCAGATTGTGCATTCACACTGAATAAATGTCAAGTTATGGTTAGAAACCAGCATGTGAAATTTTCAGTGCAATAAACTATGAATGCATTTACAGACATTTTACCAATGGTATAGATTGCAATCTCTTTAAAAAGCCCTTTCTTTTCTTTCATATGAATCCACTGTGTATACAAACAATTTCTAGAAAGCAACTTACCCAACTTTTCCGGCTTTATCTTTATCCTTGTCATCCTGTCCCTTACCGGATGAGTCAATGAGTCCACTAAGAGCAACTCTTCTGAAGACCCCACCGTGAGACTCACGTATGTAATGAAGAAGCTGACGGACGTCACTGTATAATGCCTGAAATTATGTTTATTATGTATATAAAAACATACTTTATGAACTATTTTACGGGTTGTTCTTAAACCCCCTCTACCCAACACGACCCCCACGACCCACGACCCCTCGACCCCACGACGTACGCTCATATAAACAAAGCACACGTACTCGCGGAATTCACTACCACCAGTGCAGTACGAATGTATGTATGTATTTCGCAATGCCCATGAGCAAGCATGTCGCATGGCTGGCCGGCCTGTGCCAGAATCAAATTGTATCCCAAATGGGAACCTGTTTACGGCCCGAGTTCGAAAATGGCTAGCTCGCTAGCCTGTTGCGTCGTTTGCTGCATGACGACCTGTTGTCGCGAAATCAACGAATTTATAATGCTGCCACAAGCCAAATTATACCATTCCCGAGTAGATAATTTCATATTCTATCAAAAAAATTGCATACTTATGTCGGATTTTTGCTAGTTGGGTGAGGGCGCAGTTTTTGGCAACATTCTTCCTACAACTCATTACGGTCGTAGAAGGATATCGCTTCCAAGACGGCCGCATGGCTTTCTGGCATCCTGATTGGTCAATAAGCATTACATCACAAACTGGCATGCGCGTACAGCCCTGAATGTACATTTTACTTGATGGACGTGGAAAAAAATCCCAACTATTTTGTCTGTCAACATTTTAGCAAAACATAATTATTTCTCATTTAATAACCTATTTTATATTATTCTATTTCAAAATTAGACTTTTGGAGGAGAAAAGGATTTAGTTATTTTCCCCAATTAACCTATAGGATCTTCGATCTTCGATCCTCCGGAGCTCCGTTTGTTCACGTTCAGTAGTACGGGAGTGCAGCGGGCATTCTAATTGGGGCCGTATTCGAACACAGATTCCGATTTGGGATACGATATGATTCTGAGCGCGCGTACGTCGTGGGGGTCGAGGGGTCGAGGGGTCGAGGGGTCGTGGGTCGTGGGGGTCGAGGGGATTTAAGAACAACCCCTATTTTACAGAGCTACGCTACTGCAGTGCAACACAATTAAAACACACTTTATTTAGTCCACACTTGTGACAAATTTCATGAAATATTGGTTGTTTGTTATTGTGATTCATTACAAATATTTAATATTTGTTATCATGTACACTAAACAAAATACAAAACAAAATGGATGAGAGGACTGAAAAAGTTACCATAATCCCTATTGCCTTCAGTCATCCAGTTTAAAGACAAAGATAAAGAATTCATGTAAACCCAGGTTGTCTGCATCTGACCGGGGCTTGATCCCTGGCGTACTCGGCAGATATGGTTTGGCCTCTGACTTGGCCCCATAGAGCAATAGATAATTGGCATAAGTGGACCGCCCACCAACATAGCGACTGGTTAGCTCAGTTGGTAGAGCGCTCGTACAGTATTTGAGAGGTCGCGGGTTCAAGTCCGGCATCAGCCAATTTTTCTTTGCTCGCTTCCCTTATTCTATAATATTTCAGGTTAGTTCCTTCCTATATATATTTATTCTGTGTACAACCACATAAAAGGCTTGTATGGATGAAGTTCAACTTTTACATTTAATGCCTCCAATTGAATTCCTACCGAGTTCTCTTGAATACTCAGTTCCTCCCTTGAATTCGCCAGCCTTGTGACAAGAGCCTTGAAGATACTCCCGACGATTGTCCCCTCGACTCCTCGCACCCCTGTTCCGGCTACACCACTGCCAAAGTTGGTTGCGAAGCCCCCACGGGCAATGCCCTCATTCGGGCCAGAGCTTGGCCCTGCATTGTAGAAAGGAGAACCTACATGCACGAATTGTGTACAGTGTAGGGAGGGGGAGGGGAAGGGGGTACACAACAATACACTGGATTATAACTTGGAGGAAAAAGTTAGGGGAAGCTGGGATAATGGGCACTATAATGTGCATGCATGGTCCACAGACAAATCTACTGTGTATTTTATGAGCATAGACAGATCCACGGGGGAATATGGCCCCATTATTTATCAAAATGCATATAAATTTGCCATATGATTCTATGAGCAGGCAACAATTTGTGTGTGTATTAAGTACTTAATGCTAATTTTGAATAACAATTCTTCAATTTTGAATTTTGTGTACCATTTTGCAATATAATACCAGCAAAATCGTTCTCTATGACAGTTTACCCCCCCCCCCTTCAGCCACCCTAGAAATGCCACTACTCATGAGGATAAAGTAGACTGGAATACTGGCAAGCAGACCAGGTCTAGGCCAATTTCATGAAGCTACTCAGCACATCAACTGTTTATCCTGAGAGAATCGCATGAACGCAGCTATAAATAAGACAATGCCCAATCTGAAATTATACGCACAATGCAAGATAAACTGAGAAACCAAAAAGCTACTGCACATACTTCCATATGGATTGTCTTTGGGGCGTGGTTAAAGTCACAATCGGTGATAGGCCAATAAGCTTCTTAGACCAAAAAAAAAAGTCTCTGGATTCTGGTCAAATCTTCTTGGTCATCGCGATGAAGTTCCTTTTCCTGCATTTACCAACAAACACTTGCAAATGAAATGAGAAATTTCTTTGTGGAAAATCACCAAAATTTACAACAAGCTTGACAGTGCTGTTTTATCCCTTGATATAGATCCTCCCACCCTCATCAATGCAAATTCATTCACCTGCATCTTACCACTCACAGAAAGTGATGTCAAATTTCTTGTTATCGAGGCTTCCAAAAAGTCTTGTCCACTTGATCTAATGCCAACATCGCTCGTGTTTAATTGTCTCAACATTTTACTTCCAGTGCTTACTCAAATCATAAATTTATCATTGGATTCTGCCATTTTTCCTGCAAACTGGAAAGAGGCCCTAGTTCTAACTTCTACCCATGCTGAAGAAAGGAAGTTTTGACCTCATCTTAAAAACTATCGCCCAACATAAAGCAACCTTCAATTTGTGTCTAAACTACCAGAAAAAGCAATATTTAATCAGGTCCACAATCACATGGAAGTCAACTCACTTTATCCGGTATATCAGTTATCATATAGAAAACACCACAGTATAGAAACAGCTCTTTTGAAGGTAAACAATGATATTTTATTGAACATGAACTCTCAACAAGTCACCATGCTAGTCCTCTTAGATCTTAGTACTGCATTCGACACTGTCAATCATAATCTCCTACTTCAATGGCTTCAGTCGAAGAATGGGATCACTGGAAAAGCCCTAGACTGGTTTGCATCCTATCTCTCCAACAGGAGCCAATGAGTACTGGTGCAGGGAGGATCATCCGACAAATTTGAACTTAATTGTGGAGTTCCGCAAGGTTCCTGTCTGGGTCCACTATTGTTTATCATTTATGCATCCAACACCTCCCTAAAGCTCACTGTTTACACAGATGACACTCAGTTATATTTGTCCTTTAAACCTGACACAAATACTACACAGGATGCAGCAGTTGCAGCAATGGAAAACTGCATCAGAGATATCAGAACATGGATGCTTCAGGATAGACTCATGATCAATGACGACAAAACTGAATTTCTTATACATGTAGTTGGTACTAAACAACAGTTATCCAAACTTATATCTAAAATCAAAGTCGGTGATACCAGTATTACTCCAAGTAAATCTGTTTGACTCACACTTGTGTATGAATGCTCATATAACTAAAGCCTGTTCTACATCATTTTTTCATCTTTTTTTATATTAGACGTATTAGTATGTACCTATCTAAGGATTCTTTAGTCACACTGGTTCGTGCATTCATTACCAACTGACTTGATTATTGTAACACTCTTCTGTATGGCTTAACTAATTCTCAGATTGCTAAATTACAAAGAGTTCATAATTCTGCTGCCAGACTTGTTAGTAATATACACAAATTTTACCACAAAACACCGGTTCTGCATCATTTGCACTGGTTGCTAGTTAGATTTCGTGTTGATTTTAAAATTCTTCTTTTAACATTCAGAGTTTTATATGGTTTATACCCCATTATTGATCATATTAGTGTTAGGAAAACATCAAATTATTGTTTACATTCTAATAACAAGATATTTTTGGATTTCCCAAAGTTCAGAATATCCAAAACAATGGGGGGAGTACATGTAGGTCTTTTTCATAAGCAGCTCCAGTACTATGGAATAACTTACCACATGATATTCAACACCTCTCAATCCATTGGCATTTTTAAATGTAAGGTTAAGACTCATCTTTTAAACCTACATGTAGCTTCTAATTAATTGTATACATTGAGGTTCATGCATATAGGACCTGTTTTGTCCAGGTTTTAGCGGGTCTCATGTATGTTTTTTAAATTTCTTGTTGCTTTTATTTTTTTCTGTATTTAACTATTAGTTTTTTTCTTTTTTAAATCATGTTTAACTTTTATGTAATGCGCAACTTATCATTTTTATGAAAGTGGCGCAATACAAATTTTCAATTATTTATTATTATTATTAAAGGTCGGTGATGATTAGGTGATGGTGTGGTGATGAGCCATTTTTTTTTTTGGGGGGGGGGGAAGAAAATCTTTTTTTCTTTTTTTTCCAACCAGTGAAATATACGTGGTTACTGGAACCAGACCAAAATTTGCATAAACAAAGTATGGCGACTAAGAAAGGCTCCACAAATCGAGCAAACATTCATATACTCCTATGTGAAAAAATCATTGTTGGCTACGATTGGACATCTTTTCAAAGCAAAAAAAAAGAAAACCAAAAATGCTGACAAGTTAGGTGACGTGAGGCAACGTGTGCAAAGACCACAAACCAGACACTTTTTTGGGGGGCCTTTTAAAGTAGAATGTTTTGATTATATACATGTATAGCAAGGTTACCGGCAAAAATATACCACTTTTTAAGGTGATTTTTAGCAGCATTTTTCTGAATAGACATGTATCATAAAACAAACAATAAAAGGTTTGTGAAGCAGCTCCATAAAATGAATCAGAAGCTCATGTCTATGGATCAGGTAAAAGTATGGGATAATGGATGGAAATGTTTGTCTAAAGGAGGTGAACATCAAGGATTTCATCAAGGGTACATTGGGCAAGGGGTCCACTCTGTGCATTACCTGATGAGGGCACCTGTTTTGTTTGTTTTATCACTGCTGAATCAATTACATGGCAATATTGTGTTAAAGGGAAGTTACAACATTGGTAGTGTTGACAACAAATGTTTCTCCCCCCCCCCCCTCTCTGAAAATCCTGGCTATGCCACTGATGCCCATGGGAGATTGATACCATCAAGAGCCTTGCATTAAGTAAAATACACATAACACCAACATTCCCTATCGTTATGGATGCATGGGTGCATTCTGGTGCCAAGATAACATCACATCAACATCATGTCCCTAAATGAATTTAAAACTGTATGAGACCAGCAATACATTCATTTTGGGACTTGCATGGATACATACACATACTGTTAAAATCATGCTTCAACAAAAATTCTAGCAATAATCCGATATCGTTTGTGAAATAATTAAAGCAAGAGTGATATCGTCACATCAGTCGAACAATGTAATATAACCAGCTTTGTGTGAGAACGTTGTATCTTTCAAACATTCCTGAATGGCGTTAAATTGACATTTTTGCACTCAACTAATTGCATTAGTGTGTTAGAATAGAAATTGTTGGAGATATAACCTTTTAGCATTTTGGAGATATGTTGATATGATACGACAAACTACTTTTTTAAAGTCATGTCACAAGTATTTTTTTCTTCAAGTCAAGTTGCAAGTCACCAGAGTAAAAAAGTGACTTGGAGTCAGATTCGAGTCAAGTCACTGACTTGAGTCAACAACCCTGAGGAGCTGACAGTGTCTAGGTGGCTCAGTAAAGGGTCAAGACTCACCAGGTCTGTGTGGTATCTTGACTGGATCCTCACAGAAACCAAGAAGGGCGTGCAGAAAGTCAAGTATGTTCTCCAGTGGATGGGTACTGATCATGAAGCGTAGGTAACGGCGGAACTGGGAGGGATCAATCTTGAACATGCGGTTCAGACATTGCTGTCCCATCAGTCGAAGCTTGTCACCTAGGAAATGGGCATTACACATGGACAAACAAACATTTCAAAAGTGTGTAAAATGTGCACTTATTCAATCTACATGTAGCGTGGACTTCCAAACAAATTACTCTGAGTAATAACATCAAGTTATTAATGAAACCACTGAACCAGGTTTGGGCGATATCGATTTCATCCACGATACATCGTCAAACATACATGTATATCGCGATTTTCGATAATATCGCGATTATTTTGTTTTCACGCATGAGTGCTTTACAGCCGATAATAACAGTGATGTACCCATCTACAAACGTCACAATAAATTACCAGTGCTTACCTGAGAGACACATGCAATTGCGCCATTCACAAGTGCACCATGGCCATTGGCAAATTCATTTGCATAATAATTAGGCCCAAAAAAATAGCTGTGTTTCCTATTACACAGGAAAAAAAATTAGGGTGGGTAGGTGGGTAAAATCTTTTCTTCTTTTTTTTTTGCTTATTAGGGTGACGGTCAATTTTTTTATTTTTTATTTTTTTTTGCACACTCATTTGTAACAGGTAATTAGTGACAATGTCAGATTTAATACTGTACATTGTATATGTTAATACTACCTATCAGCACTGTATATTCACTGGTTGAGTGGTTTAAGAACATCTGAATTTAGAAAGCAGATGGTTGTGAGTACAAATACACAAGACCATGGCCACTTTTTTTTTCAAAGGTTTCCGTTAACACCCATTTATTGTTTACCGACATGTCAAGCAAAACAATAATAACTAGAGCTCAATTGTATTCGTGAACGAATACCCAGCTGTTTCGCTATTTTTTATCATATTAACTTCCACTTTGAGCCGTGAGGACTTTTGAAATGTTATGATATCATTGAATGGATTGTGATACAAATAATTAGCTACAAGATGACACAAAGATTGTTAGTTATAAGCATTAGTTGTAAAGCTCAAATAAATGTAAAATTTTGAAGCATGTACTATCATTTACATGCACTGCTTACTTCTGGTGACAGTGCATGTTTTGTTTGTATCCCTATAATGTCACCATTCAACACCGGATGCAAAATATATACAACTGATGAATTGTTTAGTTGCATAATACATATGCAGGTTAACTAAAATGTAATGTCCAGTAGCTATTTTACTTCAATGTTACAGACTTCCACAAAATACCATACTTTCTAGAGTACCTTCTTTTTATATTTGTACAGTTGGGATTATGGAGACTGTCAGTTTTAGTCGAAAGAGCCAGTTGGGCATGAGAGTGCACTGCCTACATGAGGGTAAACATGTTTTGCATTATGTGTGAGTAGTTCTCAGTGACAGTATAGACAATGTGCCCTCTGACGTCACACCTAAACCAAAACATTATGTTTCTGCCCTGCGGTATACGCGCGCATCATGTTTTTGAATAAATTTGGTTTGGGAGTGAAGTCGCAGGTCATGTTGCATTGCTATATTTGAACTTCTGGTTTCGACCGGAAGCAAACGTCACAATAAGGTCATATTTGCACGAATTGTCAAGTGGGTAACGACCTACAATATGGCTCAAAGATCATAATTATAGCTATTGTGGTTCAAAAGTTATACATTTTTAAATAGTTTTTCAATATTAATCTTTAACTTAGTGTAACTTGACACCTGATGACGTCATAATGACGTAATTTGTTTTGGTATTTAAGTTGATTCATAAGCTACAATATGACATATCATTTGTGGTAATGTGACATTAGCAAGTGTACAAGTGAAAATAACGTCTTTTTAAACCTGTCGCTAGAGGGCGCTCTTGCATATGATGACGTCATCAAACCTACTATCCAAAAGAGTACACCCTACTGATGATTACATACACAGAAATCATAGCATTATTTTTTATCATATTGGCTGTACAGCTCTTTAAATTTGAACTTCCGGTTTGGACCGGAAGCTAAGGTCAAAATGGGGTCATATCTGTGCACGAAATACGGAGTGGGTAACGACCTACAATATGCCACATAGATGAAATTGATAGCATATGTGGTTCAGGAGTTATTAATTTTTTAATGTTTTTTCATTATTAATCTTTGATTTAGTGTAACTTGACACCTGATGATGTCATTATGACGTAATTTGTTTTGATATTTAAGTTGATTCATAAGCTACAATATGACATATCATTTGTGGTAATGTGACATTGGCAAGTGTACAAGTGAAAATAACGTCTTTTTAAACCTGTCGCTAGAGGGCGCTCTTGCATATGATGACGTCATCAAACCTACTATCCAAAAGAGTACGCCCTACTGATGATTACATACACAGAAATCATAGCATTATTTTTTATCATATTGGCTGTACAGCTCTTTAAACTTGAACTTCCGGTTTGGACCGGAAGCTAAGGTCAAAATGGGTCATATCTGTGCACGAAATACGGAGTGGGTAACGACCTACAATATGCCACATAGATGAAATTGATAGCTTATGTGGTTCAGGAGTTATAAATTTTTTAATGTTTTTCATTATTAATCTTTGATTTAGTGTAACTTGACACCTGATGACATAATTATGACGTCATTGCAATATGCACACTATTGCACTATTGCCTTTGGTCCCCTTAAGTTTCATTGCAATCGCATTTATGGAACACTGCAAAATGGCGTTCAGAATGAAACATGTGTTATTGCAATGCACTTCCGGTACGGAAAGCGCTGAAAAAGAAAAATTTAAAAAAAAGGAAAAAAAACTTTAACAAAAACTAAAGCTGTTTCGCTGCGCTTCGCTGCGAAACAGCTAATAATAATAATGTGTGGACTTATATAGCGCATGTATCCACCAACTGAGTGGTGCTCAAGGCGCATTATATTATTACCCCTGCTCATGAGGCTCATAAGGCTCATAAGGCTCATAAATCATTCCTGAAACCATCTCAGCTCCCTGGGGAGTATACAGCTCAATTGCTACCATTACAGCGCATATAGGGCTAATCAACCAACTCTGCCCTCACAGGTACCCATTTAACCCCTGGGTGGAGAGAAGCAATTATGGTTAAGTGTCTTGCTCAAGGACACAAGTGTCACGGCCGGGATTCGAACCCACATTCTGCTGCTAACACCAGAACTTGAGTCCGGTAAGCTAGACCGCTCGGCCACGACACTCCACGAACATGACATTTACACTCAGTATGACTACAAAAACCTGCAATATGTTACTGTTGTGTTTCATTACTTTGTCTTCTATAAATATGGAGAAATAAAGAAAAGAAAATATACATGTATGTATTCCATGTTTTATGTTGTTTACTTTCTTTTTAAAGGCTGTATTTGCATATTTTCAGTTGTGTCTAATACAGCCAGGAAAAAATGAGATAAATTAAATTGCACTTCAGAATATATTTTTTTCTTCTGTTTATGAACAATGGTAGTACCTAAAAACCTGTAAAAAAGTAACTACCATATAAATATAAATAAATAAATAAATATTTATAGACATCATGCATCCTACTTTTCTTTAAATGTTTTGGTCAGGTGATGTACGTGTACGGGTACCTGTAATTTAGATTTGTCCTTGCATGTAAAATACTGATTGTCCCCAAAAATTTATCGTCCAAGGAATTACATTCTCATCCAGTGCGCTATTTTGATCCAGTCATTGGAAGGCACTCAGGCTATGTACATGTACTAGGTCACTGCAGAAAGCACGTTGTGCAATGCCCTATGCATAGTTAGTTAGTTATCCTCTTCATCCCCTCTGGGACATATGGCTGCAACGAAGTTCCTCCACTCCATCCTGTTCTTTGCCTTCTTCTCTGCCTCTCCCCAGGTGAGTTTTTCCTTCTCAAGCTCAGACAAGACAGTTCTCCTCCACGTGGTTTTTGGCCTGCCTCTGTTTCTTTTTCCTTGTGGTGTCCATCTAAGTGCTACTTTGGGGATATTGTTTTGTGGCATCCTGAGAACGTGGCCCAACCACCTCATTCTACGTCGGCGAATCTCTATTACAATGTCTTGACTATTTGTTTTCTTGTAAAGATCATTATTAGAAATGATCACAGGCCAGAATATTTTGCAAATTTTTCTCAGGCAACCATTATGAAATGATGACAATTTGTTCATGTCAGCTTTTGTCTCCCTCCAACATTCAGAACAGTAAAGGAGTACAGATTTCACGTTGCTGTTGTACAGTTTAAGTTTAGTTTTCAGACTATATTGTTGAGATTTCCAAATTGGGCGGAGTTTGGCAAATGCATTCCTGGCTTTGTTAATTCTTGATTTTATGTCCTTGCTGGTGCTGTCTTCTTTGCTAATAAGGCTTCCAAGATATGTGAAGTCATCGACCTCTTCGATAGTTTGTTCTCTAATTGTCACAGGGTTCTGTCGAGTATTGTTTATTTTCATAATTTGAGTTTTCTTTTCATTGATATTCAATCCTGTTTGTTGTGCATATCTACAAAGCCAGTCAGTTTTTTCCTGGATATGGTTGTGTTTTGAGGATAATAATGCAAGATCATCTGCAAAATCAAGATCCTCAAGTTGAGAGAAAATTGTCCATTGTATGCCTCTTGGTTTGTCAGCAGTAGCATTCTTCATAATCCAGTCAATGATGATCAGAAAAAGAATTGGTGAAAGAATACAACCCTGTCGAACTCCCGATTCTACTTGAAACCAGTCAGTAAGAGTATTACCATTGATAATGCTGCATTCAAAGTGATTGTATAAGCTGCTGATAATTCGCACTAACTTTTGAGGTATGCCATACATGTACATGAGCTAATGATTTTCCAACGACTGTCACGGTGTACGCTGTCAAACGTATTCTTGAAGTCGATGAAATTCACATAAAGTGGGGCATTCCATTCAAGAGACTTTTCAATTATGTTGCGAAGTGTGAAAATTTGGTCAATGCATCCTTTCCATTTCTAAAACCTGCTTGTTCTGGTCGAAGTTTACCATCAATTGCAGTGTCGATCCGAGACAGTAATATTTTGCAGAAGACTTTACTGGGGATGGATAAGAGTGTTATTCCTCGCCAGTTGTCAAAGTTCCCTAGATCTCCCTTTTTTGGTAACTTAACTTTTGTCCAGTCAACTGGGGTTGTGCTATTTGTCCAAAAAAGTGAAAAGATCAGTTAAAACTTGAGTTGACATAGTTATATAGCTTTCAACATTTCTACATGAATTAAGTCAATTCCTGCTGCTTTCCCATTCTTTAAACTTTTAATGGTTTTCGTGACTTCCTCTTCAGTCGGAGGATCTGTATTAATGTCCAAATACTCTCTTGAGGGTTGCGGATGTGCTGGGTTTTCAGGCTCAGGTCGATTTAAAACTTCAGTAAAATGTTGCACCCATCTTTTGGCTTGTCCTTGTTCAGAAGTGATAGTGTTCCCATCTTTGTCTTTTACAGGGATGGTCTGATTTGAGTTTGTGTTACACAGTTCTTTTGTGATTTTGTAAACCATGTTCAGATCTCCTCTAAGTGAGGCCTGTTCCGCTTGGTCTGCTTTCTCCTCTAAAAATGCTCTTTTGTCCCTTCTTGCACTTTTCTTCACTTCCTTATCTTTAGTTTTGTCAGAGTCTTTTAATTGATTTTGAAGTCTAGTTGATTTGGTATTGAGCATCTTGTTTTTGATATCCCTCCTTTCTCCTATTACCTTCCAAGTCTGCTGAGTTAACCAGTCTTTAGATTTACCCTTCTTCATACCAAGTACTTTCTTGCTAGTCTCAATATATGTATTTTTGATGGTTTCCCATTTGGTTTCTGTTTCCTTGTTTTCTTCATTTTCCTCTATAGAAAGAGTGTCCTCTAAAGCACTGAAGCGATTTCTTAGTTCAATAACAAATTCCTTTTTTACTTCTGGAATCTTAAGTTGGGCAATGTCCAGTCTTTGCCTGCTTTGCTGTTGACACTGAGAGGTGGCCTTCCGTAGCTTTAATTTGATCTTTGCACCTACAAGATAATGGTCACTATAAACGTCTGCTCCTCGATAAACACGAACATCTTGCAGTGAACTTCTCCATTTATTGTTCAGCATAATGTGGTCTATCTGATTAATGTCCCTTCCATTTGGAGATTTCCAATTTAATTTGTGAATATTCTTGTGGGGAAAAATAGTCCCTCCAATGACAAGGTTATTGAATGCACATAATTCGACTAGTCGTTCACCATTCTCGTTCATGGTGCCACACCCATGTTTACCCAGCATGTATCTTTCATAATCTGTATTGTCAGAGCCAATTTTAGCATTGAGATCTCCCATTACTAAGAGCATATCATGCTGAGGTATCTTAGAAATAATTGCTTGAAGTTGTTCATAGAAATTGTCTTTTATTTCATCATCGGTATCATTTGTCGGAGCATACCACTGAATTATTGAAAGTTTACAATGCCCTATGCATAGCGCATAACAAATTTTTCTATTGGTCGAACGAGAATCATACGTCATCATAACCAATAGAAATATTCGTTACGCGCTGTGTGCAATGCCTATAGTGCATAAAACGTTTTCTTATTGGTCGAACGAGAACACATACCTTGTCATACAACCAATAGAAATATTTGTTACGCGATTTGGATCATGTCACTCACAAAATGTGAACATAGGCCTCCTGCGTGTGTGAAGTGCCACTTGCCTGAAAATTATCATGACGCTTTGATCATTCTTAAACAGTTTTGAGGCAAGTCCAATAAAGACAAAATAAATTAACCCAGTCTTACGGTTTCTTTCTTAATTGCGCATTCTTTAATTGGCTTTGTCGGAATAAAAAAAATTAAAAATAAAGGACGATGTACACAAAAATTAGGTTCCATAAGTTTTTATTTTTTATTATTTTTTTGAATAAAAAGATATAGGTTCTGCGTGATTTTCTAGGTTGGGTCGGGTAACCGGAAACACAACTATTTTTTTGTTCGGCCTTATGTGGGACGGTTACTGCGTCGTGCATCCCAATTAAATCATCAGCCCGAGTTCACGTGATTCGCGTTCCATGTGACTGAGTCAACGTATAAACACGTGATAAGGTTTATTCCTGTATAGTACCGTGGAGAATAAAACCATGTGATTGTGACACGTCATTTGCACTTCTGAAGCTGTGACCGAGTTTGGATTGTACTCACACTATTTTAAATAAACGTCAATCATTGGTTTATCAAGAGTATGTGTGTATTGTCACTAGACAAGAGTACCAGTATGATATAACAGAAGTGTTCTAATCTCCCAACTTTGATCAAGCCACTGCCGATCCATGCTTTGATTTAATTCATGACTAATGTGAACACAATGTTATTTTGTTGTCGATTTTTAAGGTAATGCCCACATTCTGCATATATATGCATGATATGATATCCTGACATACTGACTGTAATCTAAATCATTTATACGGATTATGTCTAGTTTTAGTTCCTTTCCAACAAAATTATTACAAATTAGCAATATAAATAAGATGATTGCAAATCGGTAAGCTATTTCGCTTTAATACAGCAAAATTCATGGAGGCACGGTCTTGTTGCACTATATACATGTACATGTACATGTAATATACTTGCACGTAGTGCATCAGCCAGAGTCACAGACCACCATGGCTAGACAGTGAGACGTAAACATTGTCTACACATTGTTAGATCAAATACCCCATTCAATCCCCAACACTTAATCCATCTGAATTGGCTTTCTTTGAGTGGCGGTGGATTTTAAACAATTGCCCTGTCAGGCAGCTCCTTTGTGATCTGACAGTCGGCTTACCACAGAAGTAGTTCAATTTTGTTTCTCACTTCCGAAAACTGAAAAGACTTCCCTAAGTTTTTCCATGGAATTTCTGACATACATGTACCAATTATTAAAAAGAACTTCAGATAGAATAATTTTTTGGGATGAATATTCATCCAACTTTTCACCAAGTAAAGTTTAAGATACTACTTTGTTAATTTGATAATCTGAAAAAACCCAATGCCGTACTTTCTCTTTAATTATGAAAAACATAACTACTCGGTATTTAAAAACAATTATTTATTAGTTTAAACTGATTAAACTTACATGTAACAAGGTACAATGAGAAAATCTGACAGACAAATTTGACATGATTATTTGATGAGCACAGAAATGAACCGTTTATCACGATATGTCATGCTTCTTATCTGCAGATAGCAAATGGTTTTTAGTATTTGTCATCCTTTCCATTAGCAGAGTGAATAAGGTCACTCCCAAGGCTAAAAGAAAATCAGTTTATAATCCAATTTATCAGCATAAATAGACATATACTCATGGCCATTGAATATGAGGAATTGATCAGTTGATACAGATGTTTCTGCGACATACACAAACATGTACGTCTGCATCAAATACATGGACATGTACATGTACATATGACATTGTACATGTACAAACACAACCTCAATTTACATGTACATTGTATTTTAGGAAACAAAACTGCAAACGAAATGAAACAATAATTCTAGTATCCTGAATTGGACTTGAGAGTCAACGTTTTTTAATTGTATGATTTCAAGCAGTCTGTTTTAGGCTAAGAATGACTGAAATTTCTTTTCATAGAATGGTAAAACAGAATAGGCCTACTTTATTCGTGTAAATGCAAAACAATTGCTCATATTCACATAATTTATTTAATTGTTATTTCAAACTAGTAAAAACTAATTTGAATATTTAGCTTTATATTTAATTGAACATATGAACTTTTCCTTTTTGAGGATCTTAAAGAGAGTGTAGATATTGGGTAATAACCTGATTACAAAATGACTGAAATACAATCTAGAAAACTCACTTGATACGAAGTTGGTGATGATACCAAACATCCTGAGAAATTATTCTGTTTGACGTGCTGTAAATTTTTAGAAATTTGAAATGGATCAAGCCATGACCCATTTTCAGCATTAGAATAATGTATAAAAATATGAATGCATTTTCACAATTTCGTAGTAAGACCACAATTAAATGAGGTTAGTTTTGGTTTTAACCTATTAGCATGTACACATTCATTTTACTACATGTACTCCTTTTTTATATTTTCACATTGATTAGATTAGATTAGATTAGATTAGATTAGATTTTGTTTTTATTTTTAATCACTAAAAAACAAAAAGTCCAGAGACTAACCATATTTTCAGATTTCAGATAAATTGCCACTACAAAGTTATAAATACAAATAAATAGACATTACATAATTAAAATTAAAATCAAGATAGATTATTTAATCTTATTTAATCAGTGTTATTTTGTTTCATGTTGTAGTTTATTTTTCTGAATCATTTATGTGTAATTGTTTGTTTAGAGTTATTTTGCATTGACCCAATATTATCATATATATATATCATTTACAAGCTGTTATTAGCTTTTGTATCATAAACTGTGTCAAAAGAGAAGCTACTGTACTGATATTGACCCAAGATAAACTGAATAAATAATACAGATAAAAATAACATCTGGAATTCTTGAAATTTACTGTGCATAAAATTATACAAGCATGCATAGTATGCACTGCATACAATATATTAACTTTAAGCCATGGGTGGCAAACCGTTTTTCATCCGAGGGCAAAATTTTATTTACAAAGTAATGGCGAGCCACAAAGCATAAATATAAATTCATTGATAATGCTTAAATTTCTCACACACTGAGATAAATGTATTTATTGTTTTGTTTTTTTCTGAAGAGGCTCCACAGGCCACATTAAACCCAGACTTGCCGCATGTGACTCAAGGGTTGGCCAACCCTGCTTGTACTACTACATGTAGATCATTTGTTGTCAAACATGAATTGGAATGATCAAAATTCCTGAATTTTGTATCAAATTTGCATCATTAGAGGAATTATTTTGTGCAGAAGCCTGTACATGTGGGAAACAGCTTTGACTGTTTGGCTTGTTGTTTGTATACATATCTGAAGCCAGTAGTATAAATTTGTCAAAGGTAGGAGGAGAGATTGTTCAAAATTTCCAATTCCACTGACTTCCCTGGAGAAACATTTGAAAACAATGTGTCGCACACGGTGTGTCGCACACGGTGTGTCGCACACGGTGTGTCGCACACGGTGTGTCGCACACGGTGTGTCGCACACGGTGTGTCGCACACGGTGTGTCGCACACGGTGTGTCGCACACGGTGTGTCGCACACGGTGTGTCGCACACGGTGTGTCGCACATGCATGGAACATGATCCTTTACTGAAATTGTAATATACAGTGTACATGTACATGTAGTTACTATAATTCTCAATATTTTTATTTTACACACATGTAGTATTTGTTCATTTATTTATTCATTCATGTACATATTTGCATTTTTCCTAACAGTTATGATTATATTTTTTGTACATTGGCAAATTTGTTTAAAATTTCTGATGTACAGAATACTTTTACGTACAATATTTATTACAAGCATGAATTTGCCAATCAATTCAAGACAATAAATAATAGTGCATACTATAAAGTTTACATGCTTTCATTGTACAAATAACACCACCAATTTAAAAGTAAGACCTACATAAATTTATCATGAAAATAACTAACATGTGTACCAACAACCTTATTAAATATTGACAGAGCAGTGTCACATTTTCCAATCCACACAGAGAGGACAAAAAAATGCCTCAAGCCCCTGGATCTTTTCCTCCGATTATAACTTGGCCTTTGAATGGCTCAACCATGGTAGACACTAGCTACAGAAAATTCTCCCTTTCGTATCTGTGGCTTTTCAATCAAGATGTAATCTGAATTCAGTGAGCCATCTCCTACATGTACATGTACATGGGTCCCTGTAGATTTTCAGGGAGGCCTCGCTGCTTCTGTTTTCTTCCTCCATGCATCAACATACTGTAGATGTACATGTACATAGACAACATGAATATGATACAAGACAAGAATAACAACAGTTATGCATAATCAGGGGGAGAAACCTACATGCTCAATAGAATTGTCTAATTCATATGGTTTCAATAACTCACTGTCAGTGAAATCATGTCAAGGAGTACATCAAATTGAAAACTATAAATACTTGAAATTAACAGGGTGGGAATAAATCCTTGGGGTATTTTTATTTTAAATTTTGTATTATTACTTTTTGGGGGATGTATGAGTTACACATACACGTATGTATGTGAAAAAAAATGTATAATTAAGTACTAATATTTTTTATTTGTAATTGCCCAAAATGTCATTCATTGAAAGTCCTACTATTTACATGTACACATGTAGGTCTTTGCCTTTTTATTAAGAAGGATGAAAACATACATGTAACTTGGCTGACCTAAGAATTTATGCATATTTTTTAAAGGGGGCGGATCCAAATATACCATTGATTAAATTTCTATTCTGCTGTGTCTCAGTTCATGTGAAAAAAATACAACTGACCTATAAAAGATTCAGCTGCAGTCAGCTGATTGCATTGTGTTGTTAGAGAGAAAATAGCCTAGTTAAAATGCATTTATAAATATTGATCGCCCCAACACAAACTTCCTATTCATTTGAATTATAATCCAGTTCATCACCAAAATTCAGAAGAGCACATTGCAAAAGAGAACATTTGGAGTTTCTTTAAAATGATATCACCTCAGACAGAAAGATGTTGAGGTATGCTCATCAACTTTTTTTGAGAAATAAAAATACCAAAGGTACATTGTATACACTGCCTTTAATAACTTATTATTTATTTTATTTATTTATTTCAAAATGAAATTGATTAATATTCTGTATTTACAATTAGCAGATCTGGGATTTGGCATATTGGGAGCACAATGCGGAAAGGCATGGCAACAAAATAAAAAAATAAACAATGATAAAAAAAAAGGCTTTTCATCAGCCTCACCCCTTTTTCGACCTGATATTTTATTTTTATCTATCTAGGAAAACATTTGCATAATGCTTTCCAAAATGTTACAAATTGACGATAAGCCAAGCATTAACTGCATATGTTCAGTAATCCCTTGTTGATCATACACTTAGTGCACTGTTGGATTTTGGATTTTTCAATGCAGACATAGCAAGGCACTATACATGTACATTGTGTTGAATAATTATTATCCCTTTCCAATTTAGTACACAAACATATCAGTCTGAGTTTTAATGATGTCATTACCCTACAGTCAGTCACTGTCAATTCAAAAACAAATTGATTGTCACTTGATAAGTGGTTGACATGCATAAAAGCGTGACAGATTGGACAAAATGCAACTTTAATGTATAAATGACCATATACATGTAACACAAAAGTGAAATCTTTTGCTTGATTAAAGGGACAATATCATCAAGATCAACAGGGCATGGAATCGGAGTGCTAGTTTTAGATTAACTCAGTGACTGAATATAATACCCCACATGATCAGGTCATATTACCGATGCTGCTGCATAAATAGCCAGTAATTTTCTGTCACTATGTTCATCTTATACTAGGACACCAATTCCATGTACTGTAGAAAGTCTGCTCTGACCATGACAATATATTGCCCTTTTACATGGGGTAAAAATGACATGAGGAAATTGGGACAGGCTCAACAATAAAATACATGTAATCCATTTTACAATATGCAAGCACACAAACTCACAGATTATCATTAGAATTGTACACCATTGGTAAAATTTATATAAATGAATCCACACGTTATAAGAAGCAAGATGCATGCAGAAAACAAGATGCATGCAGAAAACAAGATGCATGCAGAAAACAAGATGCATGCAGAAAACAAGATGCATGCAGAAAACAAGATGCATGCAGAAAACAAGATGCATGCAGAAAACAAGATGCATGCAGAAAACAAGATGCATGCAGAAAACAAGATGCATGCAGAAAACAAGCTGTGAAAGTTTCAGCTCATTTCATTGTGTCATTATTTAACTACAAAATTAAGAAAATGCATTCCTACAGGTTGTATGTTTTTACATTCATTCTAATGTGAAAAATGGATCACGGTAGGATCCATTTAAAATTTGTAATGCTTTTCAGATTTTCTCAAAAATGTCAGCATCACCAACCAACTTCACATTGA
Source organism: Zoroaster sp. YZ-2022 (assembly GCA_029582265.1). Taxonomy (NCBI): domain Eukaryota; kingdom Metazoa; phylum Echinodermata; class Asteroidea; order Forcipulatida; family Zoroasteridae; genus Zoroaster; species Zoroaster sp. YZ-2022. The sequence goes on from CM055829.1 coordinate 6,603,766, forward strand.
GTACGTTAAGTTTTTAAGCTTATAATATTTCAGTAATTTTGTAATTTGATAATTACAAAAGGTGCTCACTCCTTTAAAGGTTAGTTCTTAAAACATGCATGCATGCTGAGAAGACGTGATCAAAGCAACTACCTCCATCATCTCAAGCAAGAAATACACAAGAAACAAAACAGTTACATGTAAGTGATACACATATTGACACATCACCCGAATCTGGAACTAACGTTCATTGCAAATCATAAAACCATGGGTCTGTGAAGCGTTACACAATCGTTCATGCATCATGTTCCATACCAGCATTTCAGTGCTCTATTATTTAATTAATCATTCAAGACTTGCAGGGCGATGTGCAGTGGACCGTCGGCTGTTTAATTTAAAATGCATTATGCTGAGAATATGGGGACCGGGGAAATGCGGTCTAGTGTTAAATGCCAGTTTGTGTTGTAAGTGCAATGTACAGTGTATCTTTTAATAAAATATGTCAGACTTACATGTAACTTATAATATAGATAAACTATTCATATCTTTGCATAAATTTACCAGTATGTTATCACCCATTTTTCCATTATTTTTAGGTGTTCGTACGACAGCGCGAACACCTCTTTGAAAAATAATAATTCCAATCTCAGATATTGAACCAAATCAGGTTATTTTTTGATGATCATGAGGAAGTTTTATTGTGTCATATATGACCTTCAAATCACCTGATCTGACCTTTACTTCCAGTCTAAATAGGAAGTTCAAATTCAACACATTCTAACGCAAAATTGATCTAGGTCTTTTGAATATGAAATTGATATTATTATAATAAAAGATGATACACCTTTGCAAAATATGATTGACATCATCGATGATAATTTTATTGAACCGGAAGTTGACATGAACACCGTGTGTTTGTTCTAACAAACACTTGAGCTCTACATGTAGTTACCTATAATTTTCTTTGAGTCTGAATGTAATCGTTACATGTACTGTATTTTCTTAATCTAAAGGAGGAACAATTTAAAATGACACATTTCACAATATAATTGAAAGAACCTATGGTTTCAAGATGTATCGCCCATGTTTTACCGGCAATTTCAAGAATTTTTTTGTTTTCATTGGAAGATTGATAATTTCCTTTTAAAAAGGAAAGGAAATAGTTTGAAATGAGATATTTCACAAAATATTTGACAAAAGTTTGGTTTTACAGAAAAACATTGCCTAAAAATATTTGATGACGGGACCCACCATTAATTCATTTTGGTATGGTAACTGTAAAACAATGTTTCTTGTGAGAAATATGTAATTTTTAAGCATTTGTTTTCAGAAATTGCCATTATAATATCAAAAAAACACAGACGACACATCTTTAAACTTAATTAAGTCCCAAAATTTATTTATGGCAGACCATATTGACCATTAATCCATTTGGCTTTTAATCAATGATATAAACCATTCCCCTAACAACTACTTTGTGAAATATCTCAATTTTATTTTCTTACAGGAAACTAACAATTTTTCAGATTAAAAACCAAAAAATTACATCATTAAATTTTGTATTTGTTGTTTTCATTATAAAAAGCAGTTTAATTTGCCAAAAAATTCATAACAAATTATTTAATTGTGCAATATGTATCTGGTCAATCAAGATAATCATGTGACGTGATTCATTTTAATAAAAAAAATTTCCATGGCATGAGATGGCTATAAACAAAATGTTAGACGAAATGTTCAATCAACCATTTACGTATTACATTGTACCTGTATTTACGCTAGTTTTTTTGGCAATACTAATTTATGGTAGCAATTTATTTACCCACTAAAAAATTCATGTACATACTCAATGTAAAAAAAACACTTATTCTTAATTTTAATTTGTTATACTTTTTTCTCCATAAAAAGCGTTGGTTACAAATTTAATCCAGTATTTATACTAAGTAATCTTAGTAATTTTAGCAAACACAAAAAACATTTACATGTATTAACAGGTCTACCTACCCACCCAAATTTGTACATGTATGTAGTAATTTGGTCATTATAAAATATTTTTATGGCATTTCACGCCTCTGAAACAATTTTTAGTGCAACAAATGAACAAAGTGTAGCTGAGATTTCTGATGAGAACATCTACATGTAGCCATACATGTACATTACAGCATCTGAGAAACCTCTCTATATCTCCTGAATGATAAAAAGAAGGTCTGTTTGACAGCTCCAGTCCCAGCTTGTCAATTTACATACTAATGGCGTGAGTATTTTGCTTGTCAAACCTTGCAAGCTGTCTTGTTTTACGCTCAGCATTGTCAGATTGGCTAGGCAATGTGGGCACAGATATGACAGACTGACACTCTTGTGTATACATGTAGTACATGTACGTGTACGAGACAGGATTATTGAATTCACCAAAAGGAATCTACATGCCTATTGTTTTGGACACAGTATTAACAAGGGCTGAACAAAATTAATAAGTGTTCCATATGTGCACATGCACAGTTCTCAGCATGATATGTTTATCATACATGTACATGCATGTATAATTATCAGTACATGTGTTTTAGATGAGTACAGTGTATGTTATTTTTATGTATGCCAATTTTCAACATGGTAATTTTTCTCACTGTTAAATTTTATCATAATTGTATTCAGCCCAAACTGTGTCAACATCATGGAGCATTTTGGCAAGTGAAATAACACACTGGCATTCTGTACACACACCACATGTGGCATGCTCCGTATATTATACCATGCATTTTGTTGTGTACGTTATTGTATATTCAATTAATTTTGGAAAATATTTTTAACTGCACTTCATCTCAGAAAAGCCTTTATGGATTTTTTACAATGTTAATTGTTCATGGGAAAAACAGATTTTGTGGGGGTTCCTTAGAACATTGGGATGATAATAATTGGCAATGACCCTCCCTGGATTGCAGGTAAATTTAAATTATTCCTTATTATGTAGGCTACATACATGTACATGTATGTAAATACACTCTCAATTTCAAGGCCTGTTAGCAGCCAAAGCCACAAGCTGCATGTTCTACAATAGGTACTCATCAGCATTTTTCAGCAATTAAAAGGGGAAAAAATCACTCTCGTCTAACAAATATATAGTATAGATTTGTAAAATATAAAATGAAAATAAAACACAACAAGAATCGGGACACAAATTTAAATTGCTCACCTGAGTGTCCTCGTAGTCCCTCACCACACCCATGATGACATCCAAGGGCACGAAACACCTGTATGAGGGTCTCCATAACCAGGTTATGCACCGTCATGTCCTCAAGGCTCTTAGAGGCCACATCCCCTTCACTGTCCTTGTCTGGAGCCTTGACCTTCTCGCCTTCCACTTTAATGACTGGTATCTTGGCCTGGGAGGGCTTCTCACTTTGCTTCACCACCCGGAATTCAAGGATAGTCTCGATGATGTGGAGGGAGGTGTCACAGATCTTAGCACTGGTGTCCTTGGTGATGATCTTGTGGAGGGCTTTGATGATGACATTGTAGTTCATCTGTCCATCTTCTTGGATGTAGTAGGTGGAGCCAGCAGCCTCAGTGATCTCTTCCTCCTCAGCTGTGTGGTAGTTGACAAAGGTATCAGATGCACTGCGGGGCAAGAACGTTGGGATGTCTAGGGTGGACATATTTGAGCTTGAGTCATGATGAGACGTCTGATCTGGGGAGCATGGAGACTGGGGTGGCGGGGGCTCACTAATGTCCTCCGAGAGTGGAATAAGGAGAGACCCAGAGCTTACCGATGAGGGGGACTTCTCAGGGAGTGGGGAAAACTCTTCTGGTGATGGAGGTGGAGATTTGGAGTTGTTCATTGTCATGATGGGAGTTATTAATGGTGTTGCGACCTCAAAAGAAACACCATTATCATCGGTGGGGAGAGCATCGAGAGAATGAGGGGGCGCTTCAAAAACTGGAGACTGTCGTTGGAGTACAGGTCGATTTACCACCATAGGGGCTTTGTGCTGTACTACAGTTGCCTTGTGGATGACTTTGGTAGGCTGAGGTTCAATTTTGATTGGCTCGTCGAATATAAGCAGTGGCTTGTCATGGACTTCCACAGAGACTGGATTGTGAAAGGTCAGCGCATTCTTTTCTGTCCTCAATGCTCTTCTTTCGTATATCTTCTCTGACCTGGTGCTAGTTGAATTGGTATGTTCTGCCAGAAAATCAGCCTTGGCCATCATGACGGATGTGGATTGGACACTTGTTGTAGTTTTCGTAACTGTGAAACAGGTAGACGACTTTTCTGTCTTTATAGGCGGGATGACTTCCATTGGGGATACTTTAGACATTGCTCCAAATGGCCTCGTTTGTGTTGTCATCACTGCTGGACGATGTGCCGCTTCAGCAGCCACCTGAACAAATGACGTAAATTTTGTGGCAGTTGGGGAGAAGCTCTGTGGGTATGGTAGAGCCGTAGGCCTGGAGACATAGGACGATGCTGAAGTGATATCCGTATAGGGTCTTTTTGAGTCCAAAGATGCAGTGGAGTAAAGAATGGGTGAAGTAATCGGGGAAGCTGATTTGGAGAGCTCCTCTGGACTCATCAGGGCTGGTACTGTCTTCAGTTGCACAACGTCAATTTTAAACTTAAACGGCTCCAGCTTTGGGGTCCCTGCACTAGAGCTCTTGGGCATCTCGCCAAGATTTGGTGTTTTAATGGAGGTAGTCTTCTCTGAAGTCTGTAATATATGTTCATCACTTCCAGAGCCTTCCGTCTCTTCTTTGATAAGTTTAGGCATCAGTGCACCAACTGTTTTGGAGAGACTGGATGTACGCCTGAGCTTTCTGTGAGTTTTATTCCCACGTGGCTGATCTCCAAAACTGGCTCGCTTCGGAGGACTTATCTTCCTTAATGGTAATGGCTCCACCCTCTCAAATTTCATCTTTTTAGGGGATCCAGTTAATGGATAGGATTCCTTGTGCCTTCCTTCATCCTTTGAATGATCGGAACCTCCCATACAGCTTACTGGGACGGAGAATTTCTTTGGTGGTGGTCCTGGAACAGGTGAGAACAGGGATATGGTGATTTGTGGGATTGGGGAGGAGTTGCTTCTTTGGCGGACTCTTTCAGCAGCCATGGTCTCATCAGCAATCTGTCGAAGTCTGTGCAGGAGATAAATGAGTGCCCACTGCACCCCCTCTTCAGCCCAGTGAGGTATAAATAGACATCTCATCACACCTACATCAAAATACGTGGCAGAGAAGACATCATTGATTCGTTGTGGGAGCCTTCGTTTAGGGATGTCTGTTGGGCTGGTTGATGGCGGCGGTGGTCTTGGAACAGAAAGTGAAGCGGCAAGTTCAGCGTGGTCAAAGCCCTCGTTCAGAGGAAGTATACTTCTCTCAATGAGTGATTTGGGGCGCTCCTTAGCCCTGTTTGGTTTCAGTGGCTTTGTTTCATCCTCAGAACTGGACGAGCTAATCTGGTCAAAATCAAACCTTGTCTTGGCAGCCATATCCCCCGTAACCTTCAGATTTCCACACCTGCAGGCATTGTTCTGAGTCACTGTGGTGTTGCAGACTTCGCACACAATCTCAACATTAACAGAAGGTGGGTCTGGAGTTACTGCCCCACTGCTGAAATGACTGACTTCAGATATATCTGCAAGGGGGACTATTTTCCCAGGGGATGTTTCTGGTGAGGTGTCTTCCTCACTCTTTGGTAATTCCTCCGCAATGTCCTCTTTCTTCTCCGGCTCCTCCTCTTTAACATTCTCATTTTCCTCTTCAACTTTTTCGCTCATTTCAGGTTCCTTCCAGATTCGCCGAGCTAACCTGTAGCAACGTTTGGGCTTGACCATAGCATTGAAACTAGAGATATCGGGCAGCTTGTGTTCCCAAAGTGGCCGCCACAGCTTCAAGCCATTCGCCAAACGAAAAGTGAGATCGGACTCCTTGACGGAGTAAACAAGTGGACCAAAGAGGTACACAAAAAGCTGTATGGTGGTTAGTCCATGCTCCGAGTTCCCTGGCAGTCGTAGGAAGTCTAACTGGCTGCTGTTCTCCTGCATACATTCCTCCAGCGATTCTATCAGGACCCAGTGTAGGGTGTGAAGAAGCTTTGTCTCAGCCACACCCAGCTTGTCTGCATGGCCTAGCTTCGCACGGTTGCTTAGGAGGGCAGCACAACAGTGCATGAGGTGAGGTAAGGAAGCCTGGATTAGCTGCCATCTTGTGATGCTGTTAATTGCGTCAGAGAGACTCGGAGACAAGCCATGCAATTTATTCTCAACCAATACCCTCTCAAGTGACTGGAGATAGAATAAGACAAAAAGCCACAAATATTGTTATTTTGTAACATTTTCTACATCTTGCAATAAGTATACATACACAAAGCAATACAATGAACATACATACATGCATACATGTACATGTACAATGTACATGTACGACACTTAAAATTACATAATGTAAGATAAAGTATACAAATAACTGGTACCCACGCATTGTCCCCGATGTAAACAGTTTGCACTGGTTTGTGAATCCCAGTAAAAAAATAAAGGGAAGGTACATGTTAACACATTCATGTTAATCCTTTTGAATGTAAAGAAAAATCTTAAAACTACTCTGTGGAAGTTTACAATAGGCGACATTCACATTTTTATGTTCTTCAAAAAGATGCCGGATGGTAACAACAATTCAATATAACCATATTTTATTTCTATATAAGATATTTATAGCACTTCACAACGGAATAATTTCTCAAGATGATTGAAACTTGTAGAACTTGCAAAAAATAAATGATCACAGTTTTACATAAACTTATTTGAGGTACATGTAAAGTTGATGATGGTATCAAAGATATCTTGACATATTTCTGTCTCATGTGTTTTTTTTGTTTTTTTTCATTTTAGTAAAATTAATATAGCTGTCATCCAAAGACAGAAATTCTGTGTTGGAATTAATACAAATAATCTGAATGTGTTTTCACTATTTTCTCATTAAAATTTTCACAAGTTAATTTTTGTACATAATTCTTATAAAGTATGGATGCATTTATAGACATTTTTTGTATCATGTAAATTGAGATAAATTGTTAGTAAGATAACAACAGTACCATCTTTACATTAAAATGACACATTGCACCAACAAATTTAAGACTGCATTATTTAAACAATCCACTGATCTGAGAGAAAAATTTCTCATTCTCAGTGTCATGAAAACAATACAATACTGCTGAATGAAATTATAGATAATTGCGGGCCCTGAGTCCAGACACTAAAAGCATTCAATTGCTTATTATATACATGTGAACACATATCCTTAATTTCCTTATGCGAGATGTCATTGAGTACAATGTAGGGCATTCCTTTGAATACTGAAATATTTAGTTAAATCTAGTGCATGAACCATAGAGAAAGGACACAATGCATGAACATACATGTACATGTACAGCATTGTAACATAATAATTTTATACTCAATAATTTCTAAAAACTGAACACATCTTGAGTATTTTCTGATTAAAGAACATGTTTAAAGGGATCATTTTTGTAATACGGTGCATGTACATGTACATGTACATGTACACGTAGTACAACAGTAGTCACACAAAATCTTGAATTGGTTCACCTTTAAACCTAACCTGTAAATAGACAAACAGGTATGTCTTCAATTCATGGCATTCGCTGTGCTGCATGTCAACTTAAGTTGAAATTAAATCCCACTGTGCTGTTAGTCACGCAGAACGGCTGAAGAGATGGATTGCCATGGCGATGACAGAAACTATACTAAATGACCACTCGGCAATTTAACTGTCTTGTCTGCACAGTGTAACACTGCCGAAAGCTATAGCTGTGTACTATAGGCTATGCACTTTATGTAATTCACTAGTACAGTTCTTTGCCAGTATTAAATTAAGAGATTATGTTTGTTGGGTATTAAGGGAAGGGATACAAAAGCCTTTATCTTCAACTTAACCCAATGTTGGCTCATTGTAATCATTTATTCATTGTTATTTGCTGAAATGTATTCGTTTTTTTGCAACATGAAATAAATGTTTTTGAGTTAAATTAAATTGTAAATTACATGTACACATACATGTGTATGGTGCACTTTTTAATGAAAACTTTAAATGTTCTATTTTATTGTATCATAAATTGTTTCCAGGGTTTGGCAAAACTTGGTACTATTTTAGGTTTGGGTTTCCGTAAGCTATAAATCTATTAAAGAGAAGGTACAACATTGGTACATTTGTAACTACCAGATTATTGAAGTAACAATGTATTATCTAAAACCTTCATTGGTGTCAAGTTGGTACAAGTACCAATCATCCTTAGAGAATAATACCATCTCAAGTGTTTTTATCTTCAAAGAAAAAAAATGGAATTGTTATGTTATGGAATTATTAAAAACATTTGTTGGTGTTATCAAAAATGTAAGCGCCTATTGTGATCAAACTTTCACAGGTTAATAGTGAAACTAAAACTAGCTGGTTCATATGAATGCATTTACCAAATACCAATGTTGTACATGTACATGTACCTTCCCTTTAATAAAATATCAAAACAGCTCACAAAGGTACAAAAACTGTTATGGTAAATCAGAATTTAGCATTTACATTGTGTACGCGATGTTTGAAAAAAGAGCAGAGTTATTCAAAAATGTAGTGAACGTAACTATCTAGATTGCTTTTAGGTCAATTCACCATCCAAGCATAAAGAACATTGAAACTGAAGCATACAAACCAATAAAGAGTTATCCTTGAAATGGAAATAGCTTAAAAGATTCCCGCTTCCTTAAGTGACCTTTATCATGACTAAGTAATACAGGAAATATTGAGAAATGAGGGTGACATATTTTATATTATTACATGTGTGTACTGTATGTGTACTGTACATGTATGTAGTATGTCTATGATTAAAGGTTCTACATGTACTTCCACAAGTACATGTCAATATGTTTACTCTCTTTGAATCAAGATATTAAAATCCCATCCTGCATTGGCAATGTTGGTAAAAATTATTCTATGAGTATGCTTTAAAATCTCTTTGAATCAAGGTACATTAAAATCCCATCCTGTGCAAGTTCAGCATTTTGAAAAAGCATTCAGATGTATGTAACACATGTATGTTGTACTCATTCCAATGGGGAATTTAGGAAAGATTACCTTTCCTAAATTCAAAGTGGAAATTTGATAAAAAAAAATTAAAAACTTAAATCCTCAGACAAAAATAATTATAGGGAAGGCTAATTAATATTCGACCATTCCATTATTTTTTAACTACATGTACCAAACCATACATGTACCATACATGTACATGTACATTTTATATTTACATGTACCTTTAATTATCTTTGGTATGGGGAGATAATTCCAAGTTAATGAGCAGTCTTGATGACAAATGCAGCTTTTCAGAACAAGCATCCCAATAACATTTACATATGAATAATTTATAAACGAGCCATGTACACTGTAATGAATCATTAAAGGGGCGATATGGTCACGATCAGAGCAGACTTTCTACAGGGCATTGATGTCCCAAATTGACACAATGACTGAATACTACTGGCTCATATATGCAGCAGCAACGGTAATATGATCTTATCATGTGGGATATTGTTTTCAGTTACTGAGTTAATCTAAAACTAGCATTCCGATTCCATGCCTTGTTGATCGTGATGATATTGTGCCTTTAATTGATATCCTTTATACGCAATAACCTATAAATCATGTCAGATATCAATAACATCACTGCAAAATACCCCTAACATTGAACTGTGACAGTTGTCCATGTCAGAATTTTGGGAAAAGGCACTATATAAATGACAGTATCTAGATCTATCAAAATTTCATGTTAGAAATGAACTTCATATTTCTTTGCTGATCAAAATTTCTGAATTCATGCATTTTCACTGTGTTCTCTACACACCGTGATGAGCTGAAAATTTCAAAGGTCAGAATATCTTTAGTTTATTCACATTAAAGGGAAGGTAAACATTGGTAATTACTGCTGAAGGGGTTGTCGTCAACCCAGGGTACCAATACCCTCATGGTACCATTGCAATCATAAAAGTCCTCTAACGTACAATGTATATTGGGGAGTACCCTAGGTGACAAAGACCCCTCCAGTGTAATAAACAGATTACATAATTTAAAAATTATTATTCCAAAGCTAAGTGGAGTGTCGTGGCCGAGCGGTCTAGCTTACCGGACTCAAGTTCTGGTGTTAGCAGCAGAATGTGGGTTCGAATCCCGGCCGTGACACTTGTGTCCTTGAGCAAGACACTTAACCATAATTGCTTCTCTCCACCCAGGGGTTAAATGGGTACCTGTGAGGGCAGAGTTGGTTGGTTAGCCCTATATGCGCTGTAATGGCAGCAATTGAGCTGTATAATCCCCAGGGAGCTGAGATGGTTTCAGGAATGATTTATGAGCCTTATGAGCAGGGGTAATAATATAATGCGCCTTGAGCACCACTCAGTTGGTGGATACGTGCGCTATATAAGTCCACACACATTAATTAAATTAATTCGATGTGGTAATGGTAACTTGTTAGTACATTGTAAAGGTATCAATCAACATTAACAAGTATTCTGTCTGAAGTGCTCATTTTACACAAACCAATTCACATTTTAAAAAGTTGTTAATGGCAACTCTTTGCTCCAGGTGGTTTCTGTTTCTGTATTTGAGCTGATTTCAGAGAAAAAAACATATATCCGTAGAATTAGTTTTGCAAATATTACCAATTTTATACCCTTCCCTTCGAAGTGACAATATTATCATCTCGATCAACAGGCCATGGAATCGGGGGTGCTAGTTTTATTTTAACTCAGTGACTGAAAATAATACCCCCACATGATAAGGTCATTATTACTATTGTTCTGCATTATAAATGAGTCAGTAATTTTCAGTCACTGTGTTCATCTTAAACTAGGACACAGATTCCATGCCCTGTTGAAAGTCTGCTCTGATTGTGACAATATTGCCCCTTTAAGTGAGACACAGTAGAGTATATGTTTCCCAATGGTATAATTGCCCTTCGGGAAAAGGTTACCGTAGGTTTAACCATGTATTATAAGCTTGGTGCATGCAATGGCATTTGTTCACCTTTTACATTGGTGTAGGACTTTTTATTTCCATGCTCAGATTAATTTTAATAAAGCTCACATACAGTGTATACTATGTAAGACTGGGATTGTAAAATTATTATCATTTTTTTTCTCTTTCAAGAATACTGTATACTTGATGCATGATATGCAAGTGTCACAATGAGACTCAAGCTGGTTTGTCAGCCTACATGTGAACACATGCATACATACATACACCGTACATACATACGTACATGTAACTACATGTATTTCAATTGTCTTATGAATATTGTGCCATGTAGTCAACACAAAGATACATTGTATGTGAATCCTTGTACTTGCTGTTTTCCTTGTAGAAATAAAGTAAGCTGAAATGTTCATTAATTACATGTTCTTTCAAATAAATAATTTCCTAATTGACCTAGACGAGCATTGAAGAGCAAGGACTTGTTCCATTATGTGACTGGCAATAAATTGATCATACTGCATCATAAATTAATTTGTTCACTCAATTACTCTAATTTTATAACCACGCAAAATGACCTACATTTGGGAATTGGAACTACACAATCTGTCATTTTTTAATTTTGATGCAAATCATTAAAAAAGATTTAAAGGTACATAATTGATCACAGTTGTACAAAATGCTTATACTTAAAAATGATAATGGTATCATTCTATCACAAATCATTAATCTCTGTTTGATGAGGTGCTACAATTAATCTCTGTTTGATGAGGTGCCACAATTAATCTCTGTTTGATGAGGTGCCACAATTTAAGTAAACAATATTTCCCAACTGAATTGTCATGACACAAAAATTCCATATTTAAAATTGAATGAATACAAAAGATCAGAGCTCATGTTCAACAATTTCTCATAAATGACACAATGCAATCAGCTTTTAATGTTATTGGTAAAGATAATCACCTGTGATTTGCTCAAGAGACCCCAAAAAACAGAATGTAAAAAGCGAACGATCAAATAAAATTATGAAATTTGAAAGTCGGAAACTAGAGGTATAAAAGTGATATTTAAAATGCGCTTGATTCTGACTGACAAACATGTAGGCCATTTGGAAGACCACATGCGCCCTCGTGAAAGCTGAGGATTAAAACAGTGACTCGGCATTTTATTAATTTGAGTTTTTTACTGGTACTAATCCTTGATGGATTTTTTTGTTCAATGTCTCAAATGAAAGCTTATAACTTCCTTAACCCCAGAAAAATAGCAACTCCAAATAGCAATTTACCATCAAATTGGCCCAAACACAGACATGTATCTTTAAGTACAGGGTTGACTTACAAGTGTACATGTACATCCATGTATTGAACTCTTCTTACAAATACACGTATGGATGCATTTAAAGACATTTTAAATAAAGTGTATAATTGTGTTTATAAAATGGAAATGTTTATTTTTACATTTTTGAATTATTTGATTTAAACTAATGTATTATAAATTAATTTTTCTGCTTGTTTATATTGTGTCTTCTTTTCAATGTACACAATATGTTCCTTGACACAGAGTACATCATTTTAATGTATACAGCAATATTCATAGTCAGAACAAATTGATGAATGTACAATCAATTTAGTAGGACATACAAGTGACAGACTAAATGATTCATCATCATTTATTTTGGATTCCTAGGCCCTACTCATAAATCATTCCCAAGAGCTTTCAAGATGTACTGTGTAACACAAAGACCTTGTTTGTGATTTTTTTTATTTGACAGGCTTGTTGAAAAAATCCTGCAAATAAATTCCTTTAGATGTGCCTGACCTGTGCATATTACAAATTTTATGAATAGACATACATGTAGTGTTTGAAATGCTTAAATATAAGGTAAAACATTAGCAATGATGCCAATACTGCTTAAAGGCCAAAAAAGTTTTGTGTTTCCGGTAATCGGATCGACTCAATAATATTCAAAAAATTTAGAGTTTTTTGTTTGTTTTGTTTTGTTTTGGGTTTTTTTGGGGGGAGGGGATTTTTATGTTTTATTCTATTTTGGGAGAATTTTTTTTATTTATTATTTTTTTTCCAGGTGTATTTTTTTAAAACAGTAAATTAAGAAAATAAATCAATTGATTTCATAATAATAATAATAATGTGTGGATTTATATAGCGCACGTATCCACCAACTAAGTGGTGCTCAAGGCGCATTATATTATTATCCCTGCTCATAAGGCTCATAAGGCTCATAAATCATTCCTGAAACCATCTCAGCTCCCTGGGGAGTATACAGCTCAATTGCTGCCATTTCTAGCGCATATAGAGCAAACCAACTCTGCCTTCACAGGTACCCATTTAACCCCTGGGTGGAGAGAAGCAATTATGATTAAGTGTCTTGCTCAAGGACACAAGTGTCACGGCCGTGATTCGAACCCACATTCTGTTGCTAACACCAGAACTTGAATCCGGTAAGCTAGACCGCTCGGCCACGACACCCCATGATCAAATGTGTTTAAAATATATTTTTAAACATTGCACATGTATACGTACACATGTATAATGCACATGTACATGCATGTATAGTGCATATGATATGTATAAATTGCATGCATCAAATCCACATAAAAACATTCAAAAAATAATAATAATAAATCCCTACCTACATACATGTACATGTAGGCCTATATCTACCCATCATTTTTGTGGACATGGTACCGGAAACACAATATTTATTTTGTTTGGCCTTACGAGCATTGTCTTTTGGACATTGAATGAACACCGTACATCCAACAACCAACCTGTAAAAGTTTCAGCTTATTACTGTAAAAGCTAAGTTACCCAATCATGATCAAGTTTTTGATATCATGTCAACATAGGAAGTAGGTTATGATTATGTGAAATAAAATAATTATGTTGGGTTCATATGAGATTTGTGAGAATGATGTGAGCACTTTTGGGCATTCTCTTTGTAGAAACATTTAAGCCTATAGGGAGTTTGGGATGTGACTCAGAGCACACAGAATAAAAGTGTCCATGGGAGAAGTCTGGTTTGAAAAGATGAAGTCCTGCAACTTCAAGGGTAACGGTTTGTCATTGCTGGGCCTTGTTGATGGACATTGTGAAGAATTACATGGTGACGTCTGAACAGAAATGTCATGGTAAATTCACAAATTTGTTGGTGTTAGTAGTCTCCCCCTGCTCTGAATTGAAGGCCCTCCTTTGAGTGATTATTAAAATGCATTGAGAGGTGGGGAAATATTTTAAGCATGCCCTGCCCTCAACATTTCTTATGACTACCCCTCCCTCTCAATATTTCTCACACCAACCCCCCACTCCTCCCCTTGTTGAGTGTTTTGACTGAAGTGTTCAACTTTTGGCAAGTGGAAAATTGTAGGCCCACTCCCATTGTAGTGTATGCTCATACATCCCACTATATATAATTGGCTTTTGAATGATTGCACATTTTTTCCTCAGTACATTTGTGTTTTGTTTGATTGGTAAATTTGACCGAAACATTTGTTTGTTCCCCCCCCCCCCCACCCCTGCAAACTCTGAAAAAACTGCACTGGCAAGTTGAAATATAATTACCGTATTGACACATGACATTTATGATCACTAAGGTATGTATTAAAACTGTAGTATAAGGAATAACAAATGAAGCGTTGGCGAGTCATGATTGTAACACTTGCAATTGGTATTATGGATGCATGTCACTAAATAAAAAAATAGTCACCAAATTTATTTGCCGAGCTCATTAGGCTTAATTTGTATGTCGTAAAATTTTCTGAAAAGTATTTGAGGTCTATAATTATATTCGTTTGAGGGACTGTGTAAAAGTAGTCCAATATCATGACCTGGGATCCTTGACTTCCTTCAAAGTGTCAGTATTTTGGATACAATAGGGCCTGGAAAAGTGGTCCTATAATTTCACCATGGGTCCTATGGTCAATTGGGATACCCCGTACGCCACACAACTTTCCATGCAGCTCACAGCCCCGATTATGATCAGGTAATTTATAGATTGTTATGAGAATACAGGTACCTGACGTAAAGCTGTGTGATGTCAGAGATACAGCAGTGGACGACGTGTTGCCATTACGCGAATGAAACATGCAGCAGACAGTGCAACGTGAGGAAACACGCACAGGCAGCGGGCGCAGGTTCGGGTAATGTAACGGCATGGGCTACGGCTGTGGCATGGCAGAGAAGATCGGGAAAAATGCTGAAACAACTTTTCTCCCTCTCGCACGGAAACGACGCCGTCCAGGGATTTCTAAGGGCGCCCAAGACACTCTCGGGATTTTTCCGCGCCGCCGGGGGTACATGTAAGTCCGGAGCCAGGGAACCCCGAGGCACCAGCGAACACTTGCGACAAACACAAAAGAGGTGGTCTAAGAGTTACGCTCTTATAATATAAGATGTTGTTAAAGAGAAAATATTCAAAAAGCATTAAATTTATTGAATACTACACATGGTATCAATCTTCCATAAATACAAAATGTTTGTCCAAGGTGCTGTCACTTTTAATAAAAATCTAATATCAGCTGGCCAGTTTAAATTAAGGAAATGGTACTATTCCATGTAAGATTTTATCATAATAACGTGGTACATGTATTTAAGAAAGAGAACTCTTTCCTAAATTGTAACTGGAAATTATTTCAATGTTTTTAAGTGATACCTCTCCTCAAATAAAAAGACTTCTACCATCATCATCCTTATACATCAAGTAAGTTTTACATTTGGTTCATTTGGTATTTACCAATTCTCTATTATCCCTTTAAGAATTATAAACATTTTAGAGGTTTTGTGAGCCCTGTCTCTTTGTGTTAAATATTAATTCCATGGATGTATTTGACTGGTAACTGTTTGACTCAAACCTAGTTCAGCGCAAAAGCATTATTCCAGAAATTAAATTAGTTTTATGTGCACACTTTGGCATTGATTAGTCACATTACAGGTTTCAGGAATTGCCTGCAATTTGAAAACCTACCATTTAATTAAATTTAGATTTAGATTATTAAGTAATTTTTTTGTTCTTTTTAACTTCCTCCTCTAGAGCAATGCCACCATTCAATGAGATCTCACAAAAGGTAAGATATAGGATTGGTAACTCCAAAATAATTGTTGAATTGTAATGTGAAACTGAAATACTTTGTGTAAACCTGATGATGGAACCAATCTTCCCTAAATATATATTTGTCTGAGGGGCTGTTACTTTTAAGAAAATTGAAATAATTCTATAAAAGTAACTCTTTCTTAAATTTTGCAAAAATGTAATTAGCTGAAACTTGCACAGGTTAGTTGGATACTTTTAATGCGTGATTCAAAGAGAGTAAGCATAAATTTATAGGAGTTTTCCCAACATAAGGTTATAATTTAATTTGGACAGAAATTACATTTAATAGGAACATTAATTTGAGATAAAAATGAGTTAAGCCTGTCCCTGATTTCAGATACAAGTAGACACCTATACTTGCATCTTAAACAGACAGATTAATTGAGGGCAAATTAATATTTTAATGAGATTACAATTGCCCTGCCAAATTGCTTGCACAAAAACAGTCATTTCAACACTCATGCAACACCACATTGCCACATATGGTACAGAAATGCGTGGGTAAACATCCAACTCGCCTGCTGCCCTAGCACGGCAAGGCTCTCATAAATAATTGCTGATGATAATCACCCTGTGTGTACTTAATCAATATGCCTGAATCTTGTGTGCAACCAGGGAAGAGAGATGGCACACACAAACATAGAGAGGCAGAAAGGGCTTGCAATGCATAGTTATATTGCAATAAGTCACCAACAGCTGTTGAGGAAAGTATGGACCTGAATAAATCATTAAAATGATTGCCCGGAAAGGATGTATGCACTTTGCTGTGCACAGATTAAATCACAACCTTGCAAAATGATGAAATACACACTGTATGTATGCTGTTGGAGATTGCAGGGATTATATTACTACATGTATTCCCAATCTACAGTGCATAATATTAGCTGTTTATTCTAGTGTGACATTTGCTATTATACATTTTAAAGTCAATTTCTGGATATAATAATTCAGTCAACTACATTATGCATGAAATACATGTATTTTGAAGCAAAAGTAAAGACTATATAAAATCACATGCATTAGTAAATTGTATTTCTAACAAAAAGCTTATTTTTAATAATAATTTTTGGGTACTTTTCCTTGACAATAATTTGAGGGATGTCCTGGGATTGTTATATTTTTGATCAACAAATTAAACTTTTGACAGAATACAAATTAAATACAATTTTTAACTGTGATTTTAAAAATAATAATCATTTTAATGACAAGTGAATTTTCCTTGCTTATATGATGTTATTTGAAAAATGCATTGTTCTGGGCTTAAACATTAAAATAGGTGAACAATACAAACAAATTAAATAATTTTGGAACAAATTCTAAAACAAATATTTAATTTAAAATAATAATATTTTTCTACTTATGAGGGATTCCTTGTAAATTGTCAAAGATACAAAGTTTGTGTTTCCTGAATGCAATTTCTGAATCCATTTTTATTAGCGACACAACGTAATGACCTGAAACTTTCACAGGTCAGTTGTTTTTCACATGAGGTGAGGCAGAGTGCTCAGAATGTTTCCCTTTAAAGGCTGTCTAAATATGTCTGCAAATTAATTCTGTGAATTCACTGATTATTTTGTGAAATTTCAATTACTGAATTGTTCAGTATTGGAAATTTAAACCAGATCAGACACAATGTGCTTTACATTTCAGTTGTTTTGTAGTGAATCTATGCACCAGGCATATACATGGACTTTACCTTTATTTTTACACACGTAAAGCCAGTCGAGAAGGTAAATCTAAAAATCGACCAGTCTGACAGATATTTTACCAGCTTCACACAAGTATTTGGGAATCCCAGCAGTTTATCTTAAAATGTTACCCACCTGCCGGCTGGTTCAGTTTTAAAGTTTTACCTGCCTGACGATCAATTTCAGTGCCCAAAGATCAACCCCTAAATCTAAGTACCTAAATCATCTGTTTTTTGCAACAACAAAAAAAACAATACAAGATAATTTATTTTTATCCAGCCAAATATCAATACATTGTATGTTTGTACTTACCACACAACTGGCCTCATAGAGTCTTCCAAGCTTAGGCCGAATGAATGGGCTGCAATGACAAAAAAATAAATAAATAGTGTAAAGTTGATGATGGTATTCTTTTTAAGACCGAGACCTTACAATCCAAGACCGAGACCAAGACCGAGACCTCCCCGTCCGAGACCGAGACCGAGTCCGACACCGAGACCGAGACCTTACAGTCCGAGACCGAGACCTCCCCATCCGAGACCGAGACCAAGACCGAGACCTCCCCATCTGAGACCGAGACTGAGACCTTACAGTCCGAGACCGAGACCAAGATCTCATTAAAAAAAACACACAATAAGTAGCAAGTAGTGTAGCAACATGTGTACATAATTATTAATGCAAATTTATTTTGTTACATACCAAAACTCTTCCAAACTCAATGTATCATGCCTTTAAAATATAGTTTAATAATATCAGTACATTTTGGCAAGATTTTGCATATTTGATGGTTTAACTAATTCAACCAGGCATGTCCCGTCCATCGCTCTCTAAACATTTTAGAGTGCGATGGTACTGAAGAGCGACAGACGGGACATTCAAGACCCGAGTCTAAGACTGAGACAAGACCAAGACCTCAAAATCATCAAGACCTGAAAAATATGGTCTCGAGACTAGTCTTGAGACCAACACCTTGGTCGAGACCTCCAACACTGAGCCTTAATCCAAAGGTCAAATTACCTGGTCAAACCTAATAAAATTTATAGTTGACATTTACAATACATACAAAATCTAAGTTAAAAGGTGGCAAAAAGCCAATTGCACAATTGTAAAAGAAAAATAATTTAATAATTGAGTAATACAAAATATAAATTATTTTCGATGAGAAGTCTTTTCATGACATAAACGCAGCATAATGAATTTATCAGGCAGTATGATAAATTCATTGCTGCTCAAATATTGTGCTTCGGTAAATTATTTTGTAAAGTATCTCATAATATGAAAGTAATTTAATTTATTAAATGCACTCAAGTTAAAGCAATAAAATTGTTGTTGAAAGAGTGAAACACGGTGAACACGTCTTAAAATACTTCCAGTACATTTTATGTGCAATTTATGTGCCCAGTTTAATGTTGTTGTTTTTTACAAATGTTAATTACTTGTTTTATAATGATGTAGGCCCTATGTATTTGTTATGTTTTTTACTTGTTGCTGCTGTTGAATTTTGTTTTTCAATTCGGCCCTTGGGCCACAGTTTGTGATATTAATCAAATATTAGCCATAAATAAAATCATCACACATAATGAAGTATTTAAAGTAAACATTTGAAAGGGAAGGTACAACATCAGATTATCAAATTCATGACAGGTGTAATGTTAGTACAGGTTATCAATCATCCTGAAAAAATCATTCTGTCTGAAGAGCTTTCATCTTAGAGAACACAGGAATTGTTATGTGGAATTTACAAACAGTTGCCGTCTAGCATAATTTTTTTTTTAAAGTGAACATGTATTGTGATGAAATTTTCAGTTAGGTTAGTTTTCATGATATTTCTTGAAATGCATGTGCAACCAATGTTAGACATTCCCTTTAGGCATATCTGTGGTCCATGATAGCAGAATGTGGGTTCGAATCCCGGCCGTGACACTTGTGTCCTTGAGCAAGACACTTAACCATAATTGCTTCTCTCCACCCAGGGGTTAAATGGGTACCTGTGATCCAGGGCAGAGTTGGTTGATTAGCCCTATATGCGCGGTAATGGCAGCAATTGAGCTGTATACTCCCCAGGGAGCTGAGATGGTTTCAGGAATGATTTATGAGCCTTATGAGCCTTATGAGCCTTATGAGCCTTATGAGCCTTATGAGCAGGGGTAATAATATGCGCCTTGAGCACCACTCAGTTGGTGGATACGTGCGCTATATAAGTCCACACATCATTATTATTATTATTATTATTATTATTATTATTATTATTATTATTATTATTATTATTATTATTATTATTATTATTATTATTATTATTATTATTATTATTATTATTATTATTATTATTATTATTATTATTATTATTATTATTATTATTATTATTATTATTATTATTATTATTATTATTATTATTATTATTATTATTATTATTATTATTATTATTATTATTATTATTATTATTATTATTATTATTATTATTATTATTATTATTATTATTATTATTATTATTATTATTATTATTATTATGGATTAGGCACTGTAGTCTGCTGTATACAGCCTGCTTACTGTATCCATCTATGGATCCTTAGGATAAAAGGTCTACCTGTAGGCAGTAATTACATTCTGTATCTCAATATCAAGTTATTTAAATTATTACTTTGTATTTTAATTTACAGTGTCGTCCATAAATTTAAAGATGTATCGCTAATTGCTTTTCACTATTTTAACAGCAAGTTTCTGAAAATATTGCCTTTTCATCAAAATATTGTATTTTATTTTCAAAGCTTTCAAATTACACATTTCAACAAATAATTGTGAGAAACATGGTTTTACAGTAAATATGTACCAAAATGAATTTACGGTTGATCCCTTCATAAATTCAATTTGGCACTTTTTTAGTGTTAAACTTTTGCTTCTGAAAAAAATTTAATAAATAAATATAAAAGAAAAACAAACTATTCTAAAAATTGCTGGTAAAACATGGGCGATACAAATTTAATGTATCCTATGAATGATACTGATAGATTTAATGATCAATTTTATTATTCCTTTTTGAGACTAACAAAAGTAGTTGTTTTTCAACACTACAAAACCAGAACCAAATTTAAGGATTTTTTATTTTAAAAAGTGAATACAAATTGGACTCCAGAAAGAGAAGGGGAATTGGAAGGGTGAAGTGATGGGCAAAATTAATATAAAATTTGCTTCTCAAATAATTACTTCGAACTGATGGAAAGGTTGTCCCAACATATGTTGAAAAACTAATTGAAAACTGTTGAAAAACAGATTTGACAAACAATAAACGGTGCCAATAATAGGCAATAGACCACAATCAAATAGGCCTGCTATAATTTTAGTTTTAAGATTTATTTAATTTTGTGATAACAATTGACATTATGCAGCCGAACAGTTACGCACAAAACACGTATTCAATGTCACACAGAATCAAATATCTCACAGAAAATTGCGCCAGCGGGATTTAAAAAATTCCAAAAATGCAGCCGGTCCAAAATTAGCACATGGACAGCTAGCTCGCTAGCTGACGACTGCTGATGGTACTTCGTTAGAAACAAGAAAAAAAACCGGTGAGATTGCATACGAACCTAGTTTGTCTCCACAGAAAAATCTGCAATGGCAACGGGACAGAGCGGGCTAGAATTTTCGGGTCGTCGTTGCAACTTTTTCGTTTGACCATCTTGAAGAGCTCTCAGCCGACTGTTGATCGTGCCGATTAAGTCCACATTGTTTGCGGCAGTCTTTTGATGGATTAAGACTGACTTGTCATTGTTGGAAAATAGAGCAAGACAGGAGATTTTGAGTTAGATCCATTGTCCACGTCTCGCTGCCGCAGCTGACAGTACATCCTGTGCGTGTGACGTATGTACGATTTGTAATTGATGCTTGTCGTCGATAGGCGCAACTAGCTCTCGCGCGCGCCCTGCCCTGCGCTCCACTGAAGTTATTAATTAGGTACCGTATAAAGCCGTTCAGATTAAGATCATCAAATACTGTAAACTTTCAAAGCACTGTGTCTCTCAGTTTTTTGATAAAACAAACACAAATACACGTGTTTACTACAGAATAAACAGGACGCACTTGTAAGTCATCCAAAAAGAGGAAAATCGATACTTAAATGCATAATTCACAAAAAACAAAATACGATCGTGTTTCTGTTGTACATGTACATGTATGTGGCGCATAGACGCACTCTTCTCGTGCTGGCAGAGCACTGCAACCTCAGACCTCAGTGTAATAACTAATGTGACATCTGGGCTGGCCGGCTAAGGCGCGTGTAGTGCCGTACACAACTCGCCTACTGGGTTTTCTCTTGTGTCCTTTGTCCTTGGGATAAAGGCGGTGGGGACAAGCGAAGGTTGGTTTATTATTGGAATGTTTATTCAGTCTGCGAGGAGATAGTTCCAAGTTGACAAGCGGTCTTATTATTGATTGACAGTTTCTTATTATTTTAGCAAATGCAGCTTTTCAGAACAATATCCTAATCCAATTCTTATAAACGATAAACCTTTAATTAAACTTCGGAAAATGAACTACCTTTAATTTGAGTGAGCTCGCTTGATTTATCTGTTGACGACTGGTTTGATCAGATTCAACACTCGCAGCTGATGTTACAGCAAAACTATATTGCATAATTATTGACTGCCTTATAATGCAGTCATTTTAGTGTACAAAATAATTGGACATTGGTGATGTCATTATGTAAAATAGAGTTTTGTCTTCTGATTCCAACCAATAGTTTGGCATGTCCAATTCCTAATTAAAACCAGTGCGGATACAGGAATTGACAAACAGCACCAACCAGTCGCCTAGCTAGAATTATCTTCGTCAAGCTAGGGCGGCAAACTATTTTTTAAACTAAAAAGTAGAATGTAAACTAAATTAAAAATTTAATATTTTGATTGAGGTCACTTAACAACTACTCCACGCCCCTCATTTTTAAGGATAAAAATGGGGGTCAAGTATTTGGCTGTGTGGCAATTTTGTTCCAGTGTTTATTACTGAAAACAAAACAACTTAAACTGAATTCTAATTGTAAAATTTAGGAAAGAGTAGTACTCTTTCAACGTTTTAGAATTAATATGAAAACTCTATATTTTTCTCGTTAGGACACATGAACTGAAACTTCCACAAGTTTGTTGTATGATGTATCTTGTTATAGAGAGTAAACATAGGGGCTGCTCAATTTTATCCAATTTTATTGCCAATTTTATAAAGTTGTACGTCCCTTCCCAAAATAAATAATTATAAAAACCTCCATCCAGACTTGAAGTTCCTTGAAGTTCCCCACGATCAAATTAAACATGTTTTCTTTTTCTTTTTCTTCGTCTTTCTTCTTTTTAACACTGATATTTTATTAAAAGGGAATTAAGTTATAACATTGGTAACTGTCAGAATTAAACAGTCTGGTTACTAAAAGTATTCAAACCATGATAACTAATGCATGCACCATTCGCACTTTCTTAATTTCCAATTATTTTATTCACAAAAAATAAACTCCTTCCAATTCCATCTCCGTTGTAGTTCACACAAAATTCCAAATTATCGGATCCACTTATCCAACGCCCAACCAGTATGTCACAATGACAAAAAGTACACTTTATTTGGTTTACATATATGGCTTGTAACTCAAAATTAACAAAATTATGTAAACTTACCGAATTAATATCCGAAATCTTACCTGAGTGAAGTAAATACCAGTAACAATAAAAATTCTGTCTGAAGTGCTCTGATTTCAGAGAATCACAAAAACTATGTACATTTTACAAAAAGTTTTATCTCAAATTTTTAGCTCCAATTGTGTTTTTTCTGCCTTTTCATACTTTTCTTTTTAGACTCCACATTTAACATACCGGTACTCATTTTGAAGCAGTTTGCAAGAAACAAAAACTATACCAATGTTGCACCTTTCCTTTATTGAAATGACAACAGATGTTTCTAACTAACACATATCTACCACAAACAAGAGCGGTAAAAAGCACGGACGGTAAATTAGTATAATAGGCATACCCAAAATAAATGACGGTGGATTCAATGCATGATAAATTTTGAAATAGGCCTTTCACGTCTTAAAACTTTGTTTTCCGACTTTTTACATTATAATTGAAAATTTTAGTTGCATTGGGATATTTGACAACTGATTTTATGTTGTTCCCCAAAAAGAAAATTGTTGGAAATTGACCGCCGAGCATACAAGTTAGGTTAGATCAGACCCCCGCCCCCCCCCCAAAAAAAAAGCATTGTACTATAATAGTAATTTAAAATATAAAATATAAAATTATTTTCAAAGAAGATAGATTTCTAAGGAAGGAAACGTATTGTCATACCACCGGTTCTTTTCAGAACCGTTTTACAACTCATGGTACAAACCTTGTACTTACACCATGTAAGCGTCCGGCAAATTTAATTAGCCCCCAGAATGTAGTGTAATATTAAACACATGATCTTTTTTCAATAGTTCCTGGCAATTCTTTGAACACACTTTGAAATAAGAAATAATGCTAAATATTTGTCAAAGACATGTGACAATGCGTTCTCCTCAAAACGTTGACAATTTTCTTTCAGAAAGTTAAACAAATAAACTGTTTTACAAACTGTTTAACAGCAATTAACTTGGTGTTACAATTAACACGGGCCCAGATGAATTTATGACGGGACCCACCATAATTCATGAAATTCATTCCAAGGCACTTTTTGCGATGTTTTGGAGAATGTTATTACTGTTTTGAAGCATTTGTTGTACTTTCCTCAAGTAAAAACCATAGCGCAAAAAAAGCGGGAGATGCATCTTTAAGCCCTAAATATGAGGGTGCGAGGAAGCGCAGACAATATAATTGAAGGCCTATGTGTTTATTTAAATGAATAAATTCCTTCGATAATACAGTCTTATTGTATAATTTATTGTACAAAAGAAAAGACTGACACAAAACTCAACAGCAAAAAACAAACAAAAACAACAACAAAACATCAGTAGAGGGCGCTACAACAGTGGATGGGATGGAAACTCTATGGATGGATAAAAAAAAAAAGTGTTTGTCCCGCGCGCTACACGTATGAACATTATTATGTACATTATCGTCCATGTACGTAATTTGCCGCACTCGTGAAATGACGCACCTACTTTTGGCTTAGCATTTATCGGAAAACTTACAAAATTATGGCGTATTACTGGTTGCATAAACTTATCTAAGTCGTGCTTGTTACAGAAATAAAAATTATAGTGAAATTATATGATTTACTGGAAAGTTAGTGCTTGTGAAAGTGGATAAAGTTGTTTAACCACTGATTTTATTAGATACAAATAGTAAGAGATTTACATGACCTCAATTTTTTTTTCACGAACATCTGTGATTTTATTGTTCTATGCCGTCAACAAGCTGTTGTCTGTGGAAACCAAAATATATGAATGCTTTGCATTTGTAATGATTTTTTAAAGAAATACTGATCCTCAAAATGGACACATTCCTTATAGAAGAACCGAACGAAGACTACTTAATTCGTTGGTGTTTATTTCGACGGTAGTGGAAAATTATTGAGAAAATGAAACATTAATATCATGGTTATGAAAAGAAATCTTTTATTTGACAAAATGTTTACAGCATTTTTACACATTCAAAGTTTTAAAGTACTTTTTTGCAAACATTTTAACCACCTTCCATTTTATTGGTCTTTCAAGAATATTGATTAAAAGTTTTGAGAGCATCTCCAAATTATACCATTTTATTTTAAAAATCGAAAACAATATTTTTATTTTCAAGATTAAAAACAATTTTACAACCATCTGGAATAAGATGAAGCATGATTCAACTGTTTTTATTCTTGGGTACATTTTCTGTGCCCCCATAAACTTTAACAGTTTGGGGGTGAGTCATTATACCAACATCAATTTTCTGATGACTACAAATTCTGTGCATCTCAAAAAACGGCGCTCAAGACATCCACGCATATGATCATGCATTCAAATTCCGCATTTATACAAGAGAATCCTTCACTGAAACAAACTGAAACACCAAACTGCTAATTTCATTTGTAAGTTACCGTCCAGTTGATTATATAACCTTAGGTGCGTCATTTAGGGTAAATTGAGGATATATGCTTTGGGGGTCTGATCGCTCCTGGCTACTGATCGCGTCGATGATCTAGTATTACCGAGAGCGCCGAAGGTGCTATCGTAACTACAACAATGTACCTGCAGTTGGCCGGCTATAATCCTCGGGCTTACCCTCCTCACTCTGGTTCCCCGGCTGAATCAGCTCGTCCTTTGATGGCAGTTATAGTGGCTTCCTTTTCCCAGGTGTGTAGTGGTTTATGTAATATGTGTCGTGGTTTGGCAGTCTTGCCCTAGTACTAGTGATAGTACTAACCGGGTAACTGATCGAGTCATAATTTGCCTCGGCTGGCTTTCGGTAAATATTACTATACTACTGTACTGTTATTAGTACTAGTAGTAGTAGGTATAAAGTACTACTTCTTGGAAAGATTTTACTACTAGGCCTATTATGTTAGTTACTACTAGTAGTACTAATCATCAGATCATACCAGTACTCACTCTGTACACAACAACAAATGTGATAATGGGCATGATCCATTGAAGTTAAAATGAGCTTGTGCCACCTATTGTACCATAAGTAACAAAATTTACCCTAAATGACGCACCTAAGGTTATATAATCAACTGGACAGTAACTTACAAATGAAATTAGCAGTTTGGTGTTTCAGTTTGTTTCAGTGAAGGATTCTCTTGTAAAATGCGGAATTTCAATGCATGATCATACGCGTGGACGTCTTGAGCGCCGTTTTTTGAAGTTCCAGATGGTTGTGAAATTGTTTTTAATCTTTAAAATAAAAATGTTGGTTTTTTTCAATTTTTTAAATAAAATGGTATAGGCCTAATTTGGAGAAGCTCTCAAAACTTTTAATCAATATTCTTGAAAGACCAATAAAATGGAAGGTGGTTAAAATTTTTGTAAAAAGTACTTTAAAACTTTGAAATGTGTAAAAATGCTGTTAACATTTTGTCAAATAAAAGATTTCTTTTCATAACCATGATATTAATGTTTCTTTTTCTCAATAATTTTCCACTACCGTCGAAATAAACACCAACGAATTAAGTAATCTTTGTTCACTTCTTCTATAAGGAATGTGTCCATTTTGAGGATCAGTATATCTTTAAAAAATCATTGCAAATGCAAAACATTCATATATTTTGGTTTCCACAGACAACAGCTTGTTGACTGCATATAGAACAATAAAATCACAGATGTTCGTGGAAATATTTTTTAGGTCATGTAAATCTCTTACTATTTGTATCTGGTAAAAGTGGTTAAACAACATTTTCCACTTTCACAAGCACTAACTTTCCAGTAAATTATACAATTTCACTATAATTTTTATTTCTGTAACAAGCACGACTTAGATGAGTTTATAATGCAACCAGTAATACGCCATAGTTTTGTAAGTTTTCCGAGAAATGCTAAGCCAAATGTAGGTGCGTCATTTCACGAGTGCGGCGAATTACGTACATGGACGATATGTGTATCCTCCATTTATCCTAATTGATGCACCTAACCTAGGGTTATCAACTGGACAATTACTTACTTGTTTCAACGCTGAATCTCAATGTCTTGAGTGCCGTCTTTTGAGACGCACAAAATTGTGGTCATCAAAATGGGACCGTACTCAAGTTCCCTCAGCCTTATGTTCCCTCAGCCCTATGTTCCCTCAGCCCTATGTTCCCTCATCCCAAAATAGGCCCTATGTTCCCTCAGCCCTATGTTCCCTCATCCCAAAATAGACCCTATGTTCCCTCAGCCCTAGGGAACATAGGGCTGAGGGAACATAGGGCTGAGGGAACATAGGGTCTATTTTGGGATGAGGAACATAGGGTTGAGGGAACATAGGGTTGAGGGAACATAGGGTTGAGGGAACATAGGGCCTAATTTGGATTTAAAAAAAATGTTAGGCATTGAGGGAACATAGGGCTGAGGGAACATAGGCATGACCCCATCAAAATATTGATGTTGGTATATAATGACACATCCCCAAACTGAAAACTGTAAAAGTTTATGAGCCACACAAAGTGAACCCAAGAAAAAAAGTTGAATCATGCTTTATTCCAGATATTTGTAAAATTGTTTTTAATCTTGAAAATAAAAATTAATATAGGTTTTCGGCAAATAAGCAGCCAATTTAAACACAGCTCATTCTATTTCGTGCGAAATTGAATGCTACTCAAAATCATCATTCAATTTCGTTTTATGAGTAGGCAATAGTTCTCTTGCGTCATGCGATTTAAACAAAATAACCATCCAATTTATTGAAATTTGTGCAACTTAATTGACGATTAAGGGAAACCACATGAATGGACATTAAGAAACCAGGATAAAAAAATCATAGAGACACACTCAAACAATAAAACAGGTTAATGAAACAGTCCAATATAACATAAATGTTTCAAAAACACATTACAGAATTAGGCCCAGGTCAGAAAACCAATAAAGATTCTAATCAGAGAATAAACAAAACAAAGTATGATAAAAAAAAAGACCAATAAGCGGAAAGAATGTCGTATCCGGCCGCCACTTTTTAAGGCTTTTTTGGATTTTTTTTTGCAACCACTAACAAGTTAAAAAATCATTCTATCGATTTTTGGTGGTACAGAAAGCGAAAACTATCTTTAAAATCCACTTTTATGATGGTTTTCGGATTTAATTTCCCTTCTAAAAAAAATCCTCCCCTTCAGAAAATAGAAGGATCCTATTATAGTTGCCACTACGCATGTACAATGACTGTGTTGGTCACTAATTGTGGAGTTTACAAGATCAGACTGACATGACTGAGGAAGTCATCGTATGCCAAAAATGCCTGATTTTTTAATGAAATAAATATCCTGGAATAATTTGAAGTATATGTCCATCATCATCCATATGTTCTCCACCTTACCAGGTAGGTAAGATTACATTATTGGTTATATTTAATGAAAAATAGTGACGGCCAGATACGACATTCTACCCCAATAGGCCCTATATACAGTGTACAAGAAATGCACATGAATAAAGAAAACAAAAATAAGTTTGAATTAAAGTAAAGATGTGAAACGTATTCACTTGTACAATTAATCTATTTGTTTGCGTTTGTTTCTCGTATTTTTTAAAATTCGCATTTTGCGAAATTGATTGCCGTTATACGAAAATGGAAATAACATTTTAGTGAAAATTGGATGACAAATGTACATTACTAAAAAGAATGACGTATATATGCTAAATTGAATACGATGCTAAATGAATTTGCATGCCTGAAAATGAAATTGAATGTTTGAATTCTTAATTCGAAACACATTATCAACTAGAGAGGCAAAATCGCTTTAATATGAATGTATGAAAGTGAAATTGGCTGCATATTTGCCATAATTGACCGGGAAAACATACATTTTTAAAATAAAGGATAAGCTCTATTTACTCAATGTTCTTGAGAGTACTTTGAAATGTGTAAAAATGCTGTTAACATTTTGTCAAATAATAGATTACTTTTCATAACCATGATATTTATGTTTCATTTTCTCAATAATTTTCCACTACTGACTAAGTAAACATCATCAATGAAGTAAGGAGTCTTTGTTCGCTTCTGCTATAAGGAAATTCATATGTCCATTTTGAGGATCCGTATTTCTTTCAAAAATCATTACATTTGTTTTGGTTTCCACAAACAGCAGCTCACTGACAGCATAGAACAATAAAATCACAGATGTTCATGAAATAAAATTGTTTTCAAAAGCACTAACTTTCTAGTAAATCATACAATTAAGTGTATTTAAGTGTATAAGTTTATACAACCAGTAATACGCCATAGTTTTGTAAGGTTAGTGAGTAATTTCATGAGTGCGGCAAATTGCATACGTACATGTATGGATGATACACATATACAAAAATGTGTTTTGAAGAAAAAGTGCAGGTATGATACAATCTGATCATATACATTGTACTAGACATTTATGCAGGTAAAATTAGTTGGTCAAAGTCAGAGTTAGCTGGAGGTAGCTTTTAATAAGTGCGCAAGCATTAGCAAATAAAATGGCTATTTTGGATCCTCCATGTTGCGATGAAAGTATTTGGGCAAGATGGGGCTCAATTGGCCGAGGGATCTAGCTTACCGGACTCAAGTTCTGGTGTTAGCAGCAGAATGTGGGTTCGAATCCCGGCCGTGACACTTGTATCCTTGAGCAAGACACTTAACCATAATTGCTTCTCTCCACCCAGGGGTTAAATGGGTACCTGTGAGGGCAGAGTTGGTTGATTAGCCCTATATGCGCTGTAATGGCAGCAATTGAGCTGTATATTCCCCAGGGAGCTGAGATGGTTTCAGGAATGATTTATGAGCCTTATGAGCAGGGGTAATGATATAATGCGCCTTGAGCACCACTTAGTTGGTGGATACGTGCGCTATATAAGTCCACACATTATTATTATTAATTCCTGTCCCCTTGTGTCATTTGTTGACAGTTGCATATACTTGCATCACAACACAGATTGTCTGTGAGTACATACTATAGCCATATCAACACCCATATTGTCTATAGATCTGATTGTATAGTGGCTTTAGTGCAACTAATTGCTGTATTGTCTTCTATTTCTAAAGCTTTTTAGTCAATCAGGCTACTCTTAAGTAGCTATCCAAGACCTAGCAGCAGTAATAATACTCCAAGTCAGAACGAAGAACTCAATTTTGAGCAGTCATGGAACCCGGTTCATCTGTGTCAGAGACAACCATTCCCAGCCTTGTGTTTTCAGCATTACTCTTCATTGTGTCCATCATTGTCGGATTGATGTTAGGAAGAAAGCTTCCCAAAGTTGATCGCTTTGTTGTGGTGTGGCTAGTGTATGACACACTGACACATTTTATTGTGGTGAGTTTCACATATTTTCACATATTAATTGCACCCCTTAACCCTTGTATACATGCAGTCTCCAAAATGCTGCAAAAAAAGAACTGCTAAGTACACAATGCTTTTTGTGTGCATGCCTCAAAATATTGCATACTGTACACAAGAATGGTACATGGATACCCCAAAATGCCCCTGGGTATGGGACAAAAACCAAACTGTTCTGATCCTCACACAGTACGTGTATACCCCAATTTACTGCACTGGTTTATTTCAAGTTAGCCTTGCAATGAAACAAAGCAGGTGGCTGCTTCAGTTTACCTCATCTCTCTGAAGAGCCTTGGGCTATGCCATTAATCATTAGATAAGAAAGTGCGTACCACAATATGTCCCAGTTGAGACATTTTGAAGTATGGGTCCACTTTGTGAAGAACTACACTGATAATAGGAGGGCTAAAGAAGACATGGGAATTAACCCCAAAAAGTCATTGTTATAGCAGTGGGAATGTCCAATTTCTGAAATAGCCCATTGCAACCTGTGAAAAAAAGAGTCAATAAACAATTTCACATATTATCTACATGTATTCATAGAGTGTGAAGTTCCTATGTTTTGGAAAATACTCAAAACTTGTTTCCGAATCATCCCTAATTTGAACAGTTATAATAAATTGAACGGTATTAATAAATTGTATGACATTGTACATGGTACACATAGTACATTACATAGGAATGTCACAATTTTGCATCAAGTACATGATGTATGCTATTCACCTCGTGCACATTGTAGCCCTCTAGTGGTGAAATGTACTTCAGCTGCGAGCTCCGGGTTTTCACGGTTCCATTTACAGCCTCTTTACTGTACAAACATATCACAATAGTACGGTCACGGCGACGTCGCTTGAATGATTAAATAAAGTCATTTTTTATGCAAACCGGAAATTCTCACTGCTGAATTCCACCCTCTAATCCATTACTTTCCAAATCTCATACCTTTTCCTATGTTTTTTAACCTCTTGCTGTACTTATCATTAAGTATGAAGAGTTTTTCTCCCTGAAAAAAGGAGATCACAGCGGCCATTTCAAAAGTGAAAACGTTTCCCTGGTAACCGTTAATACTAGAATGGAGCCAGTAGCGCATGCAAACGGTTAACCAGTGATATACTAACTTTCCTACGTCACAGCCATAGTTACGGTTGCCAAACTATGGGCGGCTCTCTATGCAAA
Source organism: Zoroaster sp. YZ-2022 (assembly GCA_029582265.1). Lineage (NCBI taxonomy): Eukaryota > Metazoa > Echinodermata > Asteroidea > Forcipulatida > Zoroasteridae > Zoroaster > Zoroaster sp. YZ-2022. Next base: position 6,635,656 of record CM055829.1, read on the forward strand.
ATAAAACCGGAAATTCAATGTTTGTTTTAAATACTGTAATTAGTGAAAAACACTGATAAAATCAACATACTTTTTGTTGTATATCTTGGTTCAACTCACTTACATTGTGCAGTCGTAAAAAACTCCAACGCATTGATAAGCAAGCTATGAAGATAATTGGCGCTGATGTTGAGAATATTCAGCAAATTGCAGAGAATCACCTTATCACCAAATTTAATGGCATTCTTTCTGATACAACCCATCCTCTTAATCCCTTCATTATTTGCAATCGATCTGGCAGAGTACGTCAACTTAGTCTGAAAACCAACAGGTTTAAATGTTCATTTTTACCATGGGCCATTCAGATTTTTAACTCGACCTTCACCAGATAGTTTCATCCCTTTCCCTTGCTGTGCTTTAACCCAACCTTCCCCCTCCCCATATCCTACCCTGCCTTACCCGTTTCCTTTTCCCTCATTTCCTTCCCTAGTCACCCCATTGCCCTGAATCCCTATTGCTTCCTTAGTTTTTATGATTGTTTTGTAAGTAAATAATTTGTTTTTTTCATTTTGATCTTTTTAAATGTATTGTATTTTTAAATTAGTGTACACTGGGAAATCAATTTTCATGTGATTTTTTTTGCATGACAATAAATAAAAATCTTGAATCTTGAAGATGTATTCCTCTTAAATACTTCCAGTGTAAAATGTTCAATTGTGGACAAAATTTTTTGCTAACCATGTTTAAAATTTTTGGTCACTGATGGCCGTCCATATAAAATGACGCTCAATGCTTACAATACAAAATGCCCTCCGCGAACTCCTGTATCATACATGTACAATGTATGTGATGGCGCCCTCATATGGTCATGGACGGGGCCAATAGGTTTTGGAATACACTTGAGACTCATTTCCGAATCATCCCTAATTTGAACAGTTTTAATAAATTGAATGGTTTTAATAAATTGTATGACATATATTAAATCAGAATGGGGAAATGAAATTCTCATGAGCAGGAGGGAACAAATTTACAAATGAAGATGTGATGGCTCTCAGCTATCAATCAAATTGATTATTGAAAACATGATAAATGATTAATCTTTAGATTGAAGCATCATTAAGATTGTTATTGTTACTTTAAAAGTAGTTAATTCATTCTCAATCAGGTTGCAACAAGGACTATATAGTTGGAACTTGATCTCATACATAGATTTACATATGTGTATATACATATTGTAACGGTCGGGTCCAACCCTGCCGCTCTTATCACTACTAAAACGGGCGTGTCTCAACAACCCGCTTAAACAGAACGCGGAAGTCTGATGTGTGATGTACGAGTCTACAATCTGGGCTTGAGGTTGTAAGTGAAGATGGTGTATGATGGTGGAGAGGATGATGATGATGATGATGATGATGAGTTTTACAGAGTCAAGAATGAGGACTGACAAGATGATGATGAGACGGATGACCAAACCTGATAATAAAAGGTTACACTGAAACAAAAGGGTTTACTTTCAATTCAACCGGTTTATGCTTCTTTATTAACTCTCTTCAATGTCTTCCATTCATTAGTTCTCTTAAATTTCTTCCATTTAATTAATGGGGATTCTATCTAAACTTGATGCAGGGTCCCTACTAAATCAGTAATTCAAGGATCACACACAGTGACGGATTATGCATGACCGATCAATCAAGGACTTGTAGCATGTCTATGGTTGACGATGAATAGCAATAACATGTACGCACAGTACTCGTACATGTACTCTATAAGCGGCGGCCGCATACACACAGTAACGCACGGCGCCTTTGCTATTTCACCGGGTCCGTCCAAGTCACGAACTGGGCAATGAGCTGCCTTTTATAGATTTCTGCAGCTCGCAATTTACAATGTGCCCATGGGCTTGCGACCAAAAGTGATTGGTCAAACTAGTAAACAATGCGTGTGCGACCAAAAGTAATTGGTTAAACTAGTAAACAAGATGTGCGTGCGACCAAAAGTGATTGGCGCTTCACAGCTTGATCATGCACATTCAAGCAACTGTCTAAAATTAACATTAATTAACTCATTGATAAAGTTTACGTGAAGTTTCTCTACTGCAAGGTCAAAATGCATGTTTTCATGTACAAAATGTAATACATTCTCACAGATACGAACTTGCTGTGTGTGTGAACACGTACACTGCTGTCACTCATTGGCAAAACTTAACGTTGCATAAATCATTAATGTTGACTTGCATTCTCTCATTAACATTAAATCTGGAAGTGTTCTTTAGAAATTATAGCTCCTCAATCCTGTTTGTTAACCTTTATCTAAATAAACAAGGAATGAGTTAAATGCTCGCTGACAACACAGGTAATTCTAGAGTAATTCTTAATAAAAGGATTGTTAACAGTTACATCAAATAATGCTATTCCAAAGCAAAGACTTTACATGTTTAAGTACTGGTGTAAGGCTACTGAGGCTCTAATAAATTTAGATAAAGAAATCAACACAGTATAGCTTAAGTTTAACTCTTGTTCTGTAAGATTTGCTTCTGGAGAAAAGTGATTTTCGCCACAATATACATTGCGCAGTAATGTCACATTGCATCAAGTACATGGTGTATGCCAACTTTGAGAAGAGCTGGAAAGCAAACCAAAAATATTATACCTCAAATTTGTTTATATTTTGTAGAAAACATGTTGGGGTATAATTTTCACCCAAGTTCATGTCAAGGTCACGTGATCCACAACCTGGTTAAATTCGTGGTTAAAGTAAAGGTCAAAAGGTCATCAAACTTTAAATTGCTCTTACATGAAAAATAATGGCAAATTTGGATTCCTTATGATATTACTTTTCCAAAGACACCAATATCAACAAATTTGGCCCACCAGTTAGGGAGATATGGTCATTTGAAAATGGACGGTCAGCCATTGCTTGAAAACCATTGGTCCAATTGCAATGGGGCTAAAACTTGAAATTTCAGCTTTTTGAGCCAAAATTACCCCATACAACAAATATGAACTAATTTGAAGGGGGGGGGGTAGGGTTTAAATTGCCATTTTTGGGGGGTGATTTGACATGGAATGACCCATAAGAATATCAGTGAGCTAGCAAGCCAGAGTCCTTTTTGACAAGGGGATGCCCTTTTTCATTTTTTATTTTTTTTTCAGGAAGGTGCATTTTTATACCACTCCCTTGTTGGCACCATGCAAACAGACGGGTTTTTAACAGGCTTGTGTAAGTAGACCTAAGCCCAAAGTGATCAGGCTTATATACTCAGTTAATGATTTTACTTGTATCACAAAGCAAAATGATTTAGATAATTCACAATTTGCTAATCCAAATTCAAGATTTGCTCATTCTATTCAAAATATTAGTATTATTTGTAAAGTCACAAAAATGTTTCTGCCTAAACAAAGTTGCTATGTGGAATCATTTCCCATTACATGGTTTACAAATATCAAAATGGTGTTCTCACTGGTACATTGTGTACTTCATCACCACTGTGACCTAGGTTCACAACTCACCCAGTGACCAATTTCATAACACTGCTAACAAGAAAATTCAGTGCAGTATGTGTGTTTATTCACCATATATTTTGTATTAAAGGGAAGGTACAATACTGGTAACATGCCAGATTATCAAATTACGTGTGAGCGAATTAACGGGACAATATCATCATGAATAGAGCAGATTTTCAACAGGGCATGGAATGGTGTCCTAGTTTAAGATGAACAGCAACAGTGGTAATATGACCTTTTCATGTGGGGTATTATTTTCAGTCACTGAGTTAATCTAAAACTAGCACTCTGATTCCATCAGTGAACGATTTTCTCTGTATCGCATCGCAAAATGCGACGTAATTTGGACAATCTGCGATGGAATTTCAAACAATTCACAGATTTTGCGATACAAATTGCGACAGATTTTTTCACTGTTGTGGTTTAATAACAAACATTTTTTTAAATTTCTGACCAAAGTATCAAGGTTTCCGTCCCGACCGGGTTTGTTTCCGTATGTCCAGACTGCACCGGGGTTACGTCCATCCGACGTACATGCTGTACTACATATAGGTCAACGGTGACATCACGACACATACATGCAACTTTATTTTCCTGCAATCCGTAAGGATTTTATCCGCAATGCCCCAAATTCTACATGCATGCAATATTTTTCTGCTGATGAATTAACTACGGGCGAAATCCCCGAAATGGAAAACACGCAACAACTGCCTAGTTTTTTAGTTTAGCTTCGCACGTTTATTTTTTTCTTCTCCTGAGTTTTGGGGTTGGAGCAATTCTGTGAACCACTGCCTATACACAATAGTACCATGTTCAGTTTTCACGTGCGCTTTCATACGATCACTTTGGCCGTATTGAAAGGAAATCTTGAAACGTTACTAACTTTGTTTTATAATAAGTTTTTGAACATATAACAAAATGAGCATTCATTTACATATGTGGTGGTGGTGATCATTTCGGCACACAATATGATCGCACTTTCAACCACAGTTAGCCACTCATTTTCCCGACAAATTTTTAATAATCAAAATCAAGCTTGATCATACCACAAAGTACACTTGGCGAAATTCACTTAGAAAAAGTACCCAAACACATTGCAGTCGGTTTGTTTTTGTGATATTGCCTCTGTTTTAGTGATCGATATAGGCCTACATTAACAATGTAAAAACCAAAGAAAATAGACGGAGGATTAACTTTCATGAATGACAGCAATTTTGCCAAAATAATGAAGAAATTGGCCTAGAAGAAAGATACACGTGAAGTTTTTGATCACCTTTAGCCGGACACTAAAAATGATTATTTCTGGTAAAATGTGGACATTACATGTATATGCATATGATGAACCAAACGGCAGTAAAGCCTTGAAAAACAATACCTGTACCTGTGCACGCTACATACTGTAATTTTAAGCATTTTATACCAAATTTACAGATTGCTATACAAAAAAAGATTTTGCTATGCAAATTCTTTTTTTGCATCACAGTTTTGCTTTGCAAATTTGTCCATGCCTTGCTGATCATGTGATCATGATGATATTGTGCCTTTATCTTACAACTTACTCGTTGTAAAGTTGGTACATGTATCAATCATCCTTTTAAAAAATGAACTGCTTTTTCTTAGAGAAAACAGGAATTGTTACATTATGTCAAATTTACTAAAAGGTTGCTTTAAAACATACAAACAGAACTAGATATAAGTTTTTGTCACAACAAAAACTAGGTGTTCGGTTAAATGATGACGTCATCAATTTGAAGTATTGTAGAAAGTCAAATGTTAACGTCTGTTGAAGTTCTCGCAAGAAGTTTATTTGAATACAATACAATACTGAATTTAGAATTATTTTAATATTAAACTTTGACTTAAAGTCATCTTTTTGTAAATACTTTTGACAATTAACGGTCTGTACAATGGTACAAAAATTGTGAATTTACCTCTTGTGGTAGTTCAGATATGATTTTTTTAATTATTAAACTTTGACTTCCGGTTTGGACAGGAAGTAAGGTCAAATTGGGGTCACCTTTTTATAAATATTTTTTGACAATTAACGATCTGTACAATGGTACAAAAATTTTGAATTTACCTCTTGTGGTTGTTGAGATATGATTTTTTTAAATATTAAACTTTGACTTCCGGTTTGGACAGGAAGTAAGGTCAAATTGGGGTCACCTTTTTGTAAATGTTTTTCAACAATTAACGATCTGTACAATGGTACAAAAGAAATTAATTTACCTCTTGTGGTTGTTGAGATATGATTTTTTTTAAATATTAAACTTTGACTTCCGGTTTGGACAGGAAGTAAGGTCAAATTGGGGTCACCTTTTTGCAAATATTTTTCAACAATTAACGATCTGTACAATGGTACAAAAAAATTTAATTTACCTCTTGTGATTGTTGAGATATGATTTTTTTAAATATTAAAATTTGACTTCCGGTTTGGACAGGAAGTAAGGTCAAATTGGGGTCACCTTTTTGTAAATATTTTTTGACAATCAACGATCTGTACAATGGTACAAAAATTTTGAATTTACCTCTTGTGGTTGTTGAGATATGACGTCACAAATTCTGTTTCATCTACACATTAGGGTCTAAGTTTATGTCAATTTCCAAGTTCAAGTGAAGTTCGCAAGTATGTGTTTTTTTGTAGACAATCTATCCGGAGAAGAAGGAGAAGAAAAAAAAAACGAACAAAAACAATAGGTGTTTCGGGTACATACCCGAACACCTAAAAAACATAAAACATGTATTTTTTTTCCGTTGTTTTCTCAAAAATGTGAGCACCTAATTGTGATGAAGTGGTTCACAAGAATTACTTTTATGATATATTTTGTTAAAATGAATGTACGTTCCCAAATACCAATGTTGTACCTTCTCAGTAATGTTTTACTCATTCAAATATAATCTTTAGCAAAGGATGTCTGCAGTAGGTTACAAATACTGTAAACATGTTTATTTTGTTTTAAGAACATAATTTCCATCCAACTTGTACAGTTTTATTTTCTTCCAAGTATTTGTCCTGATAAAGTAGGTCCCTCTAGCATCCTATAGATAAAAGTGTTTTCTTTATGTAATTTGTTTTGTAGGGAAGGAATACGCCAGGGCTGATGCACGATGGGGTGTGTTTGATCCAACAGTTGTCTCTCTAGAAATTTTGACAGTCGTGGTTGATGGACTACTTGCAGTTGCTCTTATCCATGCAATCTTAGGGAAAAAACACTACCGACATTATATACAGATTGTTCTGTGTGTGTGTGAACTTTATGGAGGTATGTTAAATTGTAGTTTTTATTCTTATTTAAATTTATTATAACTGGTTTATTATACATTTAAAAAGAAATTAAATCTTTGGCTTTGCCTTGGTGTCCCTTGAAATGTTCTCATTAGACAATTCTAATGGAAGATCTCACCAAAGGTATTGTTCAAATCCTCCACTTGCCTTGTTTCAGTGATATGCATCTTATTTTCACCCATCTATATTATGTGCTTTAATAGACATAGGCAATTCTGGGTTGGAATCAATCCTACAAGATTCTAAAGTGAAAATCTGAATTCCAGCTTCAAAAGAACCGATTCTTTATAATATGTGATGTGATCTGGGAAAACCCTTCACATGGTGAAATTTGTCATTTTTGTGGTATATACATCAAATTAACGAGGACACTGTGCTGTTTTCAAAACTGTTTTATTCATGATTCTAGGTTGTCTATAACTTGAGTTATGCTCTTGGGAAGTTATAGCCGCCGCTGTCCTTAAAAACAATGGCGGAAACGAAAAACAAAGACGGATTTTTAATTATCTGTCATCATAAAACTATTTTTTACATATAAAACGATGGAATTTTTATTTAATATTTTCAAGAATGATCATTTAGATTAACAATTAAAATGGTAACAAAAACTCAAATTGTCAAAAAAAATTGGGGGGACTATTTTGCCATTATCTTCAAAACAAGTTCGCTGACATCCGACGGGTTTTCCCAGATCGCATCACATATCTGCGGTATTTATAAGTATTAAAAGCGCAGGTTTTATAAAACGAATTTTTTCCATAGACATTATTTGTATGGAATTTAAAATTAATTCTGAATAGAATTATGATTTTTGTTTGTAGTTGTACCAGATGCCAGCATTTCTGGAATCGCCAAAGCCTTGTGCTTATATTTTGTAACAAATCAGAAAAACTCTAATATTTGAATCAACAGGTTGGATGACCTTCTGTCCGGAATGGCTGATCGGAAGCCCAAACCTTGACACCAGTAACCCCATGTTCCTGTGGGTCTACCTTGTCTTCTTCAATGGCATATGGGTTGTCATTCCTGGCGCCCTCATGTGGCAGTCCTGGGTTACTCTACGGGACCAGCATGCTAAGCTTGAAGGTCTTAATAAGGGGAAACGAAAGTAAATAGATTCCTTGCATTTTCACTTCCTGTCCTCATACTTGATGGTTGCAATACAGTAATCCAGCCAATCAAAGAGGACTGATTGGATCATACTTTGATCAGATCTCTGGGGAAAAGATTTATAGTGTGACAAAAATCACTCTTCCTTCTATTTTATTTCCTTATAAATTACCGAAGTCTAGAGATCTCATTTTAATTTAATCTTCATAAGCGAACAGAAGTACTTCCCAAAATTAATGTTAATTAACAGTTAATGAACTTAACAGAGGTTGTACTTATAATTTATTCACTCATGGTTTCATTCTCTAAAACATACCATTGAAGTTCATGTGCTTATTGAATTGTTCCCTGATGATTTATAGCCCGTAGTTAGTATTCTAAGAGGCTTCAACTTTATCAAAAGTGTTTATTTCTTTACTAAGGTCTAACGTTAATGACGTATCAAGTGCATTATTAACTTAATATATGTGCCATTACTTTACGCTGTGCGGTTTCCTATACAAAGTGAATGGCTATTGTTTTTGTACATGATTTAACGTAATGCATTAATGTGTACATAGTCTTTTCATTGCAGACTGTACATATACATCAGAGTGAGTGACTTCATTTGCATAACTAGATGCGCTGCTAAGCCAATCAGTACGCGTTGCCCTAGTTAATCAGTCCCAAAAGCGTATAAAAGGCAGACTGCGAGTGAGTTTGGTCGCTCTGTTCGCCTCCAGAACAGAACCCTGTGGGAAGAAGCAGCCAGGCAGAGAAGCAGTGGGAGCTGAGCTGAAGGAGACTGTAAGCTTATAGAAGACGGCAAGCTGCAAGGCCGGCCGTGGCAGTACAGTAGCAGACAGGCAGTGCATACAGAGTGCAGTACAGTGTATCCAGTACAGAAGCAGTGTGAGCTGGATCAGAGCCGTGCAGCTCAGCGGCGTAGCCAGGACTTTTTCAGTGGGGGGCACAGGGGGGTATGGGTTTTTTCCCTTTTCTTTTTCTTTTCTGTTTTTTGGGGCACTATGAGGATTTTTTTGGGGGGCACCTGGGGGCACTGGAAATTTGTGGGGGCATGTGGCTCGCCGCTGGTGCAGCTACAAAGTGCATACAAGGCATGTATGGAGGTCGTGCATATATATAGCGCACGAACTCAAGTTCTGGTGTTGCCAGCAGCAGGGTGTGGGTTCGGTCGTGACACTTGTGTCCTTGAGCAAGGTACTTAACCATAATTGCTTCTCGGATCGGATGCCGTAGGTCCCGTGTGTTGTATAACGTAAAGTGGATTGTCGCGGTCTAGCGCACTGAACTCAAGTTCTGGTGCTGCCAGCAGCAGAGTGAGCCCCGTGACACCTGTGTCCTTGAGCAAGACACTTAACCATAATTGCTTCTCTCCACCCAGGGGTTAAATGGGTACCTGTGAAGGCAGAGATGGTTTGCTCTATATGCGCTAGAAATGGCAGCAATTGAGCTGTATACTCCCCAGGGAGCTGAGATGGTTTTAGAATGATTTATGAGCCTTATGAGCCGGGATAATAATATGCGCGCCTTGAGCGCCACTTAGTTGGTGGATACGGCGCTATATAAATCTATACATTATTATTATTATATATATATATATATATATATATATATATACGGTTCATGAGCAAAGAAAAAATTGGCTGATGCCGGACTCGAACCCGCGACCTCTCGATTACCATACGAGCTCTTCCAACTGGAGCTAACCAGCCCCTATGTTGGTGGGCGGTCCACTTATGCCAATTATCTATTGCTCTATGGGGCCAGGTCAGAGGCCAAACCATATCTGCCGAGTAGCCAGGGATCAAGCCCGGTCAGATGCAAACAACCCGGTAACGGCAGTAGCGGGATCACACAATTAACGGGACACAAACCTTTATGTGGTTGTACACAAAGTAGATTTATATGGAGAAACTGACCTGAAATATTATAAACGGTTCGCGAGCAAAGAAAAATTGGCTGATGCCGGACTCGAACCCGCGACCTCTCGATTACCATACGAGCACTCTACCAACTGAGCTAACCAGCCCCTATGTTGGTGGGCGGTCCACTTATGCCAATTATCTATTGCTCTATGGGGCCAGGTCAGAGGCCAAACCATATCTGCCGAGTAGCCAGGGATCAAGCCCCGGTCAGATGCAAACAACCTGGGTAACGGCAGTAGCGGGATCACACAATTAACGGGACACAAGCCTTTTATGTGGTTGTACACAAAGTAGATTTATATGGAGAAACTGACCTGAAATATTATAAACGGTTCGCGAGCAAAGAAAAATTGGCTGATGCCGGACTCGAACCCGCGACCTCTCGATTACCATACGAGCGCTCTACCAACTGAGCTAACCAGCCCCTATGTTGGTGGGCGGTCCACTTATGCCAATTATCTATTGCTCTATGGGGCCAGGTCAGAGGCCAAACCATATCTACCAAGTAGCCAGGGATCAAGCCCCGGTCAGATACAAACAACCTGGGTAACGGCAGTAGCGGAGATCACACAACTTGGGACACAAGCCTTTTACGTGGTTGTACACAAAGTAGATTTATAGGGAGAAACTGACCTGAATATTATATAAACGGGTAGGGAGCAAAGAAAAATTGGCTGATGCTGGACTGAAGTTCTGGTGTTAGCAGCAGAATGTGGGTTCGAATCCTGGCCGTGACACTTGTGTCCTTGAGCAAGACACTTAACCATAATTGCTTTTCTCCACCCAGGGGTTAAATGGGTACCTGTGAGGGCAGAGTTGGTTGATTAGCCCTATATGCGCTGTAATGGCAGCAATTGAGCTGTATACTCCCCAGGGAGCTGAGATGATTTCAGGAATGATTTATGAGCCTTATGAGCAGGGGTAATGATATAATGCGCCTTGAGCACCACTTAGTTGGTGGATACGTGCGCTATATAAGTCCACACATTATTATTATTATTATACTGTACGAGCGCTCTACCAACTGAGCTAACCAGCCCCTATGTTGGTGGGCGGTCCACTTATGCCAATTATCTATTGCTCTATGGGGCCAGGTCAGAGGCCAAACCATATCTGCTGAGTAGCCAGGGATCAAGCCCCGGTCAGATGCAAACCTGTGTATATATATATATATATATATATATATATATATATATATATATATATATATATATATATCGTAATTAGAGTTGTGCAGTCCTCCCATAATTCCCCACAGTATACAAATTAATGCAATGCTGTTTATGCAACATCAAGTCACTCAACCTGATCACACTGGGACTATATTAAGAGATTGTTTGATTGGAGATCGAGGATAGAGCACTCATGATTGTTGAATATTAGTAAAATAATTATAATTCTCTTGTTTGAAATACAAAGAAATGGTTTCAAGCCCGAGTTACTCATATATATGTTTGTCTGACATGTCAGTCTAGTTGTTTATGTTGTCAGTTAGTCAACAAACAGTATGTCGGTTTGCTGACATTGTCGCTAGGGCCTAGTCTTGATTGCGGTTATATAAAGAAGCTGTTATATGTGACCACCCGCTCTGTGAAAATGAGTCACAAGATGCAAATTTGACAAATATACATTTCTATGTAGCTGGAAAGAGTACATAATCAGCTTTAATTTGGTATATGTTAGATGTGTGTGGCATATTGCATTATGGAGATATGGCATTTGTAATAATCACTAATGTGCATAATTAACACAATTTAGTGTTAATAGGAAAATGAAAACAAATGACATATTTGAAACAAAGTACTCACAAAAACCATTGATTTTAATATATACTGAGACGCAATAGAAACTTACCACTTGTTTTGGAATAGCATAAAATTGTAATGGTTCAAAGTAAGACAACACAACAATTTGGATTAGAATGTTGGCATTTTATTGAGGAAATGTCCACGTTTTGTCCACTGTACTCGATCCCATCTGTATTCACTTCACCGCGACGGCGCGAGTGCACATATTACATTTGTGCATTGTGATTACTGATAAGGTCGAAAAAGTGGTAAGTTTCTATTGCGTCTCAGTATATATTGATCCGTAAAATTGATTTTAATATTTTAGCAATCCGTAAAGGTTTTATCCGCAATGCCTAAAATTGATTGAAATTGATGTTTATGTAAACATATTAAGAAAATTTAGATCCTATTTAATGATGTCAAAAAACATAACAAAAAATCAGATGTTAAAAGAAAAAAAAACACCCTCTCAACATTTCATTGCCCATTACATGTAAACGCATGGTGCGACATCTCACCCTTTTTCACAGAGCGGGTCACATATTTAAGAGGACATTCTCAACAACCCCCACCCCTCCATCGTCAGCTACAAAGGGTCAACATCATGACCCTTCCCTTCTACAAGCTGAGAACAACTATATTCCCTACCCACCTGGACCAGACTGAAGCTAGCCGCGAATTGGGCCAGAAAAGCCATCCGCGAATTCAGAAAAGGGAATGACCGACATACGTTGGTGAAATTATTAACACCTATTAAGTATTAGGCCTACCTTTTATTTAAATGTAATTTTTATTAAATAGTCATAAAGAACATGTCAATGCCCTCACTTCATTCCTGTTAAAGCAAATTTGGCCCACTAATTAGTGTCTAATTAGACCGTGTTTAAAGGGTCAAATATTGGAATGTGTCTGCACTTTTTCGGGCCTTTTCTTATTTTTTGTACAAAAACAAATGAGGGTTCACTTTAAACAAAATGTACCAAACATCTTTTATAAATATTATTGTTTTATTTGATAATCATAAAGAACATTCATTGTCCACGCTTAATTTCCGTTAAGGAAAATTTGGCCAATTAATTAGTGTCTAATTAGACCGTGTTTAAAGGGAAAATTTTCGAATTTGGCTATACTTTTTCACGCATTTCTTTTTTGTACAAAAAGGGGTTCACTAAAAACAAAATGTACCAAACATCTCTTAGAAATATTAATTTTTTATTTGATAATCATAAAGAACATGTCAATGCCCACACTTAATTTCCGTTAAGGCAAATTTGGCCAATTAATTAGTGTCTAATTAGACCATGTTTAAAGGGACAATTTTCGAATTTGGCTAAACATTTTCACGCATTTCTTTTTTTGTACAAAAAGGGTTCACTAAAAACAAAATGTACCAAACATCTCTTAGAAATATTAATTTTTTATTTGATAATCATAAAGAACATGTTATTGTCCACACTTAATTTACGTTAAGGCAAATTTGGCCCATTAATTAGTGTCTAATTAGACCATGTTTAAAGGGACAATTTTCGAATTTGGCTGACACAATTTTCAAGAAAACTTGAATGAAATTTTAAATCTGAAATGGGAAGATCATCAGCTGATATGATCATCAGTTTTGCCATATATATGAATGCAAATTATTTTCTTATTTTCCAAAACGAAAAAGGTTGAAACTTTCTGTGGTAGTTTATATACATATATTTCTTGATTCTTTAAAATTGTGTACAGAAATGTAGCAAAAGTACTGCCTTGGGTTTGTGGGCTACATCCGGCCAGGCATCATAATTTGCCTCCCATCACGCTCCCAGGTGGGTCTGCATATCATGATATATCATCTGAGATAATTGTACAGGCATCAATTAACACGTCAACCTTTCTGGGATCTACTGACAGATGCAGTTAAAAACCGCTAAATGTGAATATAATAACAGCCAAATTGGCGCCTGACCCTTGATGATGGGATCTGCCTTCATTAACGGCCATCCATTACAGATTACTAAGTGATTAACAACAGCTGCCTCCATGGGTTGCTATTTTCTAAACCAATTGTGTTAGAAATGCTATCCTGTTACAGTGTTAGGTATAAACTGCACTCGACCTATCAGTAATATCCCTTCTCTAAGTTACTGTGAACAAAATCAGCATATACTAATTAATGACAAATGCATGACGTGAAGCTATACTAATTCACCTTTGGCCCAATTCGCGGCTAGCTTCAGTCAGGTCCCACCCGGTAACCACTTTTCCCCGGCCATCATCAGGACGACCGTTGTGTACGGCGAGAATACAAGTGGTTGGTGACAACAGTGATTCTGGTGTGAAGCCCGCCCTCTGTAGCCATTATCATCAACTGTTGTTTACTGCTGCATCACTCAAGATCAGCGGTGACATCGGTAGAGGTGTGCCGTTACAATAGTATAGGTTTTCCCGGCCAATTTCATAATTTCTTTGTTCATTTTCATTAAAAATTAATTTCCAAGCAGTCATTATTTTATTGCTGTCATTCGCAATGTGTGTTTAGTTAGTTTTATTTTGTATTTTGGTATTCATGACTTAAATTATTCATCCTGAAATTGGATGTTTTGAATCTTTTCATGATTGATGCAGTCAAGAAGGTCAAATCACACTAACAGAAACGTTGAGTTACCCACATGTTCTTCTCAGAACCACACAACTCAAGAGAGATTATTACATGGTGCTACCGCAAATCTACTCTATTTAAGAAGCAGTCAAATTAACAATTATCGATGCACAAAGGATTTTGTAGAAGTTTTTTATTCACCCTTACATTTATGGACAATCAGTTTCATGCTAAGTGTATTCAAATTATATCCTTGGTAAATTTCAGTGAATTTTATTAATTATATTAAGTATTTATTAAGTATATAAACTCCTCAAAAAAAGTTTGGAAACTCAAGTTTGACTGACGATTTCTCTCTTGTTACCAACTCATTTTCCTTGCATTTGGTATCATTGGAAAGCCCTGTTATTCCTCTTTACAATGATGTGCCATTTATTATGATTACGCAATTGGGGGATGTGCAACTGGTAATTCACATGCACCATCTCATTTCATTTCATTTATTATTTAGTGGTTACAATAACAACAATATTTAATATTGTTAGGGAAGGTACAAAAATCAATTGGTAATGTTGCAGGTCTGGATTTCATTCATGAAGAGGGCAAGGCCACTTTTTCTGAGTAAAGAACACTTACGCAGTGAACGATTTCCCCTGTATCGCATCGCAAAATGCGACGTAATTTGGACAATCTGCGATGGAATTTCAAACAATGCATCGCAGATTTTGCGATACAAATTTCGACAGATTTATAAACATTTTTGAAATCATATTCACAAACCTTTCCCGAAATAACGTTTACATGTATATTTCCGACCAAAAAATATCAAGGGATCCGTCCCGACTGGGTTTGTTTCCGTGTGTCCAGACCACGCCGGGGGGTACGTCCGTGCGGACGTACGTGGTCAACGATGACTTCACGACGCGACGGTGTTGATGCAACAGTGAACACGTGCACTTGTTTTACCTATGTGAATCCGTACATGCAACTTTATTTCCCAGCAATCCAAGGTTTTATCCGCAATGCCTAATATTCTTTGTGCATGCAATATTTTTCTGCTGAATATTTTTCTACGGGCGAAATTCACGAAATGGAAAACACGCAACAACCGCCCAGTTTTTGTAAAGTTTCGCACGTGTTTATTTTTTTCTCCTGAGTTTGGGGGTTGGAACATAGAGCAATTGAGCCACCCCTATACACAATAGTATCGTGTTCAGTTCACATGTGCGCTTTCATACGATCACTACGGCCGTATTCAACAAAGGAACTCTAGAAACGTTACTAACTTCGTTTTATAATTAACAAAATGAACATTCAATTTATATATGTAGTGGTGAGATTTAGAATAATTTCGGCACACAATATGATCGTGCTTTCAACCACTCACAGACGAATTTTTAATAATCAAAGTCAAGCTTGCAGAGTCATACCACAAAGAAACGTTACACTCAGCGAAATTCACTTTGAAAAGCACCCGAACATGTCGCAGTCGGTAATTTGTTTTCGTGCATTGCCTCTGTTTTAGCGATCGATATAATAATGTAAACAAAAAAGAAAATGGACGGAGGACTAACTTTCATGAATGACTGCAATTTGGCGAAAATAGTTACACGTGCGTTTTTTACCACCTGTGGCTCAATTTCCGGACACTAAAAATAATTATTTCTGGTAAAATTTGGACATTCATATTATGAACCAAACGACAGTAAAGCCTTAAAAAAACACCTTTACCTATACACACTACATAGGCCTACTGTAATTTTAAGCATTTTAAATTGCTATACAAAATTCACAGATTGCTATACAAAAAATTATTTTGCTATGCAAATTCATTTTCTGCATCGCAGTTTTGCTATGCAAAATTTTTGAACGAAATCGTTCCAGTGCTTAGAATACATTAGAATATCAGAATGTCTATGGAAAAATCTTGAATCAATACACTTCCATTTTCTTTGTATTGAAGAAGTTATATCACTTTCAAATGGGATATTCCACAACACGAATGACCTAAGCATTGTTAAGTCCACCATTGTATTATTTAATCAAAAGTTATGACACTGTGTCATTAGGCTAATTCATTTATTCACTACTCTTTTATATCTACTAGAAAAGATAAGTCTTAATAAAACAATGCAGGAAACAAATTAAGGTTTTCACATGGAATATCCAGATTTTTAAACATAGTTTGCACAGTAGGCCTAGAGCCTGACGGGCCTGACTAGTCTTGGTTCAAAACTGTGTTTGTATGTTTTTGATACAAGATCCGACGGCGCTACACGAACGCTACAATCACGAACCGCTACCACACACACGAACCGCTATCAACAGTCTTGGGAACTTCGTAGAATCCCCCTCCCCCCGCCCCCGAAAATGGGGGAAAAACCATTGATCTCCATACAGGATCCGAACAAACGTAAGGCGCTGCGTGCGGCCGTACATTTACATTGTAGAGGGCTTTAGCTAGCCATATACGGCTCTGATCGCCACACTATAAAGCAGAACATTTGCCAGACTGGTCTCCTGTCTTTATCCTCAAGGATAAAAACAGGCTTTGGCGTACCATTCAATGGGTTTCACTGGATATGTTGTGCTTGAAGATCTGGGGCGCGTTTTCACGACCCTGACCAGAAACATGGGGCGTGTTTTGGCGAACACGAACAGAAACTTGTTTCTGACGTCATATTTTTGACCAGAAACAAGACGGCGTAGCTACGCGACAACGTGAACGTAACCAGAAAACTGTTTTCAGTTTGAACGCGTTCAATCATCAACGTTTCTCAAAATATACGTGTAATTCAAAGTTTGGCAAATACAACTTTCTCGTGAGTGCTAGTAATAAACTTGAAAGATATACTGGTATCGTCCACGTACGTAATTCGCCGCACTCGTGAAATTACGCACATACCTTTTTAGCATTTCTTGGAAAACTTACAAAACTGTGGCGTATTACTGGTTGCATAAACTTATCTAAATCATGCTTGTTACAAAAATAAAAATCATGGTGAAATTGTATGATTTACTGGAAAGTTAGTGCTTGTGAAAGTGGAAAAAGTTGTTTATCCACTGATTTTACTTGATACAAATAGGGATGTACATGTACATGACCTCAATTTTTTTTCATGAACATGTCTGTGATTTTATTGTTCTATGCCGTCAACAAGCTATTGTCTGTGGAAACCAAAAGATATGAATGCTTTGCATTTGCAATGATTTTTCAAAGAAGTACTGATCCTCAAAATGGACACATTCCTTATAGAAGAAGCGAACGAAGACTACTTCATTCGTTGGTGTTTACTTCTTTGGTAGTGGGAAATTATTGAGAAAATCAAACATTAATATCATGGTTATGAAAAGAAATATTTTATCTGACAAAATGTTAACAGCATTTTTACACATTTCAAAGTTTTAAAGTACTTTGCAAATTTTTAACCACCTTAAATTTTATTGGTCTTTCAAGAATATTGATCAAAAGTTTTGAGGGCTTCTCCAAACTATACTATTTTATTTTAAAAATCTAAAACAATATTTTTATTTTCAAGATTAAAAACAATTTTACAACCATCTGGAATAAGATGAAACATGATTCAACTGTTTTTCATCTTGGGTACATTTTCTGTGCCCCCATAAACTTTAACAGTTTTGGGGTCATTAATACAAACATCAATTTTTTGATGACCATAATTCTGTGCGTCTCCAAAAACGGTGCTCAAGACGTCCACGCATACGGTCACGCATTGAAATTCAGCACTTTACAAGAGAATTCTTCACTGAAACAAACTGAAACACCAAACTGCTAATTTCATTTGTAAGTTACTGTCCAGTTGATGATATATCCTTAGGTGCATCATTTAGGGTAAATTGAGGATACGAACAATCATTCCATCATGTTTTAACAAATAATTAACAAAACTTTTGTTACTTTTTACAATCCGCCATCTTGAAACCAAGCGTAACCGAGTTCTTATACATATAACTCTATGAACCGGTCACAAATTTAGGTTGACGTTTGATTAGAACAATGACGTCATCGCATCACAACCGAACTCGCGAAAACACTTAATCAATGACCAAAGCCTAAACGTGTTTGTGGTTACGGTCACGAAAAGGCGCCCATGTTTGGGCTTCAGTTATTAGTTATGCGTTTTCGCGAGTTCGGTTGTGCTGCGATGACATTTTTCTGACCAAATAAATGTGAACCGAAGTTTGTGATCGGTTACGCTTTGTTTCATTGTAAAAAGTAACGGAAGTTTGGTTAATTATTAATTGTTAAAACATGATGGAATGATTGTTCGTATACAGGCATTATATTCCAAGTTTATTACTAGCGCTCACGAGTAGACCTAAGTTCTATTTTGCTAAAATTTGAATTACACCGTATATTTTGAGAAACGTTGATGATTGAACACGTCACAAACTGAAAACAATTTTCTGGTTACGACCTCGTTTTTTGCGCAGCTATGCCGTCTTGTTTTGGCAAAAACATGACGTCAGAAACAAGTTTCTGTTCGTGTTCGCCAAAACACGCCCCTGATGTCACACTTCGAAGCTCGCGGGCTAGCTACCAACCAAGGTCAATTACCCGTAAACGACTTTTTAACATTCCTACTTAACATTTGAGCGGAGTGAACAGAAATCTGTCACTCTTGAACAATGTAATGTTTACACTTTTACAGACAATTATCTTTAAATTCAAGAGATTACACTCTAATAAAGCCCTCAGTATTTCACGGACATTTTCTATACACTTTTCTCCAACTGTTTGTGATACCTTGTATCGAACCAGCAGCACAGGGGGAATGTTTGCCTAATTGTTTTACTTTAATAAAAACAACACAGTAAAGAAAAGATCGATTTAAGTATGGTATCCTCTGTATTATAAAGGTCAATTTTGTTACCATTTACAGTACATGTATTTGTGCACCACTGGAGGCATGTTTTCAACAAAAATGAAAACGGGTATCTGGGTATCTGAAGTTTCCTGACTTCGCGTATCCGGTTCCAAAAATATCTGAAAACAGAATTTCACATGGTGTCACCGCAATAAGTGTTACTTAAGTTTATCATAAACATTTGGGAACCATAGGTAAATCCGCCAAAATGCAATTAAAAAAAATAAAGTCTTCAAGTCTAGGAATCTAATTAATAAGAAGTTAAGCTTCAATTAAAAATATATTGTGTCCATTTTCGCCCATTAATTAGTCAATTATTTTTACGTCATACATTTGGGGGCCATATATTTATAATTCATAGTGAAACAAATCAAACGTATGGGGACCATTGAAATTTCGACCCATATGGGGACCATCGAAATATCTACCCATGAAATTATTATTATTATTAAATTCTTGGAATCGCATATAGTGGAATGCAGACTATAATTAAAAATTCAATTTCTTATATATATATATATATATATATATACTTGTAGTAAAACTAGTGGAACGCTGGTAGTTGTAACTCCGAGTTTCACGCGTTATGCGATCATCATATATATATATATATATATATATATATATGATTTGTTGTTGTGCACAAAGCATAGGGTTATGGTCTTCAAACGTTTGGAATGGATTGAACTAATCACTTTACTACTAATTAGGGTAGCCTACGTATAAAAACGAAATATTGTTTTTAAATTATAGTTTACCTAACATTTGAATCTCTGCATGCTGAGGTAACGTGCAACTCTAGATCTGTTCGCCTTGTTAGTATATATCGACCAGAAAGGGATGTTGATGGTAAACATGTAAATTTCTCCAGTTTTCTGCAGGAATTTGAGAAATTAATTGTGGATTATGATAACGCGTGAAAATACTTCACCTCTCATCTCAAATATAACTATCCATCCCGGCTTATCTGATTATTATGCAATCATGGCAGATATGAACCTTAAAACCTCCCATAGGGCCTACCTACCATTTCTGTAACTACACGCCACTGGAAAAATGTAAATATCCAAGATTTATGTCATGATATTGAATCTCAACTTCTACGGAAGCGTTAAAGGGCCACAACCAAAAAAAAATTCAAGTTACTATCTCGCCGCGGCGAGATACTATCTCGCCGCGGCGAGTTACTATCTCGCCGCGGCGAGTTAGTAGCGAGGTTTCGGTTGCACACGGTTAGCGGAACAGCGACTTTTAGTAGCTGTGACGTCATCACTCTTTGCGCACTATGACGTTTTACGCAATCTGTCAAAGTGTAAAAGTGTCGTCAACACGGATAACAGCTCCACTACACGTAAGTGAAAAACGGATAGTAAAACTCAGCAATTTCCTAAAAATTTCGAGAGAAAAACATAAATAATCAACCGTAGAGATAGTTCATAGTTAGCATAAAGATAGTTCTGGTAGCATGTATGTTTACTTCTGGTCTCGGACTAGCCGCTGTATCTGTGGCAGTATGGGCATGGCCTAGGCTAGCCCCATAAATGTGGCACGGACACGCCCCCCCCCCCGCGTATCCTTAGCCACAGGTTGGTCTCATTCCGCTAACGGTAGTAATTCGAAATTCCAGGCGCTGAAATTGACGATATTTGCGACTATTTTGACAGTCTAGATACGTTCCTTACATGTTTAACTATCTAGGCGCCCAAAAAAATGGTGATTTTACTTACATTTTATATTTCCTGACATATAGGCCCGAAAAATTACAAGACGATCGTCATTGTGCAAGTTTCAACGAGGACGGCCATAGTGTTGAACGGGAAAACAACTTGTGCGCGCAACAATTTTACGACGGCTGTTTTATGTGTGCACATACTTGCTGTAGTTTAGCGCGCAGAGATATGACCACGTGATGTCGCAGATATAAACTTTCAAGAAACTAACATTGAGCAGTTTCATCAAATTAACCGTACTGCATGGTAAGTTCATCCCCTTTTAACTATCATATACATGTACCAGGTTATTTAACTGTACTTACATTGTACATAAAACAAGAGAGAATGTTCATTCAAATAAAATGATAATGTAATAAATAGTCTATTATTAATTACAATAGTTTAATACTAATTTTAAATAGTAATTTTAAACAACATACAAATTTCACTAATAATTTTAATATATGAAATATTATAGTGTTACGTTACTATTACTATTAATAATAACAATATTAATGGTTCCACCAGTTTTGTAAATCTATAAAAAAATAAATAAAAAAAACAAAAAAAACAGAATGATTGTTTTATCTGACAAAATATCTGTGAATATAGTCTATGTAATATTGTAATATAGTACAGGTAATATTTTTACAATTTTTCATGTTTATCTGTTTTGTGAGAATATAAAAGCGGTAACTTCCAGTACAAAGGTGGTTTATTTTCTAATAAGAGTCTTCCCCCTGGTTATTTCACTGTCTTAAATTAAGATGTAGACCCCTGTTTGTTTATTTAAGCCAAAGCTAGCATGTGTACTTAAAGATTGCACTCATGAGCACTCGGACCAGACAAATTGCAAAGATGGTTCAAGCGTGGTTTGGGTCTATGCTATTTGGGGTCGTGAATTTCTCAATAAAACCCATGGGTACAGGAACGGTCCCAATTATTAACATTTTGGCCATCCATCATTATCAATAATACTGATAATATTATTACTATTACTATTATCATTTTGTTAAACAACAATATGCAATCTAGTACCGGTATCAGCGATATCCTCAAACATGAAACACTTCATTTTGATTCGATCGGTCCATTACTGCCTGTCACTGAACGGTATTTTTAAACATTTTTCTTGTGCTGAATTATATTGTGGCTTTTTTTTACTTTGTTTCTTTTCACCATTAACAAATAACCCCCCCCCCCCACACACACACACACAAACAAAATAAAATAAAATTAATAAGGTGTGTATATATATATATATATATATATATATATATATATATATATATATATATATATTAATATATATATTAATATATATTATATTATATTATATATATAAATTAAATCGGGAGGGTGGCCTTAGCTTTCGATCCAATCATTTATGCATACTTATTATAGGAAAAGTAAATAATTGAATGCAGGAACTGGACATGTTTTATTTATTTATTTTTATTATATATATTTGATTTTTAAAGTAGTTATATCACATGTTTAGCACAAAAAATGCTCTGACTACCGACAACACGTGCAACCCTGAAACGGAATACTTCGCGCGCTAAAATACAGCAAGTATGTGCACACATAAAACAGCCGTCGTAAAATTGTTGCGCGCGCAAGTTGTTTTCCCGTTCACACTCTTCATACATTCAAGATGGCCGTCCTCGTTGAAACCTGCACAATGACGATCGTCTTGTAATTTTTTCGGGCCTATATGTCAGGAAATATAAAATGTAAGTAAAATCACCATTTTTTTGGGCGCCTAGATAGTTAAACATGTAAGGAACGTATCTAGACTGTCAAAATAGTCGCAAATATCGTCAATTTCAGCGCCTGGAATTTCGAATTACTACCGTTAGCGGAATGAGACCAACCTGTGGCTAAGGATACGCGGGGGGGGGGGCGTGTCCGTGCCACATTTATGGGGCTAGGCCTAGGCTAGGGCCTATATCAATGAAAATGAAGAGGACCTCTTACTTAGTCTTATGTTTCTTCACCACCAGAAAATTTAAAATTTGATTTCCCCCATCCCATATTTAGTCAGTGCATTTAATAAGGTTTCATCTTTCATTTTTAGAATGGCAAAGAAAACCGTTAGATTTTACCCTGGCCTTCTGAGGGAAGTTTTGGCGATTTCAAGTCAAGGCCAAGGAATTTCAAAAATAGCATGGGAGGGAATCAACACTAACATGAATGATGCTATCAAGGCTAAGAACATTTATGTGACACTGAGGGCATGCAAAGATCGCTTTCGACACCTTCAGGATGCTCACCGAAGAAATGAAATGAGTTCTTTAAGGGCGTAAGTAATTTTTTTAACAGAAAAAAATATATTTATACGCATACAAATCACCATATAAATTTTAGGAAAATTTCAAAGAGGATATGAAAAAGTGTGAGACGGATGAAAAAGAGATGCAAGGGGTAGCCATTAGAGCAGCAGCAATGGAATCCCTGGTTTCTGCCAAGAAGGCCCAAAATGGTGACAGAAAAGGTGCTTTTCTTAGGTCCCTTAGATTTGATTTGAAAGTCATCCACTGTTGCCAGTGTCTTTTTCTATCTGATCCCTGGTTTTTTAACCAAAACAAATTTAAAGAGAAGGGGATTTTCTCACCCAAACTTTTACCCTTTGAGTTTTAAGATTTAATTTGAAAATCATTTCCTTGTAAGTGCTTTCATTTTGTTCATTGTTCTTTTTTAAACTGATCATTATTTCAGACACAGAGCTGACCCCACCACAAAGGAAACGCCGAAGCACAGCAGACTTATAATATGTCAAGTACCTTGAAGACAAACTGGAATTTGAGCGTGAAAAGTTTTATTTGGAAAAAAAAGAAAGAGAAGCAAGGTTGGAAAAAGACAATGAAATTATGAAAATGATGATGACCCTAATAAAAAAGTAAGGTTAAACATATTTTAGGACTGCACTGCTATGAATACGGTTTGTGAAACTAACACATGTTGGTGATCATAGAATTCCATGATTTGATTCATCTGGCAATATTTCCCCCGTTGATTTTGAAAACCGTGTTAACGTTTTCAAGTTTTGCAATTTTATTCCTGCATTTCATTGTTTTGTCAGGATTTCCAGCATCTACACATGGACATGCATTTTTAAATTTGTCATTTTGTGATATGTTTCAAGTCCAGAGTTCAATTAAGCTCAAAGTGTGGGTTAGAAGTGAAAATTTTAATATACATTGTAAACATTCCTAGATACTTAGAATGTTGAGCAAATTTTGGCTCAACATAAACACAAGTGACTAAATGTAAAAACACATGTGGAGAGTGGATACTGGCTTCAAGTTTGACTGTTTTCACTGCTTTGCCTCATGTAAAAAGAACACTCAGAGATAGCCAAAGGGCCCGTTATGAGTTTAAAAAAGTCGATATTTGTTTTAGAAGACCTGCTACAATATATCAAACCAAAACACAGGTTCCACAGGTAACCTGACAACAATTCACATTGCCAGAATTTGATGTAGTATGGACGACTGGTAGTTTATTGGTTTCTAAGGAATAGTACAGTCTTTACAGTCTAGGCACAGTCTTTACAGGTTCACACGATGCAATAGTACACATCATAATGAATATTTAGTCAGAATTTATGTATAAGGTATTATAAGGTCTTTTTCAGATTTACATTGTGTATGTACCACTTTAAAAATTTTAATTAAAAAAATTAATACTTTGTATCCCCTTCTTTGTCCTTGGTGTACAGGTTTGTGTTTTTAATACACTGTCTTGTTTTTATCATAAATTTCATATCATTTATATAATTTTGTAAGTGCAATGACGTGTGCAGTCTTTTGTTACTTCTCGTCTTTTACATGTATAGTAGATCCCTTGTCCAGTTTCTCCCAGTTAAATTATTGTTTTAAAGTTTGATGTATTTCATTTGATTTGATTCATTTATTTATTTAACATTTTTAAAGACTACCCATTTTGTTAAAGGGTTAATAAACCCTGAGACAACATTTTTACGTATTGACATTATGTGATAACATTTTCTTGTTAATATTTTCTTTATTGGCTTTTGACCAAAAAAATGTTTATTTAATGTTCAACGGGTGCCGCCATCTTGGGACTCTGTGACGTAGCAGGGTTCCATCAAGCCAGACTGTCGTCACAAAGCGAATTCAAAAAGATGCATGCTGCAGTGTGGCACATACACGTGGCCTCAACAAATCTGAAGCGCATAATTGGACTATTTGAGGCCGCGCGTATGTGCAAAACGTCGTTTAGAACTTGCGCTGTGACGATGGTCTGGCTAATGGTACTCTATTACATAACCGGGTCCAAATATGGCGTCACCTGTGGAACACTAAAACACAATCATGTTTTTGGGGGTAAAAAAAAAGCCAATAAAAAAATACTGATATGAACATGTGTAACTGTCTTCGTCTTAGAAATCTCACACCCGTCGACACGTAAAAATTTGTCTTGTGGTTCACTATCCCTTTAATTTTATTTTCAGCAAAGGTTTTTATATTTTCAAGGTTTGTAATTTTTGCTTGAGTAATCAATACCCGTTATGTAATTTGCATTTGTTGTTGCTGTGATTAAAATTAATGTTTATAAATATCTTACAAAGCTAGCTTCATTTGTCAATATGAATTATAAGGTTGTTCCCTTCAAAGTGTGGGTGTAAGGAAGCATTGCCCAATTTCATGGAATTCCTCATTGTAACAATCGTCTTTCCCTGCTAACCGAGCTACCAACATGAACAGGAAATCAGTGTTAAGTTCCCTTTTAACCAGGGGAACATTTTATTTTGTTTTTCTTACAGAACATGAAATTGGGCACAGGAAACAAATTTATATAGGCCTTTACAGTAAAGAAAATAAAATAAAAAATAAATAAATTTAAGAAAGTGCACAGCAACAGAAAACAAAGACTACTGGTAAACTTGCTGACTGATCAAGACCTGACAATTTTTATTCTAAACTATACTTTTGTTTTCTTTTTTTTAATCTCGTGGATCATAAATATAACTTAGTTATTGAAAGCCTGACATTCCAAAAATCACTAAATTCTTACAGATACAATCCTTGACGTAGGATTCATAATTCAGGGGCTCGTAAAGCAGACTTACTATATCATGAATGATGGAATCATGCTAAATAGTTCTCAAAGGAGGGTGCCGGGTCCAGCTGGAAGTAACTGCTTGTCTGATTTTCATAGATACAAGTATGGCAGTTAGTGAGGTGCCCGCCAACTAGGTAGTACTTTGCCACTGGGGATAACAGTACTTTCAGGTTCTTGCGAAAGTCAAGGAAGGCAAACATTTTATCATCTTCCCGAATACCCACTCTACACATTCTCGTACTGATGACATTCTTGAGTTGAATTCTTGTTGCTCAGCCCTCAGGTTTGCCCATTTGAATGGACCTAGTAGATAACGTCTCATTGGATAAGCAGGGTCCCCATAAAGCGCGGAGGGCAGGTCATTTCTATCAGTCAGATCTCTTGCCTCAAATTATTGCAGCAGTCCAATCATGCGAAGGAGAGCACTATCATGTCTTCGACCTTCTACTGGGCCGTAAAGATGAGCAATCAACCCACAAGGTATCACCACTGACTTGAATTTTAAGGCATGTATCCTTTTGTGTCCGTTATAACACACTCACTGATGATGAGTTGGCCTACAAATTGGACGAACTGTCCCATCCACGAATCCAAAGCAATTCTGCAAATGCGCCCCTTTGTCATGAATAACATCTGCATAAACTTGCAGTTGTGCAGGATAGCCATGGTTTATCAAGGGATAGAAAGCGATGATGATGCAAAATAATTATACAAAACTTCAACGGTCTCATTGATAACGAGTGAAAGGGTGGATTTCGGTCTCCCAAAAAACTCTTCCAAGTCCGATAGGCAATTTGGGTAAGCGAATCTCCTGAGGACCGTGTAAATAGCATCAAAGCTACTGCAAGTGGGACCCGTTCTAATTAAAGTTAGTTTCTGTGGAAGTCCAAGTAGGCCTAAAATGTCGTAGCCGGTAAATAACTAAATGTCATCCTTTAAATAAATTAAAAATCTGAACTTATCTAAGCACTGATTATCTGTTAGTGTTAATATATCAAACCTGGGCCAGTCTGGATTGAATGTGATTCTCTTTGGTATCGGTGCATTGGTCAAGAGAAGGTATATCAAGTCATAGTCAAATTCGTTTTCAATCGCAAAATCGAGCATACTCATGGGCGCAGCCATTTTAAGTTTGCGCCCTCTATAGCCTATCGTAAATGTAACCGCGACGGTACGATCGACGAAACACCCAAACTACACGTCTGTACTGTGTGAACGGTTACCCGGCCGTACTGTCATGACGGTTAGTAACTCGCCGCGGCGAGATAGTACCTCGCCGCGGCGAGACAGTAACTTGAAATTTTTTTTTTTGGTTGTGGCCCTTTAACGCTTCCGTAGACATCTTATCTGCCATGAATGATGGAAAAATCACATGGATGATGGAAAAATTAGTTTTGTTAGACTTAAGCGCCGCTTTTCACACAGTCGATCACAAAATCCTTCTCTCCCGCCTTCAATATCATCTTGGAATACATGACACAGCCCTGGATTGGTGTAAGTCCTACCTTATTAAATAGGCCTCAGCATGTTTGTAAAACGGTAAAGCTATCTCCGAGCCTGTTATTCTTGACTATTCTGTACCCCAAGGATGATGCTCGGCCCACAGTGGTTTACTGTTTATACCTTTCCAGTTCGTGATATCATTTTGAAGTATAATTTAAATTACCATGTCTACGCTGATGACACGCAGCTTTAATTATATTACTTTTAAATCTTCTCAAGAATCTGCCGATTCGTGTATTACAACGCTGGAGGAATGTATTCAAGAGATTCGTCGTTGGATGAGACAAAACTTTTTGAAATTGAACGAGGAAAAAACAGAATTTGTTCTTTTTGGATCACGTCAGCAATTATCTAAAGTTTCTCTTCCATTTAGTACAATTGGTGACTCGCAGATAACCCCCTCATCACAAGCACGTAATCTGGGTGTTATATTTGACTCGACAATGACTTTAAAACCTCATATCTCCAACATTGTTCGCATATCATCATTTCATATCAGAAATATTGGCCGAATAAGGAAATACTTGAATAAAAGTGCTGCTGAACAAATTATACATGCGTTTGCCACATCACGGCTCGATAACGGGAATGCTCTCCTTTACGGTCTCCCGCAGAATCAAATATCTCGTCTTCAGCACATACAAAACACAGCAGCTCATGTTATGACTTTGTCCAGAAAGTCATGCCATATCACGCCAATCTTGAAAGAACTGCACTGGCTTCCTGTTTCACAGAGAATTGTTTTTAAACTGATGCTAATTGTTCACAAATCTTTTAATAACATTGCTCCAATTTATATTTCTGAACTGCTTAAAGTCTACACTCCATCACGCAATTTGCGTTCCAGCAACATGTCACTCCTAAAGGAACTAACTTCAAAACGTAACTGGGGTGATAGGTCTTTTTCTGTTGCGGCTCTGAGACTCTGGAATC
Organism: Zoroaster sp. YZ-2022; assembly: GCA_029582265.1. Lineage (NCBI taxonomy): Eukaryota > Metazoa > Echinodermata > Asteroidea > Forcipulatida > Zoroasteridae > Zoroaster > Zoroaster sp. YZ-2022. Next base: position 6,663,961 of record CM055829.1, read on the forward strand.
ATCTTTCAACTAAACTCAAATCTTGTCATAGTATAAGTAGATTTAAGTCGCTGCTAACTCACCTTATGTCACAATTTTTCAAAGATGATGTATATTTGTAATTGCATTGTAGGTACATGTATCTCAGTACATAATTTTTTCTATGCTATCATTGTATATTGTTTGTATTCATGTTTTTTCTTTGTTTCCGCGCCTTGAGCGCCCAGCAGGGTGGATATGTGCGCGCTACAAGTCTTTATTATTATTATTATTATTATTACTACATTCCTCTCAGAAAGATTTCAAGAGTTGAATACCTATAATCATAATTATTAAGAGTAAGGCACTGTAAATATCAAACATAGGTTGGCCACGGCAAAAAATAGATTTTCTTCATACTTTCATATTTGATGGACCTTTACCCCAAACTAACAAATATGGAAACAATTTCAAAAAAAAACTTCGTTGCCATGGCAAGAGCCAAATTACCATTTTAGGGTGGTTTCGCCATTTTTTCAATTTTTGAATAGTGAAATTTGCCTATTTTCAAGGCCACGTTACCATTACACAGGATATAGAAAATTATTTTCTTTAAAAAGTTTTGGATAGGTGGGTCCTCAGAGGCTGCATTGAATGTATAAAAATAATCACCAGGTATCTGGGTGGGTTATACCATTAATTTCAAATAGGGGTGTTCTTGGACTTTTTAAAAGTATGAAAATATAACATTTTTTGACAGCTCATAACCCATATGGTATATTAGTGCCCCGATTTCAACATCGACCACATATTGTTGAGATGAGACATTGGTCTTGTGGAAAATAAAAATATTAGCTAGGAGAAAATACTTTATTCTTGGCAGTGTTGCCGGAAACTTTCCCATTTTTCGAAATTCAATGCAAGGCTAACCTGAAGTTTAATGATGTGAAAACAAAACTTAAAACCTTTGTAATCGATATTTATTGAAAAGAAAGTCAATTTTATATTAGATTAGATCAGCTGTAATGGTCAGTTATAATAAACCACTGGAGTGTTGCCATAACTGGGGCTCAACCCGAACAAGGCACTGGGGGGGGGGGCTGGGGGAGAATCAATGTTTGCACCCCCCGCAATATTTTCCTGTAATTTCTTAAACCTGCAGCTGACCACCACAAGACTTGCTTATTTTACCCTAACTTTAGGGTCAAACTATTATATCTTGACATTTTTGTTGTTGCCATGGCAACCACTTGGTAACAGTTAAAGTTTTATAATTGTATTTTTTTAAATTGTATTTTTGTCAGGATTTTGTTCATTAGTTATTTTTTGTCCACAAAATGTTATTGATGTGTGTCATATGATCAACAAATTGTGGAAAGTATCAACTTCAGCTTCAGGGGGGGGGGGGGGATAGGCCATCTCTGGAGTGTTGCTAGACATATTCGGGTTTTCTTTTTAATTCAATGCAAACCTAATATAAAGTTCAATGTGATGAAAATGAAACTTAAACATTGTAGGTAACATTTATTGAAAAGAAAGTGAACTGCATATCAGATGAGATCATCTGTAATGGTAGGTGTTGGTATAACTGGAGTTTTACAGTGAAATATGGATAAAGTGAACTTTTCTAAAAGTGCGAAAAATACACATTAAAAGAAGCTCATAAGCAGTGATGAAGAAACTAAAGATGAGTTCTATACACAACTACAGGCTGAGCTGGAAAGCACACCAAGACACGATTTGAAGATTGTGATGGGAGACATGAATGCGAAGGTTGGAAACAACAACATAAACTATGACAGGGTCATGGGGACAGAAGGATGTGGCATCATGAATGAAAATGGTGAGAGGCTGTTACAGTTTTGTACCAACTACGACCTCGTTATTGGAGGAACCCTCTTTCCACACAGAAACATCCACAAGCTGACTTGGTACTCCCCTAATGGTAGAGACAGAAACCAGATAGACCATATGATGATAAACGGCACCTGGAGACGATGTCAGGGTGAAGAGGGGAGGTGATGTCGGCAGTGACCATCACCTTGTGCTAGCAGTATTCAAAGTGAAGCTGAGAAAAGCAGGTACCCAAAAGGCAAGAAGACAGCAGTTTGATGTCAAGAGACTACAGGACCCTAAAGTGAAGAGTACTTTTGTGCTTCAGCTGAAGAACAAATTCCAGGCACTGGCAAATATTAAAGACTACTCACAGCTGGACACATACGAAGTAAACACCAAGTGGGAGCATGTTAAAACAACCTACATGAAAACCAGTGAAACCGTCTTGGGAATTAAACAAGAGAAAAGAAAGGACTGGATAACAATGGTCATGGAAGCAAAATCTGACAGGCTGAAAGAAAGGTACAAGGTGCAGTACCAGGAAGCAAACCAAACAGTGAAGAGGAAGACAAGGGTAGAAACGGGTATTCATGGAAAACCTTGCCAATCAGGCGGAAGACGCAGCTAAAAAGGGGAAGCAAGGAAATGTATACAAAATCACCAAGATAATATGTGGCAAGCACCGTGGAACCACTAATGCACCGATTGCAGACAAGCAGGGGCGGCTTCTAACAACAGAAGCAGAGCAAGAAGCTCGATGGGCAGAACACTTTAGTGAAGTATTGAACAGACCACCTCCAACAACAGAGGCTGACATCCCAGAGGCAGAGGCTGATCTTGATATTAGCATAGAACCACCAACTAAGGAGGAAATTATCATAGCCATTAGATCTCTCAAAAATGGGAAAGCTCGAACTGGCCAAGATAACCTCAATGCAGAACTGTTCAAGGCAGATCCTGAACTTGCAGCCAAAATACTCCTACCACTCTTTACAGCCATATGGAAAGGGAAGAAGATACCAGACGACTGGTCAGAAGGGGTGATTGTGAAGATTCCAAAGAAAGGCACCCTGAGAAATTGCAACAACTGGCGTGGAATCACACTTTTGTCAATTCCAAGCAAGATCCTGGCAAAAATTATCATTCAACGTATGTCAAACGCAGTAGATCAACAACTCAGAAAGGAACAGGCAGGTTTTCGGAAGGGACGGGGATGCAGGGACCAGATATTTGCATTACGTAATATAATTGAGCAGGGTACAGAGTGGCAGAGGCAGCTTTACATCAACTTTGTGGATTTTGAGAAGGCCTTCGATAGCATCCACAGAGACAGCCTTTGGCGTATACTGCGCATGTATGGGATCCCGCAACAGATAGTTCTTCTCATCAAGAGCTTTTACACTAACTTTACATGCAGAGTTGGAAATAGCAACTATAGCTTTGAAGTGAAGACAGGAGTGAGACAAGGATGTGTGATGTCAGCACTCCTCTTCAACATTGCCCTTGATTGGGTGATGCGAAGAGCAACTGGAGATCAGACAAGAGGTATACGATGGACCCTCTTCTCAGCATTGGAAGATCTCGACTTTGCTGATGATCTGGCTCTACTCTCTCACACTCATCAGCACATGCAGGGGAAAACATCCCGCCTCAGCAATTTTGCTCAGCAGATCGGCCTTAAGATCAATCAATAGAAAACAGAAGTGATGACCCTGAACATCACAAATCCCTCACCAATCCATGTGAATGGAGAAAATCTTCCCATCACAGAGGAGTTCACCTACCTGGGTAACACTGTCAGGCATGATGGAGGAGCAGGTAACGACATCAAGAACCGTCTAAGCAAGGCCAGAAACGCCTTCAGAATGCTCAGCAATGTATGGAAGTCCCAGCAGTACAGCATTAAGACCAAGCTAAAATTATATCAGAGCTGTGTTCTCTCTACCCTTCTCTACGGCTCATGCTGGAGAATGACAGTGAGTGACATCACCAAGCTGTAAGGAACCTGAGAAGAATTCTAAGAATATTCTGGCCAAACACCATCTCAAACGACGAACTACTTGCTCGATGCCATCAGGACAACACTGAAACCATCCTCATGAGGAGGCGGTGGACCTGGATTGGGCATGTGCTGAGGAGAGAACCTGCATATGATAACATCACACGCACAGCCCTCCATTGGACACCAGAAGGAAGGAGGAAAAGAGGCAGACCAAAGAACACCTGGCGTCGAACTGTAGAGGCAGAGATGAAGACCCTGAACCACACTTGGGGTACCATCCAGAAGCTGGCCCAGAACAGACAGGAGTGGAGGACCTTCGTTGCTGCCCTACAAAATGCCAGCAGGCATAACGGGCAGTAAGTAAGTATATAAGCAGTATGGTATTAAATTTTATTTTGCTGCAGATAATATCAAACAGCCAAGGAACAGGGGATACACTGTTCAGTGTTATATCTTTACAGGAACTGTTTTCAAGTTAACACCCCCAAATCTACAAAATATTTTCATAGAATCTGATAATTAAAGCCAAATATGCACAATCAAGAAACTTTTGCCACAAATGAGAAAGGTGTGCCCATGTTCAGTAATTGTGAGCTATATACCTAGAGTGGCCTTCGGACCTTGTGAGTCGGGCGATTTCCATTATTTAAAAAAAATTCTACTTGAAACAGGTGCATTCCCAAACAGATTGTTTAATTTTAGCAACATATGGTGCTTTCTTGTTCTGCTTCAACCCGGATGTATCAATGCTGAGGTGTTCACAAATATCTTTCAGTTTTTGAAGCTTAATTGTAGCCAGTTGCTTCTTTCTTACAATCTCACACAAATTAATATCATTCACTTTGGATGCCAGCAATTTTATAGTACCAGCAATTTTATAGTACGCAACATGTGAAGTGACATCCTTCTGACAAGACACAAGGGCCGGGTACTGGGGTACTGTATCAGCTTCTTGTTTTATTCTTGGGTTTACTCCACAGGGAGTGCCACTGTAATATAGCAAATGAGCATGACATGTTGTCCAGGCTATCTGTTGGAAAAGTTGTAAAGTTGGAAAAGAAAACAAATTTTGAGTTTTTGAATTTTGAGTTTTCCCCTTCACACTTATGGTACAACAGAGGAAAAAGCAGAGAGTTGAGCTTTGTGGGGTACTGACAGACTCTACAGAACAGATTTAGGCAATTCACAGGTAGGTCTATACATGTACCTCAAAAAATGTGAAAAAAAAAATGAAAAAAAAAACTGCTAAAAGGCAGAAATATTTTTTGGAATTTCAAATGAAAGGGGGCAGTGATCGAAGGGATACTAAAAATCAAATGTGAGGTCCTGAGTTTAACTTCTCATACATGTATTTAAAAAAATATACGGCAGCAATCATAAATTATTTAAAGTGCTTTATTGTTCCATACATTGTAACCATTTGGGGCTAATAAGAGCATATGACCTGTGACATGCCAAAAATCATGACAATAAATCATTAATTGGTTTTCCTATGTCACATACATAAACTTGATAGAACTTGCTATAGAGTCTGTATACTTTACACAATGACATGGCCTAGTTTGTATGTTATTTATGCTACCAAAGTATTATGAATTCCCGGATCCCTTATCTTGTTCTCAGGCCACAAGATTGTGGCGATGATTCACGTTGTCGCTGTGAGGTGAAGTTTGTCAAAAGCGATACAGTGTGTTTATAAAAACAATTAATGACATGCCAAACCCACATGTGTTTCCAATGTCAGAATGGGGACTTTCCATTCTCTGTAGGTCACCGGAAGAGGGTGCTCTTTGCTGGGTAGGGTAATTAGTCCCTTTATAGAGACTTGAAGCTCTTTGCTGGGTAAAATAAACTTTTTTATGAAGTTCTTGTTAATATATTGCGTATATTTGGAGGGGAGGGATGCATTTATGTGGATAAAATTATGTTTCCTTCCTCAACATCAAAAGTAATAAACTACCCTGCTCGATCAACACATTTCTAATTTTGATAAAACCTCAAGAAAATCCAAGATGGCCGCCTTATATGGCGGCCATTTTGAATGCATTATAATGCATCTGAGACTGAGATGATCACGAAAACACACCATCACGTTTCTGGAGAAAAAAATCCAAAAGAATATATTCTTTTTTATCTTGCTGAAAATAAAAATCCAAAACCAGCAAGAATACACCTAAAAACGTGGTTACCAAGATCAACTGAAATGGTTGCCATAGTAACAACAAAACTTTGCCAAAACTGCTATTGTAACAGCTAGACTCATGGGATCTAAATAAATTCAGCAAGTTTCATCGCAATGAGATGCAAGGTTTAAAATTGACGGGGAAAATAATATTTAATAACATATATTATTGGAGGCTCATTGTTTCCCCCCCCCCCCCCAATAGTGTTAAATCTCAGTTATGGCAATACCCCAGTTGTTTATTGGGACTCGGACCATTACAGGTGATCTAATTTGATATTCTTTTCAATAAATATTACTTACAAAGTTTTAATTTCATTTTCATACCATTAAACTTTGGGTTAGCCTTGCATTGAATTTCGAAAAAATGGGAAAGTTTCCGGCAACACTGCCAAGAATAAAGTATTTTCCCCCAGCTATTTTTTTATTTTCCACAAGACCAATGTCTCATCTCAACAATATGTGGTAGATGTTGAAATCAGAGCACTGCCATATGGGTTATGAGCTGTCAAAAAATGGTATATTTTCATACTTTTAAAAAGTCCAAAAACACCCCTATTTGAAATTAATGGTATAACCCACCCACATACCTGGTGATTATTTTTATACATTAAATGCAGCCTCTGAGGACCCACCTATCCATAACTTTTAAAGAAAATAATTTTCTATATCCTGTGTAATGGTAACGCGGCTTTGAAAATAGGCAAATTTCACTTCAAAAATTGAAAAAATGGCAAAACTAGCCTACAATCTTAATTTGGCTGTTGCCATGGCAACGAAGTTTTTTAAAGAATTTTTTTCCATATTTGTTAGTTTGGGGCAAAGGTCCATCAAATATAAAAGTATGAAGGAAATCCATTTTTTGGCCGTGGCCAACATTTAAAAAAAATCTTTGATATTTACAGTCCCTTACTCTTAATACTTTTACGGTCCTCAAACGTTTAATTAATTTTTTTCTACATCTCCCACCCCGGGCCCCACTTTTGAAAAGATCCCGATTCCACCCCCCACTTTTAAACAAAATTTTAACATGTAGTCTTGAATATTTTTGTTTGTAATCAGTTCACTGAGTGCAGTTAACGATTCTCTAAAACTTAATCCAAAATATTCCTCGTTAAACATTTCCAAAACAGATAAAATGTCCCTTATTTTTCCGAGATTTTCCTGAAATTTTCCAAAATATAAAACATTTCATTTTGTTTTAGACGTAGGCCTATCGCTGTTTTCATGGAAACATTTAGAAAGAAAATAAATACTTATTATGACGGGATCGACAATTATTCCACAAAATTGGCGTGCAGTACGCACAAAATAACACTGTAAATGTTTGAGACTTTCTGGTCATTATTCCAATACAGCATGATCGAATCTACATCTACATCTACGCTGATACTCAGCAAAGTCCACAGGCCACTTCTGGATGTTAATGCTGATCATCGGTGCACCCAGCCATCGTTTCGTAGCAAAGAAAAGAAAATTATAAATGCCGACGCGCGGAGACCAGAAACCGAAATCGGAGACTTTTTTATTTTGGCCTAATAAAGGAAGGACTTGAGGAAGTTTTGCTACCCTCTTGGGCAGCGCCCTCATGCGGCACAGAGTTGTGTTTTATAGGTACGTATACGGTTTATTTAGCCATGCAGAGCTAGCTGACAAGAAGCAAGTTCTTCTGGTGTTATGACTTTTGATGCTGACATTTGTTAGTTTGTGCGACCTGTTTGATTCAGATTAGCTTACACCCAATACCATGCTGACAACAGTATGATATAAGTGATATATACCTTGATTATTAACTATCAATATCTCAGCTGATTTTCGATAATGCAGAGTTTGGTAAATAGTGTGAAGGGCACAGCACTAAATGTTGCTGAGTTTCTGACACCGGTTCTCAAGGTTTGTGGATGTTCTTGTTTCTCTTTCTGCATTGTCATTGGGGATGGTTGTGTTTCGTCAAATTATGTGCCTGAGTTGCCCCACCAGTGTGGCACGAACCTGTATCCTTAGCCACACGTTGGTCTCATTGCCGCTAACGGCGGGGTTTTCTAGGAATTTTCTAAATTCCAGGCGCTGAAATTGACGATATTTTCAACTATTTTGACAGGCTAGATACGTTCCTTACATGTTGAACTATCTAGGCGCCCCCCAAAAATGGTTATTTTACTTACATTTCGTGACATATAGGCCCGGAAAAAAATTACAAGACGATCGGCATTGTGTTTCAACGAGGACGGCCATTTTGAATGTATGAAGAGTGTGTGGACGGGAAAACAACTTTACGACGGCTGTTTTATGTGTGCACATACTTGCTATATTTTAGCGCGCGAAGTATTCCGTTTCCGGGTTGCATGTGTTGTCGGTAGTCTGAGCATGTGATATAAAATGTGATAGGCCTATATTAAAATGAAATATTAATAAGTAAATAAAACATGCCCAGTTCCTAGATTCAATTATTTACTTTTACTGAGTCTTTTACTATAATAAGTAGGGCTGCCCTACTTGGGCATAATATATATAATTACCTTAATAATTTTATTTCCTTTGTGTGTCCACAATATAATTCAGCACAAGAAAAATGTTTAAGGCACCGTTCAGTGACAGGAAATAATGGACTGATCGAATCAAAATTAAGTGTTTCATGTTTGAGGATATCGCTGATAGCATATTGTTGTTAGCATAATTGTTGTTTAACAAAATAATAACTTAATAGTAATAATATTATCATCAGTATTATTGATAATGATGGATGGCCAAAATGTTAATAATTGGGCCCATTACCTGTAGCCCAGGAATTTTATTAAGAAATTCACGCCCCCAAATAGACCCAAACCCCGCTTGAACCGTCTTTGCAATTTTTCTGTGCACACATAAAACAGCCGTCGTAAAATTGTTCCGCACTGTCAACATTCAAGATGGCCGTCCTCGTTGAAACGCAATGCCGATCGTCTTGTAATTTTTTTCCGGGCCTATATGTCACGAAATGTAAGTAAAATAACAATTTTTTTGGGGCGCCTAGATAGTTCAACATGTAAGGAACGTATCTAGCCTGTCAAAATAGTTGAAAATATCGTCAATTTCAGTGCCTGGAATTTAGAAAATTCCTAGAAAACCCCGCCGTTAGCGGCAATGAGACCAATGTGTGGCTAAGGATACAGGTCCGTGCCACACTGGTGGGGCAAGTGCCTGAGTAGCCCCATTCTAGGGCCAATACACTGGACTCCCTCCATATGACCTTGGCTCTAATCTAAGTCTAACCCCACATTTGACCCACCAGTGTGGCACGGATTCAGGTCTGTGACCATGCCACACTGGTGGAGCAAACCCCACATGTACAAAAAAGGGCTGTTTTTTCATTTTTTCAACTTTAATTTAACAAATAACGGGTAGAATGTCATATCAATATAACCAATAATGTAATCTTACCTACCCAGTAAGGTGGAGAACATATGGATGATAATGATGGACATATACTTCACATTATTCCAGGATATTTATTTCATGAAAAATCAGGCATTTTTGGTATACATGTAGGCCTACGATGACTTCCTCAGTCATGTCAGTCTGATCTTGTCAACTCGCCCACTAGTGACCAACACGGTCATTGTACATGCGCAGTGGCAACTATAATAGGATTCTTCTATTTTCTGAAGGGGAGGATTTTTTTAGAAGGGAAAGAAAGTCCGAAAACCATCATAAAAGTGGATTTTAAAGATAGTTTTCGCTTTATGTACCCCCAAAAATCGATAGAATCATTTTTAACTGGTTAGTGGTTGCAAAAGAACCCCCCAAAACCCTTAAAAAGTGGTGGCCGGATACGACATTCTTTCCCAAATAACAGTCATGGCAACCTAAATCTTAAACTAACAGTTAAGTTAGTCCGAATGCTTCTTCCGTTCACAGTCTCCTATTTTTAGAATAATTATGTAATTTGTCGCTGTGAGCTGTGGCTCCTACCCCACACGCTAAATAATAATTACTGTGTAAAGTTTGTTTATTATAAAAAGTGCACGAACGCGTGAGTGCAACGTCATTGCATAAATGCATGTATTTTGTGCACTGGTGGTGAGAAATCATGAGACCACATAAACTTGGCGTCCGATTTTAAAATGGTACTATCACAGAGAGACGTGTACGAAACCATGTCGAAGACACTGACATTTGGCGAGCAAAAAGTTCCCGATAACAAATTTTTTGAAAGTAATTGAAGATTTATACTATAGTAATGGCCAATAATTGAAGATGATTGCCTATGTAAAGTTGAAAGCGGAGGGATTTTCTGTAAGGGAGAAATCATAGGTTTACGAGTTAGAGAATTTGCTCAACATGTAAAGTCATGGGGTAGAATGTCGTATCCGACCGCCACTTTTTTTCATTAAATATAACCAATAATGTAATCTTACCTACCTAGTAAGGTGGAGAACATATGGATGATGATGGACATATATATACTTATTATTCCAGGATATTTATTTCATGAAAAATCAGGCATTTTTGGTACACGATGACTTCCTCAGTCATGTCAGTCTGATCTTTTCAACTCCCCCATAAGTGACCAACACGGTCATTGTATCTGTATCTGTATCTGTACGTTGCAGAAACCACAATTGGCATTTATAAGCGCAACGGTATATATTGGCATATACGGGCCTGCCAGAAACACCGGGGCGAACCCCTTCTCTTAGCGATAAGTGTACTGGTTTTTTTTTTTGTACATGCGCAGTGGCAACTATAATATAATAGGATCCTTCAATTTTCTGAAGGGGAGGATTTTTTTTAGAAGGGAAATCAAGTCCGAAAACCATTATAAAAGTGGATTTTAAAGATAGTTTTCACTTTCTGTACCCCCAAAAATCGATGGAATCATTTTTTAACTGGTTAGTGGTTGTAAAAAAAATTCCAAAAAACCCTTAAAAAGTGGCGGTCAGATACGGCATTCTTTCCAAGTTATGTTATTTAGCGTGTGGGGTAGGAGCCATGTTCTGACGTTCACAGCGACAAATTACATAATTATTCTAAAAATAGGAGACTGAACGGAAGAAGCATTCGGACTAGTGCATAAACAACAATGGGACTGCCGTGAAGTTGTCGATCAGTGAACATGGCAGTCTGTTGTTAATTATGTATGTGCGCACCAAAAATGTGGGCCACATTACCATTTCAAATTGACGCATGTGTAGTGGTTTCCCCCATTTTCGGGGGGAGATTCTACAAAATTCCCAAGACTGTGTTTGATAGCGGTTCGTGTGTGTGGTAGCGTTCGTGTAGCGCCGTCGGATCGTGTATCAAAAACATACAAACACAGTCTTGAACCAAGACTAGTCAGAGCATGGCTGCTACCCCACACGCTAAATAACATGTTGAGCAAATTATCTAAGTTCTCGTAAACCTATGATTTCTCCCTTTACAGAACATCCTTCCACTATCAACTTTACATACAAATCATCTTCAATTACAGGCCATTACTATAATGTTCACTTTCAAAAAATATTTTTATTGGGTACTTTTTGCTTGCCAAATATCAGCATCTTCGACATGGTTTCGTACAAGTCTCTCTGCAATAGCGCCATTTTAAAATTGGTTGACGAGTTCTCACGAGTTCTCACGAGTTCTCACGAGTTCTCATGAGTGCTCATGAGTGACATCATAATGCATGCATACATGCAAACGTTCGTGCTCATGTGCTCACGCACTCACACACTATTTATAATAAACAAACTTTACACAAATAATTAACATGCGAACGTACGGGTCATGTGAATTGCATATATTCATTGTACATGTCACTGCATGATTAGAAAAAACTAAACTTGTGAGAAAGTGAAGATTTGCATTTTCACGAACTGACACTTCAATTCACCGTGAGCACCGCGGCCGACAGAATAAAACATTTTCACGAAGTGACACGAACCTTAGTATCACCAGTTTTTTTTGTACAATTTTCGTTTTAACAAACTAACATAAACATTATATTGTTTTCAGCGGTTAATTGCTTAGTTATTAAAAACATCAGAGAATCCAAAACAACATATTTGCATAATTCTATAGAGACCACAAAGTAGGCTTGGGCGATGACACGATAATATCGAATGTTGCGATATTTTTTTTTACTCTTATGATATCAAGAACTTTTCAAATCATCGAGATATCAGCAAATCGCGATGAAAAAAATATTGCAATGAAAAAAAATTATCGCGAAGAAAAAACAATATATCGCGATTAAAAAAAATCATCAATTGTCAGTACAGTCAGAAATTTCAAGGAAAAAACTTAGGGAAGTCTTTTCAGCTTTCGTGAGAAACAAAATTGAACTACTTCTGTGGTAAGCCGACTGTCAGATCACAAAGGAGCCGCCTGACAGGGCGTTGTTTAATAATCCACCGCCACTCAAAGAAATCTTTTCAGAATGATTAAGTGTTGGGGATTGAATGGGGTAGTTGATGCAACAATGTGTAGACAATGTTTACGTCTCACTCTCTAGCCATGGTGGTCTGTGACTCTGGCTGGCACACCACGTGCAAGTACATTATATCATGCATATTTAAATATATGCAGACTATGGGCATTACCTTAAAAATCGACAACAAAATAACATTTGCAGTAATTGCTCACATTAGTCATGAATTAAATCAAAGCATAGATTGGCAGCGGCTTGATCAAAGTTGGGGGATTAGAACACTATGCTATTATACCATACTGGGACTCTTGTCTTGTGACAAAACACATACACGTACTCTTGATATACCATGTAACCATTTAAAATAGTGTGAGTACAATCCAAACTTGGTCACATTTTCCAAAGTGCAGATGATGTGTCATAAATACATGGTTTTATTCTCCACGGTACTATATGCAGGAATAAAACTAGTCACGTGTTTATGCTATGAACCAGTCACGTGGAACGCGAATTACGTGAACTCGGTCTGATAATTCAATTGGGACGCACAACGCAGTAACTGTCCCACATAATTATTATGCAAACGAATTTGCCAATGGCCATGGTGCATATGGGTACATCTCTGTTATTATCGGCTCTAAAGCACTCATGCATGAAAAAAAATAATCGCGATATATATGTTTGACAATATATCGTGGATGAAAAAAATCGATATCTCCCAAGCCTACTACAAAGTGACAACAATTCAGTATAAATTTTTGATGAAAAAGTTTGTTTCAAAAAGAGACTTTGAACTTCAAATGCCGTTTTCTTCAAAGGTAAATTTTTTTAGTGGGCGAGTTTGTGTCACTTCGAGAGACCTGTGACGAAATGATAGACCTGTGCACAACATGTATTTTGTGGAGATAAAATCCTCAGGAAAGGTACATTGTACATTGTACCTAACATTAGTATTTAAGGAGATCAATATTCAAATTTCCGCAGTGTCTCCCAAATTTCCTATGTAAAAGCCTGTAGCTCTAAGGTCTGATCCAACCCTATGACAAGACCTTTGAGATACAGTAACTGCAGCTAGGGGTAGTAGATTAATACCAGAAGTCTATTACCTACAATCTCTGCTGCACTGTACGCATTTATCAAATTCATCTGCGTCTAGTGTAATATGAGTCTAGTTCTAGGAACTAGCGTAGGGTGCCTAATCCCATGATACCCTATGGTAGGCCAGACAGCGTAGCAAATCTTGTTACCATGCTTGTAGTGCGTGGGTGCATTTGGAGTACAATACCGTGGACTGGACTATGGCAAGCTAGCGCACTTCATGTAGGTAATAGACTTCTGGTAACTAGAATTGTTGTATCCAACAGGAATCTAAATTCCGAGAGACTGGTGTGATTACTCCTGAGGAGTTTCTATGTGCTGGAGACCACATGGTACATCATTGCCCTACTTGGCAGTGGGCTGCAGGAGATCCTACCAAAAGTAAACCATACCTTCCCAAGGATAAACAGTACCTGGTTACAAAGAATGGTAAGCTAGCTTATTGGTTCTTAATTAAACCATGGAGGAAGAAAACAGAAGGAGTCACAACGAAGGCATATCAAAGGTTCAATGTCTTTTGCCGCGGTCGTAAAACTTCCAAGCCAGCGCTAATCCGATTATCGAGGAGAACTACAGCCAGGCTTTCTTTGCATATGCGCTTTGCGCGCATTGCTGACGCGTTGTCCTATTGCACTACACGGAAGGCTGGCTCCCGATCCAACTCAACCTATGAATCCAACACTGCAATATCTTCAGTGCACAGCATCGCACAAATATGAGGATTGAAATGATAAAAAGCTAAACAACACGTCTTTGAATTTGACAATTGGTTGGCTTCCGGAGATCATCGGAAATATCCTTAAAATAAGTTGCTAAAAAGACACTTTATTGTAACATCTGAATGTTATATTTACCGTAAGTCAGCTTCGGATTTGCCAAATTCGACGATCAAAACACCAAAATACTCGGTGGAAAAATCGCTATTGAAGACAATGAACTGCGCAATATAAAAAGCCCGCGAATAGTAGTGCGCATGCGTTTTGTGTTTATTCGTTTGCTACAGATTTCTACCCTCCAATTATGTATGCTGGTCGCGAGCAGGCCGAGCGGCAAAAGACATTGTACACAAGGGGATTATCGCGGTCGTAAAACTGGTAAGCGCAGCGGGCGGCCGTAACGTATTTCCAATGGGCCACTCCGAAGTGCTAATTGGTTATGAGATAAGAGGCTGGGCGATGTGACTCCTTCTGTTTTCTTCCTCCATGATTAAACCATACTAATCTTAGTTCTGGGATGGTTAACTTGTTAAATGGATGGTACAATGTATACAATTAAGCTTGCCATACTAATCTTAGTTCTGGGATGGTTAACTTGTTAAATGGATGGTACAATGTACATACAATTAAGCTTGCCATACTAATCTTAGTTCTGGGATGGTTAACTTGTTAAATGGATGGTACAATGTATACAATTAAGCTTGCCATACTAATCTTAGTTCTGGGATGGTTAACTTGTTAAATGGATGGTACAATGTATACAATTAAGCTTGCCATACTAATCTTAGTTCTGGGATGGTTAACTTGTTAAATGGATGGTACAATGTACATACAATTAAGCTTGGGCGATATACATTTTTTTAAACTATAATATATCGTCAAACATACATCGCGATTTTCGATAGTATTGCAATGTTTTTTTCATTTACGCATGATTGCTTTAGAGCCAACAACCACAGGAATACGTTCAATTCCCAACACTTAATCTGTCTGAATAGATTTCTTTGGTGTGGTAGCACTTGGATAAAGAGAAAAGACAGAGTTCTGGATGTGGACCCTGTATGGCAGCTCCTTTGTGATCTGACAGTTGGCTAACCACTGAAGTAGTTCGCTTTTGTTTCTCACTTCTAAAAGCTTGAAAAGACTCGCCTAATTTTGTTTCCATGGAATTTCTGAATCGACTCACAATAATTGCGATTTTATATTTTTTAAATCGCGATTTTCTGATACCTTGAAAAGGTTCTCCATAGATGTACACCCGCCTCCTGGTTGCCATCACCAAATCAGAAAGATACACATGTATTTTGTACTTGTATAGTTTTACATGTAGATGAAGTGTGACAGAAGTGTGATTTTAAGATATAAAGGCAAAACCCAAGTCTGTGTGAATGTTAATCACAGAAATGAAATCTGTTTGCATCCTCATGAATCATCAGTTCATGATCAGTAAAATGTGACTTGTGTTATAATTTGATGATTGCTTTTATTTGTCAGTGCCATGCCACAAGCGTTGTAAGCAAATGGAATATCAGGATGAGAATGAGGCAATCATTGATGAGGAAGATGGAGATGGAGGATGGGTAGATACACATCACTTTGCAGGTAATTCAAGAAAGCAATCATTTAGATAGTAGATAAGGGAATTAGATAGTAATAAGGGAATAAAAGTTTGCTGTGTGGTCTTTACAGGTTAATGACCAGTTTTGGGCATGGTCACAGGTGATAATCACCTGTGACTACGTCCTAACACAGGCCGTTATCCTGCAGTAAAGACCAAGCGTCAAATTTGTATTCCCATTCACAAATGTCTGTATTAACCCTCCTATGCCCAGGCTGAAATTTGGCCCAGTAAGCACCGCACCCACAGACAGTCACTTGAGTATTTTTGGTTGCATTGCCAATTGGTAGGTCAAACCACAGAGTCACACAGAGCTGTGTATGTACTGTCGAGTGGTTTTGGTTTGACCTATCCTAGCCACATGTGCTTGCATGTATTTGGGTGCACTGCACAAAGTCAATGGGTTAAGAGAGACATACAAATTTTGAGTGTCTTTGAGTGTTAAACCTATAGGAGGGTTAATTTCATTTTCAAAATGAAATTAATTTTGTTGAATAAAGCAAACATGAGTCAGCGTGATGCAAAACAATCTTCATCACTCTGACTGGGCAGATAAATAAACAGCTGGTGAACAGCTGGCAGTCCTGGCACATACGCGCTGCTCTGATTTTGATAAGCCATGTCTTGACCATCCATTAATACATCCCCACATGATTCCGTTTTATCCACTCAGATTGTCTAAACTGTCTTGGACATTTATGAATATAAATCATTGTCATAATTTTGTATCAATTTAATCTTTTTTCAAATTACATGTGTTTTCAGAATTGTTTTCAGTCTTAACCATGGGTTTTGTTCTAGTAGGGTTCTCCCCACGTACAAGCTAGCGTAGCGGCATGATACGCAAAGAGGTTTGGCCGATACGCTGCCGAAATTGCAGATACACACTTTTTCACCTGATACTCACTTGTCAGCATGTGTGTCAGCATTTGTGTCATTACACAGTGCATCCACTGGAATTCACATCACAGAAAACTTGTAATGAGACATGAATGCAGGCTATACTAATCGCGTATTGCCACCATATTTATACAACGATTCACTTAGGAAACTGATTCCCTTTCCCAGACTCATTAGAAAGGCATTCCAAAGACGGGCACCAGTGAAACCACAGTCAAACCACAGTGAAACCACAGTGAAACACGACCCCCACAAATATGAATATTATGCAACATAATGAACATATTCATAACACTCGATCAAACAGCCAATGAAAAAAATATAAAATTGGTACTATGCAAATTTATCCATTCATGACGTGCGGAAATGGCACGTGATACATGAACCACGTGCACACTGCATGCATTGCACACACAGTCTACAGCTGACTGCATGGACGGCAGAAGGACCCTGTGTATGTACATGTACGTGTATGTGCAAATTATACATGCAGGGTTGTAGCTGCGGCGGTCGGGTCTAACCGGCACTCCCGCTCGCCGACCGGCACCAAACGCAAATTGATGTCTTACCGACCGGCACAAAAATTGTGTGAATATTTCACAGTAATAAAAATTTAAAAAAAGTTCATGTATTCTTCATTTCTTTGAGTTATTTGCCACTATTTTGAGGACTTTAGTCTATATAGATCAATTAAAACATCGTACGATATTATAAAATTAATCTCAGTTTGTAGCGGTACAAACAAATACACTAATTAGCATTTATTTATGACGTCAGGGAAAAGACCTGGGAATCCCCATTATGATTGGTTGTTTGTGCCTGCACGATGAGCTAATGCCACTCGTCTCTACCGCATACAAATGATGCGACGTGCTTCGTAATGTCGATGTACGTAAATTTCAGGTTGGATAAGCGTGACTTCGTAAATGTCTAGCTTTCCCCGCGATGTGCTCAGCAAAGGGAAAATTATTCACGTGCGTCCCTCCGCCCATTCATGAAAAGTTTTGTGAACGTTTTTTGGAAGTGTTTTGATCAAAATAATTATGTCGCACTCGCAGAAAAGTATCACCAGCTTTTTCTCTTCGGCCACTAAACGCAAGGGGCCGGCAGTGATAGACACGGCAGCCGGATCAAGCGAGAAGCCGTCAAATTCGAGACATTCTTCTGCGACCACATCTTCGTGTTCGAGTACAACTGACCTGGGAACTGATCAAGCTACCGAGTCTTCGGCCACTGTGGATTTAGGCCAAAAACTTGGAGCTGCTATGCCTGATGGCCCCGGTTGCTCAAGTGTTACCACCTCATCAAAAAACAGAAGCTGGCATCTAAGCTTAATAGCGAAAAGTGGACACCTGGTAGGCCACGGCTCAAATATGTTGAAAATGAGGGCATGTACTGTTTATTTTGCCAAAATAATACTATGAAAATATCATACTATTATACAACAAATTATGTGAAAGGTGAGCCCTCCAAATCCATTCTTAAAAGCTAAAACCCAGGAGCTTCGGGGGCTTTGCCCCCTTGACCCCCACCGGGGCGTTGCCCCTTGTCCCTGACCTCGGGCCGTGAGGAGCTGTGCTCCGTTCGCTCCGCTCACTACGCTCGCAATCGATAAAATTAGCCGGCACTCAATTTGGTCTGGTGACAACCCTGTATACATGTACATGTACATTGTACATGCAGGGGAATTCTCTTTCAATAATTCTTGTTTATGGGATCGGGAGTATAACGTCATGTCTTTCAATTTCAAGTTGCTAGCATAATTATTTGAAAATGATGAAATACGACTGATGTGTAAATATATGGATTTAACGAAGCTGGCTGCAAAGTGTCGGCTGGCCGTGAACGAGATGTGACTGCTCGCAGATGCAGAGCGTGCATTTTGCTGTGATGATGACGGTGTCTGGTGGTGGATCAATTGCGCGGTGGCTCAATCTGGTGGTGGCTCAATCTGGTGGTGGCTCAATTGCGCGGCATATAGCCGCTAAATAACATAAATATTTCTTTTTAAAAATGGGCGAAAATCAATGTTTTTTATCTAGTTTTCGGTACAGAATAGACTACAGGAAATGTATTTAAATCAGAAGCAACTTTTTCGTTAAAAATGGCCGGCGGGTATTAAATGGAGGATATTAAATGGAGGATATTAAATGGATACTCCACCATGCGATGCCTCAAATCTTATAACCTATTATTTATATTATGTTTTTTAATTTCATGTCTTCATATAACTTTTACAGTAAGGTTTAAATAAAATTAATAACTGATTTAAAACTACAAAATCAGAGGCTTTCTGGTAAATTAGAGTGTGGAAATAAATGTATGACTGAAAATAATTTCTAGAACCTGGAATCTCCTAGAATGCACCAGAGAGCATCTAAAACTAAAAACTTTCCCATGGCCCTTAAACGGGCCCCGGACCCCACGACGTGAAGGGCTTCGCACTACGCGCTCGCAGATTTAATAGCCAAAAACAAAACCCCACAGTTTTGAAAAATCCTGGGGAGAACCCTGAATAGTGTTAACCAACACCAAATGATTTTTTCAAAAAAGACTGCATCGTGTCAAACGATGGTATCAAAATTTACATTTATAAAAGTACGCACAATCATGAAATCATGTTGCAATGTATAAGACCCTTGAATTAGTACAAGAAGCAGTTGAACGTGGTGTAATCATTTGAAGCAAATTGTATTCCAGACCAGTCAGTAGCTGCTCAATCAGAAACATCTGAAGTGATGGATGCTAAGGAGAAGTCTACTACTACAAAGACTAAAATAAAAGATGATGACAACGATGAGGATGATGATGAGGAGGAGGAAGCTGAAGATATGGAAGGTTGGTTATATTCAAACATTGTACTAGTGTATAACCTACTATTGTCTACTGGCCTATACCCAGACGTCAAGTGCTGCATCCAGACGTCCAACCTAGGCTTGGGCGATATTGATTTTTTTCATCCACGATATATCGTCAAACATATATTGCAATTTTCGATAGTATTGATGTACCCATATCTACAAGCGTCACAATAAATTGCCAGTGCTTACCTGAGAGTCACATGCAATCGTGCCGTTCATGAGTGCACCATGGCCATTGGCAAATGCGTTTGCATAATAATTATGTGGGACGGTTACTGCATCGTGCGTCCCAATCAAATCATCAGCCCGAGTTCGCGTTCCACGTGACTGGGTCATAGTATAAACATGTGACTAGGTTTATTCCTGCATAGTATCGTGGAGAATAAAACCATGTGATTGTGATACATCATTTGCACTTCTGAAGCCGTGACCGAGTACTCACACTATTTTAAATAAACGTCAATCGTTGGTTTATCAAGAGTATGTGTTTTGTCACTAGACAAAAGTCCCATTATGGTATAATAGAATAGTGTCCTAATTCCCCAACTTTGATCAAGCCGCTGTCGATCCATTGCAGAGCACCTGCAATTGCTGCAAATGTTATTTTGTTGTCGATTTTTGAAGGTAACGCCCATTTTCTGCATATATTTAAATATGCATGTTATGATATTCTAACATAGTGACTGTAATCTAAAGTGGGAACATGTCTACGAATTATGTCTAGTTTTATTCCTTTCTTACAAAGTTATTACGAATTAGCAATATAAATTTGATTGCGAATCGGTAAGCTATTTCACTTTACAGCAATATTCATGGAGGCACGGTCTTGTTGCACTATATACATATAATGTACTTGCACGTGGTGCGCAAGCCAGAGTCACAGACCACCATGGGCTAGACAGTGAGACGTAAAAATTATCTACACATGTTGGATCAAATACCCCATTCAGTCCCCAACACTTAATCCGCCTGAATTGATTTCTTTGAGTATTGGTGGATTTTAAACAACGCTCTGTCAGGCGGCTCCTTTGTGATCTGACAGTCAGCTTACCACAGAATTAGTTCGATTTTGTTTCTCACTTCCGAAAGCTGAAAAGACTTTCCTAAGTTTTTTTTCCATGGAATTTCTGACCCAACTGACATATATTTTTATATCTCGATAATTTGAAAAGTTCTTGATATCATAATCGAATAAAAAATATATCGTGATATTTGTGTTATCGCCCAAGCCTAGTCCAACCTCTATGCATGCAAGGTTTGCGCTAAGATATCCAAACGCTTTGTATGCAAGGCCCGCACCCAGACGTCCAACCTCTGTGCATGCAAGGGTTGCGCTAAGATATCCAAACGCTTTGTATGCAAGGCCCGCACCCAGACGTCCAACCTCTATGCATGCAAGGGTTGCGCTAAGATATCCAAACGCTTTGTATGCAAGGCCCGCACCCAGACGTCCAACCTCTATGCATGCAAGGGTTGCGCTAAGATATCCAAACGCTTTGTATGCAAGGCCCGCACCCAGACGTCCAACCTCTATGCATGCAATGCCCGCACCCAGACATCCAATCGCTATGCATGCAAGGCCTGCACCCAGACATCCCTTGTAAGCAACTTTATTTTCCCACTGCAATTCACCGCAATTCCCCATTTTTCCAAAATCAATCGTGGAAATCCTGAAGCTTTGTCCATGTTTTGGGGGTTAGAGCAATTAAGTACATTATGCCACCTCTATAGACAAGGTACTGTACCACTGCCCATACTATATTGAAAGTACATGTGAACACTAGCAACACGACTAACTTTGTCGCAAGTTTATCCATAATATGGGGCCATCTTCACAACAATTCTCGCCTTCGCAAGTTCGCTCTAGACTTACAGTTTGTCAGTCGCTCATCAAACAGAATCAGTATTTAACCGTTGCCATGGTATTTGAAGCTCTTGGCTCAAACACTGACAATATAATGGCGGGTACCCGATTCCAGACATGTATTTGAGTCTTCAAACCTTGAGTCCGAGTTTGAGTCCGAGTCCAAAGTCATGTGGGTTGAGTCCGAGTCACGAGTCACGAAAGTCGAGTCTGAGTCACGAGTCACTTACAAAATTCAAATGAAAGGTTCAAAGTTAAGTGAAAAATATGGGCTAGTACATTGTATCTCATGTTCCAAAATATTCCCAACATTATTTGAAAATGGTTTGAAATTTCTTAAATCTTTCATAATAATAATAATGTTTTTTATACAAATTAATGTTTTGAACCTGAATGATATATTTGTTTGCTCACGTAGAGGTTGTTGGGTGGCCTGGGGAGGACAACGTTTCGAATTGGAATTTGGCATCATCCTTTGAAATTTACATATTTTTTGCATACATTGTTTTTCAACTATGCATAATAATAAAGAAAAAAAACCTGACCAAGTTAAGAACACTTTGTAATTCTCATGACACAACACCATTGCACATTGTACGTTGCTCTCTCCTGATTCCATTTCTCAATAATCACGATGGATTTAGCAGCCTGCAGCCAATATAATATATTGCTAGAATAACATTTAAATAATAAAACAATGTGTTCGTTGCTCTATAATGTCCCTAAACCAATTCACAATAACCAAATGCAATAAACTCTTTTGAAAAACCATAAAAATAAATAATTACGACATGTGATAGTCTGACAGCTACAGTGATATATTACCAAAAATAAAAATAAGCAGCATTTTAGGCCGAAGTAAAGTCTCTGGTGTCTGGTCTCTGTGTGTGTCTCCTCAGACCTGTGCGTCACCATTTTTAATTTTCTTTTTTGTGTGCTATGAAACGATGTCCAATTGCAGCCAAAATTGCTGGATCAATTGGAATTCTGCAGCGCTATGTTTTAAACATCTTTTTCACATAGGCGTATGAACGTTTGCCCGATTTGTGAGGCCTCTCTTAGTCATCATACACATATAATTATGGGAAATTTGGTCCCCATGTATGTATCACGTATTTCCCTGTTTCCCTGTGGTGCGTCACCACACCGATTTTGAAGCCGACCGATGACCAAAAGCTGGAGACTTTTTGTGCCTTAACAAAAGATAATTTTGACAATCCGACATATGTCAGCCCTAATTTTGAATTTGGAGGGAATTTACACAATCATCTCCCATCCTCACTCTCAAAGAAAGTCGTCATAGTTTATTAGGTTTTGTTGTTGTTGAAAATACAGTCTAGCCTAAATATTGATTTGGCTTCGTCTACAGGAACATATACATGTAAGCCTATGGGAAAGATATTACTATCACATCTGCACTAAGAAATTGTTTACAAAATGAACTCCATAAAATTTTATACGCTGAAATAGCTACTAAATGCCCACACAGAGCATCCTGAATGCAAAATGTTTTTACCATTTCAATAGAATTGATGAGCAAACATTGAGAGACCAGTGTTTAGGACAGTCTAATAACCCATCACCATTGTGCTTTTATTCTCACGATGTTGTACTCTGAAGCTTGGGTACATAGATGCACTTTTTCATGTGGCCGCTGCGCCTGTAACGATTCCAATCGCATTACTACAAACAGAGAGAGGACAAAATAGGCTATGCTATAACGGAATGGGATGCACATCAGTTTTATGAAAATGTTAGCATTGTTTAATTAAGTAACAATACACTATGTTGCAAGAACTTTCTTTATTTGTTAATGTTTTAAAGTATTGAATATTGGAAATTTTGCTGTCGAGTCCGAGTCACAAACACCGAGTTCAAATCACGAGTCTGAATCCGAAGACATTCTACATGTATACCTAGCCTGTAGGTGCTCTGTTAAATACAAAATGGACGAATGCTGAAATTTATAATGTGTTGACAGCGCCAAACTGAGGTATGTTGCGGGACAAATCTCAAAAATAAGATTTGAAAATGACTATCCACCCATCTGGATGCCTAATAGACTTGAGATCAAGTCATAGATTAGCCGTATTTGTCTGTGGGGATGCACGCCGTTTCATAGCGTACACACTGTGTATTATAGCACGCGGCGCTACCTTGATCCCATCATATTACATACTTCCAGACCTCCCAACATTTTGGCGTACTTTTTACGATTTTTCACCCATTTTACGCTTTTACGATTTTACGATTTTATTCTTCATTTGTACGATTTTTGACAATGCCGTTTTTAAAGTTTTTTTAAATTTGTTATTTTTTTATTTCGCGCGCCACAGGCCATGCAAGTCTCATGGACGAGACTTAACACAGTCTATTTCTGTGTGATCTGTTGTTCCCGGTCGTGCGGTCCGCATAATCGCATTCACTGTAATACGTTCGATCTCTGAAGGGCAAAGGAGGGACTGTTAACTAGTTTATGAATAGACGACGTGCGTGCAAACTGATACTCTGTAAAAGCGTGGCTTCTGTACACACGATATGTATGCAGACTGTACACACACGTGTTGTATACGTTACACACGATGCTGTGTTACACGTTGTACAATTAAAAGGCGGTTAACCATGTAAGCTGGTCAAAATGTTTACCAAAAAAGCTACAACGAAGTCAAAGCCGAGGCAGAAGTTTTTGAAGTACAGTGATGAATGGCCTTGCCTAACGTTCAGCAAACAGTCGGAGTATTTCGGCTTGAAGAAAGTACTATTTTTGAAAACTGAATGTTGGGAGGTCTGTACTTACCATTGGCAGCAGTGAATTACCATGAGCACAGGGGGTGCGTCCAAATCTAACGACTATGTGGTAACACGTTTGTACATGGCCTATGGCAAGTTCCTAGTAATAATGGAAGTGTCTACCAATGTTTTGAGGGCTCTCATTGGCCATACCTCTGGCAACTCAAATGAAGGCGGGCTGCATTTATATGAATAATCGATGCTTTACCACCTGTCTGTATATTCAGCCGAACTTACACGACCAATGCTGTACATTGGGGGCACTATGAACAGCGCTGTGACAAACTGCGCGCAGTACACGGACATATACGGCCGATATACATGTATGTAGACTTTCCCCATGGGAAACTTGTAGCTGAATGGTGTATGACTGTGTGCAAGGCCTACATACATACATACATGTACGTGTACGTGTATACAAGGCATGGCAAGCGGTGGTGCTACCACCAGTAATAGAACACGTTTGTCATTAACCCTTTAAACTCAGCACTGTTTTTAGCTTTTTTTGACTAAGTTTAAATCTTGCAAAATATTTTGTGAAATTTGTCTAGATTATGAGTAAGTTATATACCATTTGAATGCCGATGATTTGGGCATTATTTTTTTGGGTTAAAAATTTTCCTATTGTACCCCCCTGAAAATGGCGGCCATTTTGAATACCAAATTTTGGGGTAATTTTAATGTTTTTTTGTGAGTTTTGGGCAAATAGTATATGATGCACTAAGGTTAGGAGTGATTTGAATGCATGGTTTCAAAGAACAACTCTCATTCCATGCATAAATTTAAAAAAAATCCAATTGCATTTATTTTTCATACAATAATAGGCAAGAATAATAACGTAAATTTGACATATTTTGGTGCAAATTTTGCAATAATGAGTAACTCACTGTATATTACAGTTGTAAACACTGGAAATGTACAGTGTATTCATGCACTGCCACAACACAGAACAAAAATTTGTAAAACTTCACATCAATTTCTAAGGAAAAATGTCTTCTTTTGATGATATGTGTCATCTGCATTTGACTTGCACTTTCACACGTGCATTTTACTGGAATACGGTGGCAGGAATGTGACTCGCACGTAGGCTTGGGCGATATCAATTTTTTTTCATCCACGATATATCATCAAACACATACATGTATTGCAATTTTCGATAATATCGCGATTATTTTTTTCACGCATGAATATGTGCTTTATAGCCAATAATACATGTAACAGGAATGTACCCATATACATGTACATGCGTCACAATAAATTGCCAGTGCTTACCCGAGAGATAAGTGGAATCACGCCGTTCAGGAGTGCACCATGGCCATTGACAAATTCGTTTGCATAATAATTATGTGGGACTGTTACTGCGTCATGCATCCCAATGAAATCATCAGCCCGAGTTCATGAGACTCGCGTTCCACGTGACTATGTCATAGTATAAACACGTGACTATGTCATAGTATAAACACGTGACTAGGTTTATTCCTGCATAGTACGGCAGAGAATAAAACCATGTGATTGTGCCACGTCATTTGCGCTTCTGAAGCTGTGACCGAGTTTGGATTGTATTCACACTATTTTAAATAAACGTCAATCATTGGTTTATCAAGAGTACGTGTATGTGTCCTAATCCCCCAACTTTGATCGAGCCGCTGTCGATCCATGCTTTGATTTAATTCATGACTAATGTGCGCACAGAGCACCTGCAATTACTGCAAATGTTATTTTGTTGTCTATTTTTAAGGTCACGCCAATATTCTGCATATATACTCTCCAACAAAAGAAACTGCATACCAAAAAAATGCCATAATTTTGTGACTAGGAATCACAAACACATCAAATTCACAGGAATGAGCCTCTGACATGTTAGGAATAAGACACCTCACCCATAACGTGAATATTGCATAATGCAGGGGTGGGAAGTACATGTAGGCATGTATAAATTTCACAAATGGCATGCTGCAGGCTATTACGTAATCGGAATTCGGTTACGTTTAAGTTATCTTTAAAGTTACGTGTAAGGCCTACCAAAAAATCTAACGAAAACTTGCCTTCATTGAGCACAGAAAGCACAACGCCATGCCGCGTTTGTCACTTCATGAGCGTCATCAGGCCCTTGGAATGTTGGAAGCTGGCATGAGCCAGCAAGACGTTGCAGAACGCTTCAACTGCCATCGTAACACCATTTCGGCTCCAGTGAGACGATATCGAGAAAGAAATGATGCTGCTGACCGCCCACTGACTGGTCGCCCGCGTGTCACAACACAACGTCAAGACCGCTGGATTCAAGTGACGCACCTGAGGAACCGCCGTCAAACTGCTGCTGATACTGCACAGAGGATCCCTAACAACAGGCGAATTCACCCCATAACCGGTTCGTAGGCGATTACGTGAAATAGGGCTACGCCCATGTAGACCTGCTACACGTCCCATTTTGATGGTACATCACCGCCAAGCATGTCTGGGGTGGTGCAGGACACACGTACAACATCCGTTACGCTGGTGGAGAAACGTTATGTTTACCGATGAATCACGGTTCCAGTTATCATGCAATGACGGCCATATACGCGTTTATCAACGCAGGGGTGAACGTTATGTACAATGCTGCGTAGAGCGTGATCGTTATGGCGGTGGATCTGTCATGATGTAGGGTGGCATTACGGCACAACATCGCACCAATGTGATCAATGTGGAAGGCAATCTTATGGGGGAGAGGTATCGTGATGAGATCATGGAGCCAGTTGTGGTACCGTTCCTGCGTCAACACGGTCCAGGCCTTACGTTACAGCAGGATAATGCTCGTCCACATACCGCGCATGTTGTTCGACAGTTTATGAACGAAAATGACATCGAGTTACTGCCTTGGCCTGCAAACTCACCGGATTTGAATCCCATCGAGCAGGAATCCCATCAATGAGATGGAACGGCGCCTATGTCGCCTGCCTCAGCAACCGTCAAACCTGCAGGAATTGGCGAGAGACCTTGTCAACATATGGAACGATATCCCACAAAACTTTCACGCCAATGTTGTTGCTTCAATGAGGAGTAGATGCACAGCCGTCATTAATGCTAAAGGGGGGCACACTCGATACTGACATTGTGACTCAAATTTGAATCCGTGATTCCGGCCCCACCCGCAGGACATTATCGTGCATATTCAGTCACTTCTTTTTATCCCATCATGTGAATTCAGTCTTGGACTTCCATAAAAACATCATTTGGTCAGTGTATAAATCATAGATGCAAAATTACAAACATTTTAGTGATGCACAGTTTCTTTTGTTGGAGAGTATATTTAAATATGCATGATATAATGTACTCGCAAGTCGCATGTGGTGCGCCAGCCAGAGTCACAGACCACCATGGATAGACAGTGAGACATAAACATTGTCTACACATTGTTGGATCAAATACCCCATTCAATCCAAAACACTTAATCCGTCTGAATAGATTTCTTTAAGTGGCGGTGGATTTTAAACAACACCCTGTCAGGCAGCTCCTTTGTTGATATGACAGTCGGCTTACCACAGAAGTAGTACGATTTTTTTTCTCACTTCCGAAAGCTGAAAGACTTCCCTAAGTTTTTTCCATGGAATTTATGACCCGACTGACAATCGAGGATTTATTTTTTTCGCAATATATTTTTTCTTTGCGATATATTTTTTTCATCGCGATTTGCCGATATCTCGATAATTTGAAAAGTTCTCGATATCATAATCGAATGAAATAAAATATCGCGATATTCGATATTATCGTGTCATCGCCCAAGCCTACTCTAACGTTAACGTTAACGTTAACCCGTGAAACACATGGATCGAACATTCACGAAAAGCATGTGGTCTGGTGTTCTTCGCGTATCACCCTCAAGACCCATTACGTTCAATCACAAAACAAACTTGATCATTGGAAAGCCAGACTAATAAGCTACACATTGGTATCAAACATAAGCAAATAGAGGGCAGCAAACAAAAAATGCAAGCTTCCACATTTATCGATCGCGGCGATCAATTTTTACACAGTGCTGAGTTGAAAGGGTTAAGGGAGTATTTCACCTGCATATTTGACACAGAATTTTGCCTTTTAAAATTATATTTTCTTTATGAATGAATCTCAAGAATGTTCATAATTATGAATGATAAATAATAAATTATCAATTCTTGACCATTTTTCTTTCTTTCCCTTTTTTATGAATGTATATAACAACGGGAAATAAATACAACTGCCTTGCAAACAGGTTGTGTCATGGTAGGCCTGTATGCTCTGGACCATTGCGGAGGCTGGGTACCCAGTTCCAAAAATGCCCAACAGTTTTTAAATAAGGCTAAGTCATCCCTTGAGGGGGAAAAAAAAATATATATATATATATATATATATATATATATATATATATATATATATATATATATATATATATATATATATACATAGCGCCCTAGTATTGACTCAAAAATAGTGTACATGTACAACAAACTAGTTAATCAGCATTGTACAGAGCTAATGGAGTGTACATTTTGGAAACATGGCACAAATGTTTAATTTGAAAATGAATTTTTGTTCAGATCCTGATGACAGGTTTTCTCTTTCTTAATTTAGCCTATGAAGAGAGTGGTATGCTTGAAGCTGAAGACAGCGTAAGTTACTCATTTGTTATAATCTGTAGTTCAGTGTACTGTAGTACATGTAGCTTCTTACTCTGGTACAGGTAACTTCTTGCACTGGTACAGGTAGCTTCTTGCACTGGTACAGGTAGTTTCTTGCACTGGTACACGTAGCTGCTTACTCTGGTACAGGTAGCTTCTTGCACTGGTATGTCGTTTCTTGCACTGGTACAGGTAGTTTCTTGCACTGGTACAGGTAGATTCTTGCACTGGTACAGGTAGTTTCTTGCACTGGTACACGCAGTTTCTTACTCTGGTACAGGTAGCTTCTTACTCTGGCACAGGTAGCTTCTTACTCTGGTACAGGTAGATTCTTCCTCTGGTACAGGTAGCTTCTTGCACTGGTACACGTAGTTTCTTACTCTGGTACAGGTAGCTTCTTACTCTGGTACAGGTAGCTTCTTACTCTGGTACAGGTAGCTTCTTGCACTGGTACAGGTAGCTTCTTGCACTGGTACAGGTAGTTTCTTGCACTGGTACACGTAGCTTCTTACTCTGGTACAGGTAGCTTCTTCCTCTGGTACAGGTAGCTTCTTAATCTCAATGTTTCATTGTTTAATTTGATTATTGTCATAATAACCATGTCAAATTATATATTCAGGGACACTGAATGTAACAGTAGCTGGAGTAAATGATTGAAAAAAAATACAAACTCTGGCTTTAAGAGGATATAAAGTGGGTCCGCTATTGCCATTACCCAGGTTGTTTGCATCTGACCGGGGCTTGATCCCTGGCTACTCGGCAGATATGGTTTGGCCTCTGACCTGGCTCCATAGAGCAATACAGGGTTCGTACGGGTCATGGAAAACCTGGAAAGTCAGGGAATTTTGCTTTTGCATTTTCCAGGCCTTGAAAGTCATGGAAAAGGGTAAACTTATTTAAAAGTCATGGAAAGTCATGGAATTTTAAGACTTATTAAAACCAGTTCGCGTCGGAGGACGTGTACACACGCAATTTTTTTTCGCACCGCGGATCGGAGAGCGTCTAAACACGCCATAGGAAACTCGGGAATATTTGTATGCATGCCCGGTTGACGTAATATAACGAGCCACGTGCGTAAAGTGACGTGCACAGAAGACGTGACCACACGCTGTGGAAGCTTCAATTGTCCTTTCAGGCGATGTGAAAACATGCTATTTTGGCAGAGCTCGTGCTTCGTTGACGTGTTATTGTGCGACACTTGTTCGGCACAAGAGCGGGGGCCGTGTAAACGCGCTCGCTTCACATGGGTGGTTGTGTGGAGAACTCGTAAACCTGTTCCACACCTTTGTCTTTGTCTCCATTGAAATCTGTAAAGCTGCAGTATACTAAGATTTCTATAGACCAATTACCGTGCACCATTGTCCCATTGTCAATGCAGTGAACGATTTCCCCTGTATCGCATCGCAAAATGCGATGTAATTTGGGCAATCTGCGATGGAATTTCAAACAATGCATCGCAGATTTGGCGATACAAATTTCGACAGATTTATAAACATTTTTGAAATCATATTCACAAACCTTTAACGAAATAACGTTTACATGTATATTTCCGACCAAAAAATATCGAGCTATCCGTCCCGACTGGGTTTGTTTCCGTGTGTCCAGGGTATGTCCGAGCGGCGACGTGTTCAACGATGGCTTCACGCCGGCGACGGTGTTAATGCAACAGTAAACACAACTTTATTTTCCAGCAATCCGAAAAGGTTTTTCCGCAATGCCTAAATTTCTATGTGCATGCATTATTTTTCTGCTGATTAATTAACTACTGAGCGAAATTCCGAAATGGAAAACATAACAACCGCCCATTTTTAAAAGCATGCGTGTTTATTTTTCTTCTCCTGAGTTTGGGGTTGGAACATTGAGCAATTGAGCCACCCCTATACACAATAGTACCGTGTTCAGTTCACGTGCGCTTTAAATTTCATCACGATCACTATGGTCAGTGTTCAACAAACTCTAGAAACGTTACTAACTTCGCTTTTATAATAAACGTTTTGAAAATTAACAAAATGAGCATTCATTTATATAATTATGTAGTGGTGAGATTTAGAATCATTTCGGCACACAATATGATCGCGCTTTCAACCACTCATTTTCCTGACGAATTTTTAATAATCAAAATCAAGCTTGATCATACCACAAAGTAACGTTACACTCGTGAAATTCACTTTGAAAAGCACCGAACATGTCGAAGTCGGTAATTTGTTTTCGTGATATTGCCTCTGTTTTAGCGATCGATAATAATGCAAACAAAAAAGAAAATGGACGGAGGACTAACTTTCATGAATGATTGCAATTTGGAAATAACTTATCGTGAGTTTTTACCACCTGTGGCTATCGGACACTAACAATTATTATTTCTGGTAAAATTTGGACATTCATATTATGAACCAAACGACAGTAAAGCCTTAAAAAAAAAAAACCTTTACCTAAGCACACTACATACTGTAATTTTAAGCATTTTAAAATTTGCTACACAAAATTTACAGATTGCTATACAAAAAATTATTTTGCAATGCAAATTCAGTTTTTGCATCACAGTTTTGCTATGCAAAAGTTTTGAACGAAATCGTTCCCTGATTGTTACTCGGTACCATGCCACTCGGATAATTTGGAAGGAATCCTTCCTCCATGCTCGGTTGACATGTAAATACGACGAAGAATTCTTTCGAGCGCTCGGTGGACTTCTAAAGACGCAACACCAAATACGCCCTCCTGGCTATAATTCCCACGGGAAACTCGCCAATTTATCTGCTAATAAGCTAAATGGGGGTGTCTCGTCTTAGTTTCATTGACGTAACCAAAAAAAATTCACGCAAAAAAAAACACGCACAGGGGCCCAGAAAAACTTTTTTATTCCCGACGCAAACTAGTTTTAAAAGAAAAAGAAACAAGACAACCGGCAACCAAAAAGACACAATTTCTGGGTCACAAGTTCACATCAAAGAAATGTCTGCCGACTTTGGAATGTTGAATGTATCAATTTGGGATTAGAACCAAGACAAGAGTTGTGGCTATTGTTCACTTGACAATGACTGACAGGTTGTGGTTTTACACTCCCTGACCAAGAGACAATAACCTCTGGGACCCGGTTCTTGGCATGGTTTACAAACTATTATAAACTAAACACGCGTGGGTCCCACTCTGCCTGGCACGCGGGTACCCCGCTCATCTGGTTTTGCCTAAGCAGTGTGGTAGCGGAACCAGCGTCGTTAACGTTGAATGCTTATAAATAGATCGCGGCAGGCCGCATAATTACAAATGCGGCATCAAACACATTCTCTTGAAAAGAAACAAAGTTGCCGGCCAATTAAAATGTATCAATAAAGCTTCCTACAAGATGAAATAAATCCCTCAGTGGCAACAAATTATTGTTGTTCACAATTAGTTCTCGAACTGAACAAAGGAAATTTTGGGGTGTTTTTTTTTCACCGTGGAATAAATTATAGCGTATCGATAGCTATCGGCCGATTTATAGCGTATCGGTATTTTTTTTATAGCGTATCCGGGCATGCCTGGCTAGAACACTGGTGTTATGCGAATCTACTTAGATTCGCGTTGTTAATGTTGGGCGCGAATCTTCGCGCGAATCGAAAAGTCATGGAAAGTCATGGAATACTTGTTGTAAAGGTCATGGAAAGTCATGGAATTATCCAAGTAAAAAAGTGTACGAACCCTGCAATAGATAATTGGCATAAGTGGACCGCCCACCAACATAGGGGCTGGTTAGCTCAGTTGGTAGAGCACTCAGTTGGTAGAGCACTCGTACGGTATATACTGTACACTGAACAAAATTATAAACGCCCCATGTGGCACTTTGAAACTTTTATTATCCTTAGGGGTTGCAAAATCATACAAAATTCATTTTGTTGTTCAATATGCTACAGATTACTGTCTGTTAGAACACGATAGTGGCGTCTGGCAATCATGGACATGCATGTGGACACGGTGGGGGTCAGGTTGAAACAAATCACCACTCAATATCTTGTGTGTCCACCATTTGCGTCCCGTAGAGCGACACATCTTCTTCGCATCGAGTTGAAAAGGTTGACGATTGTGGCCTGTGGAATGTTATTCCACTCCTCCTCGAGGGCTACACGGAGCTGAGGGATGTTATCCGGAACTGGAACACGATCGCGGACACGTCAGTCGAGAACATCCCATAGGTGCTCTATGGGTGACATGTCCGGCGAATATGCAGGCCAGTCAAGAACTGGAATGTGTTCTGCTTCCAGGAGCTGCATACAGATTCCGGCAACATGAGGTCGGGCATTGTCTTGCTGGAAGGTGACGTCATGTTGGCGGACGAACGGCACAACAATTGGTGTGAGAATCTCATCCCGATATCTTTGCCCATTCAAGTTTCCCTCAATGAAGTGCAAGAGAGTTCTTTGCCCACTCGTTATGCCTGCCCACACCATGACACCACCACCTCCATAGGCGATTCTGCGAATAACATTTGCGTCAGCAAACCGTTCACCCGCACGTCGCCATACACGCTGTCTTCCATCTGCGCGATACAACTGGAACCGTGATTCGTCCGTGAACATCACTCTTCGGATGTGTGCATTTGCCCATGCAAGTCTGTTCCGACGCCGAACAGCGGTTAGATCCAGGCCACGATTAGGACGACGAGCGTGTAGGTTTGCTTCTCTCAGACGGTTCCGGACAGTTTGTGGTGTGATGCGTCTGTTGTGCTGGCCAACTGTTTCATCTGCTGTGCGTGTTGCTGGTCTGAGACGATCACGCAGGTGGAGGAGCCGGATGTGAAGATCTTGTGCTCGGGTGGTCACACGTGGACGACGGGGGTGAGGTCGATTTGCTGTACTGCCAGTCTGTCTGAAACGAACTCTCAAACGACCGATCGTCCGATAGTGAACATTCAGCTGTGCAGCAACCGCTCTGGTGGACATCCCTGCATCCAGCATGCCAATGGCGACTTCTGGCATGGCGACTTCTGATGAAATTTGACATTTTGAGGTGGCCTTTTATTGTCCCCAGTATAAGGAGTGTCTGAGTACTGGTCACGCTGTTTGAGCAGCGTCTGGACATGCCACACCTGTGTTGTGGGTGGAATCACTGCATCACTGAGCAATTGCTCACTGGCAGAGATGGACACAAATGTTGTTTACAAATCAAGACAAATAACCATTTTGTACAATTATAAGACAATATCAGCTCATTTAGGGTCGCCCATTACATGTTACATAAATAATTTACATGGGGCGTTTAGATTTTTGCTCAGTGTATATATATATATATTATATATATATATATATAGGACAGTTAATGGGAGAGAAACCTTTTGTAAATTTGTATAAAATCTGTGAAAATTCCCCCCCCCCCATTTTGTTCCTCCTGTATGTTTCTCACCACATAACTCATGTTGAAATAATTGAAATTGATTCAATACATTTAGACAGGGAGGACAATAAGATTTTGGGTGTTCAGTACGGGCCTGCCCACCCCTTTTCTAACTTACTGTGACCATAGAGTGACACTTTATATTAATGAAGTAATTGCTTTGCATTCAATATTTGCATTATGTACAGGCTACATTGGATACATCCACACTGCAGAAAGAAGACGGAGCTACAGGTGGAGTCAGTAGTGGTGACAGTGGAATCCTACAAACACGGACGTATGACTTAAATATAACCTATGATAAATACTACCAAACACCAAGGCTGTGGCTCTATGGTTATGATGAGGTACATACATTTGTACATGTAATACAGTACAAATATGTAACACTGCTATAATGTTGTCCACACAAAATGCTCAAAGTAGTTATTGTTAATTACATGTATACTTATTCATGGCTACAATTTTCAAACACAAAATGGGAGCCAATGGCTGTTTGGTATGACCAAATGTTTGTTATAGTGGCGTTAACGCCAGTATAGAACAACGTTGTTCTACACTCAAGTTTATAAAGTTTTGGTGTTTTTTTGGAAGTTTTTTAATTGAATGTATGATACCCATGGTTAAACATTTGGATTCCAATATTGTAATACATGATCGTGTTTAACTCGTCTTTTGCTGAATTTTAATCCCATACCATCATCGAAAAACATGAAATCATAATCAAAAAGGAAATAAATAATATGAGCCTTATATCTAATCGAGAGTTGAGGATTTCATTGATATACAGTGTGTAGACCACATACAGTACAAGACCTATGATCCATCATACACTTCATCTTATGTTAGACTAGTCAGTGCTTTGTTTCTAAGCCAAGCTAAATATACATGTAGTTACTCCCATTTTGCTGGTATGTAATGTCTTGAAATTTATTTGACTGAATTTGGAAACAATTTTGAATGAATATAAAAGCGGTTGAATGGGAACATATTCTACATATACATGTAGGTATGTGAAAAGGAAATATTTGAGTAAAGTAGACCATCCATACACAAAGTTATACCTAGTTCATTCAGTAACCATCACAGACTTTGATACTGCATGAGTAAACTTAGTCTATATTAATGATATTCATTCAAATACTGCTGTATTGTATGTGTTTAGAACCGTAAACCATTGACTGTTGAGCAGATGTATGAGGATATAAGCCAAGATCATGTCAAGAAGACAGTCACAGTGGAATCTCATCCTCATCTACCACAAACAATGTGCTCTGTCCATCCATGCAGGTAACATCTTATCTTTTCATAAACACTCATTTGTCCTAAGTGTGCACCTACACTAAGTGTGCCAGTAGTGGGGTTGTCATTAAGTTATTTGAGCCAAGGCTCAAGTAATTATAGTCTCAAGTCCTTAGGGTCAAGTTTCAAGTCAAGTCTCAAGTCTTTGAGGTCAAGTCTCGGAGGTGAAGTCAGCACAAAATCGATGTTACCTCCATAATATCTGGAATCTTGACTGTAGTAGAATGTCTTAGTAACTCCCGTTACTATATACGAGGCTGATTTCTTGTGGTGTCGCCCGACTACTGAGTGGCAAATAGCACCCTCCGACGGTAGTGGCTAATAAAGGTATCGCCTCCCGGCAACCCATCAAACATCCGCCCCATTATAGGCATCTATAAAATGAAATTGTCCCATTTACAGATTAAGCAATAAGATGGATTTCATAACATCATTAACCCTAACCACCCCATATCCTGCAAAATCCTCCAAGGGGCACTTTTTTGGAAAACTTCAGCACTGTACTTTCACCTCTTCAAATGGGACAAAATTACTACCTGACAAGAAGTACAGGCCATAAGTGCTGAATATGAAAGATCAACAAAAATGCACGGTGCATTTTGAAGATAAGGCCATGTTGCCAAAAGTGCACTGATGGATTTTGGAGGATTCAGGAACGTTCCTAGCCAGAATACCTAGGGGGTTAGGGTTAAAGATCCATAAAGAAAATTATCAAAATCTCACAATCTACGTAAAATAATGGCCTAGACTCTACGGCTAAGGAAGATCTTTTGGTGAATTAAATATATCCAGCAATAAGGGCGAGGCCCTGTAAAATACACATGTATTGCAAATCTAAGCAATCAAGAACGCGATAATACAATATAAAACTTCAACTTACGGTTCATCATCAGCTAGATGATCGCAGAAGCAACCGGAAACAATTATGGGCAAAATTGCCTAACAAACGCGCAGCAAACGCTGCCCGGCGTCTTGGTCATCGGTCTTATTTCAAAATTCCCACTACATTTCTCCGTCACTCACTCAACCATATCGCGTTGCACAAAAATTACGTCCTTATTTACCTATATAAAAAGAACTGCTGAACCACGGCTATAAATATAAAGGATATGCAAATTAGATATGGACAAAGAGGAACTGCTGGACGAACAGACAAATAGACTTGACAGAGTCTAACACTTGGTTTCTCTCAATTCTCTGAAAGGCACAAACAATTTTTATTATAAAACGGGAAAATCAACAGTGATTCTGACACTAATGGACATTGTGTTGTCTTGGAAGTTGTCATTAACTGAATCATGGAGTAATTTATTGTTTTAAGAACTAAATGTCTAATCAAGTAATATTTCAACAGTCATTGTCAACAAGTCAGTTCAGTCAAGTCAACAGTCACAAAATGACTGGTGACACATTTGGTCTCCTGTTTTAAGTCATTATTTTCTGTTGGTCATACATGCATTGTTTATTATTCAGTTTTTATTCAGACCAGCAAAGAAATGGACTGAAGTTTATTTCAAGATTAATTAATATTGCATGGGGAGGTATTTACCACCAAAACTCGAATTGACTAAAACAGGCATTTTGTAGAATACATGATTAAAGAAAGAACTGACCTGTGTCCCTCATTCTAAATGTAATGCAGACTATACCACATGATGTTTTATTAATAACATTTGATGTATCTAGGCATGCTGATGTGATGAAGAAGATCATTCATACTGTAGCAGATGGCGGAGGGGAGCTAGGTGTGCACTTGTATCCTTTGCAAATGTTAATCCAATATTTCTTATATATGTTGATTAGAATGTTTCAGTATTTATCAAGCCTGTGATTTCTCTTGGATTTTTTATTCTTTATAAATTGGCAATGCCTCCTGATGGGGCTTGACATTAACGACCGTGTGCAACAAATGCTTTTTCTCCCAATTGAAAATATATTTTGGAGAAATAAAATACAAAGAAGGTTGTTTCAGTACCCAAGCTATCAATCAACTACTTGTAAGAAGATTTCTCTTTCTTTAAACATGTTATTTTGTCATTTTTTTGTATGGTTGTCACAATTGCTCCTTAACTTAGCTGACCAGATACCTTTTAATCTTCCTAAAGTTTGTCCAAGCAGTGATTCCAACCATTGAGTATGACTATACTCGTCACTTCACCATGTGATTATCAGTAGTATATTAAATGCAAATCATCTACATTGCCTTGTATGCAGTCTTACAATGAGAATTTACCCAAGAGGAAGGCTATAGAATGTTATCACAGTCAAGCCATCTTGGTTTTCATTCAATCAGTGTAACTAATTCAAGGCTTGAAAGGACAATAGTCTGATCACTTTTATGCTTTGCGAATTAACCCTGTAATCATGGGTGCATGCTCACAGATAAATTGTATACACATGAGTGTACATGTACCATCACAATTTATTTATTTTGTCTTCATGTACTTTTGAACCTGAATTCCTGCCTGCCTCCCCCCCCCAAAAGGAAAATAATAAAAATAATAGGAATGACTAAATTAAGTAAATAAACGGGGTTTATACACCGTGCATCCCTGCAATCGGCTCAGCACCCTATGCCAAAACAACTTAAACTCACGCAGAAATAAATTTGAAAAAAATCGGAGGGTTCATACAATCTGAATAAAGCATGGAGGCGCCAGGTGTATAATTGTATATAATTGTATACACATGTATACACATGGTAGTGGTGGGAGTTACCGGTTAGTTTTCTAACTGTTTAACCAAATTGTTCATGGTCGGTTAACCGGTTAACCAAAAGTCATCACCTGATGGCCACACATTAGATTGTCGGCAAATGGCACAATGTGTATAAACAAAAAAACATCAATAAACTTCCCATACTGATTGTTCAGTAACCAATGCGGCAAAAAGAATGTCTACAACAATAAAAATGGGTGGCAAATTCTTCCCGAGTTGTTGGTAGTATTTTTTAAATATTTTTTTTGGTTACCCGGTTAGCAAATTCATTAGTGCAGTTTCAGTCGATTAACAGGTAATCGGTTAACCTTCCCAACACTAGAATCTGGCTAAAATGTCTTCAGCGTGATAAAGGTTTATAACTTAAAGATGCTTGCAGCTCTCTTGAATTATCAATTGTGTTTTGTTGTTATCTACATGTTATGCAATCGTGTGCTGCCATGCTGTAAGTATTTATTAAATGTACAGCTAAAAGTATTTTATTGTGACGAATTTTTCAAAGTTATCAAAAACATTCTCTTTTGAAGATGCCATTTAAATTCCTTAGTTAACAAGCCCCTGAATGTTTTTGTAAGCATACTATGAAGAGTCAAGAGTTGATGGTGTCATATTGACTAATTTGATTTTATTCATCATTTAGATGGAATATTATCCATTAAATAACGATGTGACATAAGAAGACAAGATGTTAGGCCCCAAATAGCTGTTGCACACTACTGGTAATTTTCCATACAATATGAATTGAAAGCATACTTGTTGTATGATAAAAACAGTTGAAATATATCTGTCTGAGGTTTCCTTTGGTTTTTAAAAACTGAATTGTTCTCATCATAAACTAGTTAGAATACTACAAAATACAAATATGAATGCATTTCATTATTTTCACAACACAATGTAATGAGCTGAAATGTTATCAGTTTGTTTACTAAATGTTAACATTGAGTAAGCATACTCGTAGAAACATTTTTGTCAACATTACCATTTTAATTAATTATAAAAATATAAAAGAAATGTATAGAAATCAATGTACATGTGTGTGTATGGAAGTATCTGCACATTATTGGTCCTTATTATTCATTTTACTTACCAATATTTGTCCAGCTTGTTTAATTGCCTATTATGGAGCTTATGTTTAAAATTTTCAAAATGGGTGTGCTGAAGATGAATACACTTCACAAAGTTAAAGACCATTAAAACATCTTAAGGATATTAAATTGCCAATTTTGACAGGACGTTATTTGTTTTATTAGCAAAGTATATACATGTATCAGAATGTGTAAAGGGTATGTGTGTTTCTAACTGATATAACTGGACCCAACCTAGTGACAGCTCATCATGTTTCACACATGGTTACAATGAATGCTTCCACACTATGCCAACATTATCACTTATTATCTAATGACATAAAGGGAAGGTGCCACGTTGGTAATTACCACATTATCAAATTAACAATTCATTTATGTTAGAGCTTACTTGGTATTAAGTTTGTACATTTGTACAAGTATCAATCATCCTGACAAATGTTTCACTCTAAAGTGCTTTCATTTTACAGAAAAAAAAGAATTTACAAAGTTGCCGTCCGGCAAATATTAAAAAAATAATAACATTAAAAACAAACAAAATTGCATATGTTTATCGTCGTTTTCTCAATAACGTGAGCACTTGTGATGAAACTTTCACCCGTTAGTTTTATGATTATATATATATATATATATATATATATATATATATATATATATATATATATATATATATATATATATATATATATATATATATTTTTTTTTTTAACGAGAGGGTTAAAATGCACATTATATTAACAAATAACAATTGTTATATCTCCCCTTTAAAAATAGAATATTACAGGACCATTCTTAGAAATTGCTAAGTATATAAAATTGTTGATACAAAATATTTAGGAAGTTAATGAGTATACACTGCAGTAATTAGTTACTAGTATGATCAGAGATAGGAGCAAAGTTTTTACGGAATTAATTTGTAAATATTTATTGAAGAATCGTTCTTTAAGTTCTATTGGCATTTGTGAACAATGAATAATTGTATCAATAAAAGCTGACGAATAAGCAGAAGTTAACTCGTGTGTCAGGTTATAATATTGTATACATGTGCCATCTAATTAGTAATCAAAGGACCTCCTTGACGTTTGCTGTTACCTAAAAATCTTAACAAAATCAATTTTTTTTTTGCAACATGTGTCTTGTTATTTTAACTTGAACAATGCGAACAGTTTTATAAAATTGTTACCGTGCATCCTATTCCGTTGTAATGCGATTGAAATCGCTTACGCAGCTGTCGCATGACAACAATGTGCGTCTTCCAGAAATGATTACAACGGGCGGGCACCCGCGCTGGTATTTTGGTAAAAGGGGAGGGGCGGGGATAGGGTTGCAAAAGAATCCTCTTTTTTTGAGTGGATTTAGAGGGAGCAGGATTGCGGTTTTTTCGCTATGATACGGTAAATAATTTTAACAAAAATAACACATGATCTTATGTGATGAAATGGTAGTTTAATATAAAATAATGAATATATTAGATTATAATGTATAAGAACTAGCAGTGTAGTACAATATTATATAAAACTGGCAATGGTGGCAATTTGATTATGTCTTCCTTTTATTTAAAAGAGATATAATGTGTATTAGTTTGTACATTGTTTGGTCCTGTTATGATTCGAATGGAATGCATGTTTACAATTCAGAGTGTCTATTTTTGTAAAATGCTTGCATACATGATTTGTCTTATTGCCAGGAGATGTGAGCGTCACAATTTCATTTCATTTCATTTCATTTATCATTTCTGGTAATGAAACCAAGGGATGCCTCAGAAAAGCGCACTTAAGCACTGTAAGCTCGAAAGCCTGAGGAAACCTTTAAACAAGAGCGCTTGCAATGTGAACCAGAAACACCGGGGTAAACCCCTTACACTTCCACGATAAGTGTTCTGGGTTCTTTTACGTGCATTACTTAATCTAGTACACGGGACCTACGGCTTAACGTCCCATCCGAAGGACGAAGCAATTATGGTTAAGTATCTTGCTCAAGGACACAAGTGTCACGACCGGGGCTCGAACCCACACCCTGCTGCCGGCAACACCAGAACTTGAGTTCGGTGCGCTAGACCGCTCGGCCACGACACTCCACAGTGAATTTAGCACGAACGGGTTTTAGCTTGGTTTTATATATCAGCTGTTCTATCTTGTATTTAAGTATTCGTTGGTGCAAATGCATTAATTGCATAATTGTTAGATTTATTAAATTTTGGTATAAATAATTGACGAAGGATTATTCAGTTTACGTTTGAAATCCGCCTGGTCGAGCCGGAGGCCGAGGGTATTCGACCATGTGGTGGACACTTGATGGCGCTGTCACTTTCCTACGGCTCAGTGCTCTGTCTAGGGCCAGGGTAGCCTGAAGATCTGACGTCACGCTTTGAGCTACAATTGAATCACGGCCAAAATACTTGGGACGCGTGACAATAAACATACTTCCCCTGCCCCCCCCCCCCCCCCTGCTTCAATGTATTGTCCCTGAGACAAAGACAAAGACTGCAGTTTGTCCGCGTCTGGTCACGGCTTCATTGATAAACTAAGAGAAAATTTAGACAATCCCAGCCAAAATAGTTGACACGGGACAATAAACATCTCCCATGTCCCCCACATCCCGCTCCCCCGCTCCCCCGCTCCCCCGCTCCCCCGCTCCCCCCACCAATGTTGTTATCTCCAGCCGGAGAACAGACCGCGCAATGAGAGCCAACATTGTCTAGGGGCAGGGGGGTCCCAGCGAAATTTGGCCGGGATTGTAGAGGCGCGTGAATTACACCAGATCCTGGCCGTGCAGCCGCCATATTTTTCTTGATGCTGAACTTTGACCTTGGTTGGTAGCTAGCGCGCAAGCCTCGAAGCGTGACGTCAGATCTTCAGCACAACACGTTAACGTATCCAATGAAATCCTTTGAGTGGTACGCCTGGAGCCTGTCTATATCCTTGATATAGACACCAAGCCTTTCTGGAGGTACACCAAGACCAGGCGTCAGGGATAATGTTGGCGTTGCTCCATGAGATTAAATGGACCATGATAAATGACAGCGTGTCAAAGGCAGAAATCCTCGCTGCACAGTTCAAGTTTATATACACATGACAATAATAACCAGCACCCGGAAGAAAACAGGAACATAAACCAACCAATCCCGCACGTGTGTGTCTACCCGACTGGTGTAGCCAAACTATTGAAAAACTTAAGTCCGCTAAAGCATGTGGACCTAACAACATCTCCAACACCGTACTGAAAAACTGTGCTGACAACATTGCACCAGGCCTTGCAGCAATCTACCAAAGTTCCCTTGACTCTGGCATCCTACCAGCTGATTGGCTAAACGCCAACATTTTCTGTGTTTTTAAGAAAGGAGACAAGCATTTGGCTGAGAACTACCGACCAATTTCCTTAACATCCGTTTTATGTAAACATTTGGAACACATTATCTATGGGCACATC
This sequence comes from Zoroaster sp. YZ-2022, assembly GCA_029582265.1. Taxonomy (NCBI): domain Eukaryota; kingdom Metazoa; phylum Echinodermata; class Asteroidea; order Forcipulatida; family Zoroasteridae; genus Zoroaster; species Zoroaster sp. YZ-2022. Next base: position 6,706,706 of record CM055829.1, read on the forward strand.
ATGGCATACTTTGAAAACCACAAAATCCTCACGCACCTAAACCATGGATTCCGCAGGGGCTACTCATGAGAAACACAACTGATCATCACACTACATGACCTACTCAAATCATTTGATGACAAAAAGCAAGTCGACATAGTTATACTTGACTTTAGTAAAGCCTTCGACACTATACCTCACAGTAAACTTCTTCACAAGCTTCACTGTTATGGCATTCGTGGCCCACTTCACCAGTGGTTAACCAACTTCCTAACCCGACGTAAAATGAAAGTTGTATTAAAAGGAGTATCATCAATGGAAGTGCCAGTAATTTCTGGAGTTCCACAAGGAACAATATTAGGGCCCCCATTATTCCTGTGCCACATCAACGATCTCCTTGACAGCGTAAGATCTCAAGTGCGGCTGTTTGCGGCTGCCTCTTGTATCGACAAATCAGCACTGCAAAAGACCACACCATCTTACAACAAGACATCACAAATCTTGAATTATAGGCTAAACAGTGGGGAATGCGCTTCAATACCGGCAAATGTAATTTATTCTTAGCATCAGAAATAAAAAGCCACACTTCTATACCCTAGATAACACAATCCTCCATCAAACACCTAGCAACCCTTATTTGGGAATACACATTGCAGAAGATCTCAAATGGAATTCGCACATATCCAACATATCCAAGAGCCAGCTCCACACTAGGATTTCTACGCAGGAATCTGAGAGGCTGTCCAACCAGCTGCAAACGCACTGCCTACTTAGCTCTTGCATGACCAACCCTGGAGTATCATTATGGAGCAGTGGTGTGGTATTCAACAACGTGCTGCACGCTTCATCACAGGAGACTATAGCTCACGGGAACCTGGATGTATCATGAAAATGCTCCGAAACCTGCAATTACCATCCCTTCAGGATAGACGGAAGCAGTTACGTCTTACATTCATGTACAAGGTGGTTGAGGGGTTGGTATAGTTGGTACCACCCATTCCATCGCAACTTTACTTTACACCCCCAAAACCAGGCAGGCGCATTCGACCTAGTTCACTCTTCAATTAATTATCAACTCCCCTAATCGAAAGTTCAATAGCAAATAACACCAAGTGAGGGCAGAGTTGGTTGATTAGCCCTATATGCGCTGTAATGGCAGCAATTGAGCTGTATACTCCCCAGGGAGCTGAGATGGTTTCAGGAATGATTTATGAGCCTTATGAACCTTATGAGCAGGGGTAATAATATAATGCGCCTTGAGCACCACTCAGTTGGTGGATACGTGCGCTATATAAGTCCACACATTATTATTATTATTATTATTATTAATCTCAATAACACACTTCTCTATTTGGTCTACTGCGGATTGCTCATCTCCAGGCAGTTTTGGGTTAAATGACAAATACAGTTGAGTGTCATCAGCATAAAGATGGACTTGCAAATTGTATCCGTGAGCTATGTTGGTGATGGGGCCAGTATATATTATGAAGAATAGGGGTCCGAGTATAGATCCTTGTGGTACACCATACAAAAGTGGAATATCCGAAGATAATGTACCATTTATGCAGACAGATTGATTCCTGTTGTGTAAATATGACCAAATCCTTCATGGTTTCCAACAACTCAAGCTGCACCTTTCCAATCACAGCATGTGAAGTGTTCATTGGACCATTAAATGCCAATGTTCTCCTACAAAGAAACAAAGAAACAAAGAATAAAATTGAACTAAATACACATACAAGTAATTTTTGTGAAAGATATGTTTTGTTATACCCTGCTTGGGGAGGTCCCCCAATTTCTCTGTATCTCACTGTCATGGTAGTCAAAGATTTGTTGTTCAAACTATCCAGAAACACATAGAAAACTTTGTTTTAACCAAGAGGTTTTGATCTCCTCTGGGATAAAACTGTAAATGTTAAATCAAATTACAATGAAAAATGTAAAAAATGGGATTTGTTGTGTAGCAGATTTATTTATGCCAAAATGTTTAAAGAAAAGGCATCAACGACGGAGCTGACAATAGAACAAACATTTACATGTTTTGTAATCATGGATACATGTGTAATGTGTAACAAAAAAAAACTACTTTTAAAATGATTATCCTCATTCAGCATAAACAATAAAATATAACAAAGAAAATATAAACACAAAAATGTACCAGTGGTTAGGAAGGTATGAACCCGTAGTCTTACCTGACATCAGGTAGTACATCCTGTAGTACAAGCAAACATCAACAGGTGAAATAATAATTCTAATAAAAACAATGAAGAAAACAATGCAAACTAATTAGTAGTGTAAGTACAAACTGTAAAATATAAAATTATCAAGTTATGAAAAAAATTGTAACAAAACAGACCATTTGTTTTGAATAAAAAAATGATATGTTGAAGTAGACTCGTCAATACCTACCCTTGTTCATCTTACTAATGTACCCATAGCTATGGTACAGTATTATATGTACAACCTTGTACATAACATTGTCAAAGGCATCCCTGTTGCTTTTTGTTTTGGCACCTGACCTTGTTTTTCTTTACAAAACGACTGAATTGCCAGTGATGTTTTCAAATACTGAATCAGTACTAAACATTAAAAGGTGAAAAATTCTAACAAAACAAAAACACACATAGTAGATTCAGAAATGTAACATGAAAATTGTTAAAATAAATTATGAACAAATTAAAACAAAATAAATAATAGTTTATTTTATAATCACACACACATCCATGTCATTTGATTGGTAGAATACACAATTTTGTTTTTGTTTTGGTGTTGGGCATACAATATTTGACTGATGGACACCCATACCCAATGAGTTCATGTAGTATCAAGTGACATAATCTTATGTGTGATTTATATTTAACCAAATACTGATTGCCTTTCTCTCGTACAACTGGAGGAATATGTCACTCTGTAAATTTTGCGCTGTTCCAATTGGTTTTTCCTTGTGAACTAAGGATAATTTTATCTTGTGATGTGTCCTTGTGATGTATTCTGTAGCACTTAGTACATTTACTACATTACCTGAGAATTTGGTCTGTATTTTTCACAATTCTGAAGACATCCTCTCTGGGTTTGATAAGTCCTCCACGATCTTTCCTCATTGTTAATAAGTTTGAATGTGATACTGTTGGGGTTGTGCTGTATGTATGATCCGATGCCAATGATGGAGCATTTTTGTGGAGTGCTAAGCAGCATTGAGTGCATTTGCAGTCTTTGATGATGTTTCGGGATATATATCCTGCCATGTAGTGAAGAATATGATCATGAAACTCAGATGGCTCACTAAGGACCTTTGCAAACTTCTGCATGTTTTGATTTGTGTGATGGATACTTGTTTGAAGAGGTTATTCAGAGGCTCTTCAAATGTGACATTAGCATTCTTGGAAGGAACAACAATAATAATAATAATAATAATGTATAGATTTATATAGCGCACGTATCCACCAACTAAGTGGCGCTCAAGGCGCATTATATTATTATCCCTGCTCATAAGGCTCATAAAGCTCATAAATCATTCCTGAAACCATCTCAGCTCCCTGGGGAGTATACAGCTCAATTGCTGCCATTTCTAGCGCATAGAGAGCAAACCATCTCTGCCTTCACAGGTACCCATTTAACCCCTGGGTGGAGAGAAGCAATTATGGTTAAGTGTCTTGCTCAAGGACACAGGTGTCACGGCCGGGGCTCGAACCCACACTCTGCTGCTGGCAACACCAGAACTTGAGTTCAGTGCGCTAGACCACTCGGCCACGACAATCCACTTTTCGTGCATTATACAACACACGGGACCTACGGCTTTACGTCCCATCCGAAGGACGAAGCAATTATGGTTAAGTACCTTGCTCAAGGATACAAGTGTCACGACCGGGGCTCGAACCCACACCCTGCTGCTGGCAACACCAGAACTTGAGTTCGGTGCGCTAGACCGCTCGGCCACGACACTCCATAGAGTTCTTCTGAAGGATAGCTCGAAGTGCCCATTTAAACTGCAGACAATTTGGATTATTATTCCAACCCCCTCTCCGACAAACTGTACTGAAAAACATCTCTATGTGATCCTGTGACATCTTGAAGGTACGGACATATTTGAATGGCAGTGGCCTAGTCAGGAGATGATGGCAGATTGCAAGAACTGAGTCAATTGTGACCAAGAACCCAACCCAAGCTGTCTTCCTTTTACCCATGGTCAAGCGTTGTCCACTTGCATCTGTAAGAGCTTCCAAGTATTTCTTGGTGTCCTCCAACCATCTCTTCCTGCTGTCCAGGTTGAACTTATTCATTGGGTGCTTGAAGTCCTTAGCAGATGGGGTTTTGGAATTCATGAAGTCAAACAATCTATCAACACGTCTTATGAACTCTGTGGTTTGTTGACTCCCACTGAACTGGGGCATTTTTAGATCATCTCTGAGAAAGTCAATGGCATCAGCTACTGATGAACTTAGTACTTGAACAGCAAGTTTCATATTCATCTTATGTTGCTGCCACAAAATGTGTTTGGCTTTTAGTTTGTTTGCCAAGTTTAAGTTGTCTGTCTGTTGAATTTCATGCAGTTTTTCTATATAATGCCACGATATGGTATTTCCATTATGCAATATTGTACCCTTGGTTGAAAGGCAATTTCTGACAAGCTTGATGAGATGACAAGCATAAAATATGAAGTGTACTTTTTCACTGCATTCCACAGGATGTGGGAAGTATGGCCGAATGGACCCGGGTATGAGGGAACAGCCTAACCTGGATGCAGTTGTCTGATTAGCATATGTCCCATCACATACTACTCCATGCACTTTCAATCCAGCATCTGTCAATGCACAGACAAGCTGCTTAATAATCCCAGCTTGAACATCACCAGATAAATGATCGGCTAGATAGTATGCCACAGGTAACTTCCAATGACCAGTGAGACCAACAACCAGAGTTGTTGACTCGAGTCGGTGACTCGGACTCGAGTCCGACTCGAGTCGCCAATTTTTGTGACTTGCGACTTGACTTGACTTGGACAAAAATGACTTGGGACTTGACTTGACTTGGACAAAAATGACTTGTGACTTGACTTGACTTGAGTAAATTTGACTTGACGACATTGCAAGTCATCATGTATTTTAGGTTGTTTTATTACATGTATTTTTCTGGTCAATCCGGCCACGGCAGCCGAATACTTTTGTGACGGGAAAAAATGCCGTCGCGAATTTTATATCTATACGTAATACATAATAATAGTGTATACTGTACACGTATGTGCCTTGTACTGTAAAGTGTACGCTACATGTCTAGTCTTCAACACAATCCGTCGTAGTGGAAGAAGTGGCTATTACTGGTAAAGGCATTGCATTAATATTCAAAATAATGTATACAAACGGCTGGAACGAGGTTATAGCGACATTGTTAATTGTATTAAGAATTTGTAAAGTGTTGAACAAATTATCGCAAATTTTTCGTAAAACAAAACCGAATAGCTATTTTGACTCAAATTATGTTTATTATGTGTGTAATCATTAAAGGGTACATGTTTTTTTATTTTATGTTTTACTCCGTAAAAAGGGAATTTTAAAATATTTTACGAACGTAATTTTTAAATTCTCCTTACATCACCTATGCAAGCGTTGTCAGAGTTGTCAACACAGAATCAGTAAGGATTTCATGCACAACGTTGTAATACACTGGATCCGAGTCCGTGATTTTAACAAATGTATTGTTTGTGACAATTAACAGCGACCGAATAACTAAGAAGCAGCAATTACTAGTTTTTGGGGCGTATACAAAATTTATCTTCTTCCAAATTACCAAATTCCGAGGCCCATATAAGAGTGTAAATTACCATCCGTCGGTTTCCGTCCTGGGAGAAAAATGAATTGTCCTGCGTGTAACAGCTTCAACCGCCTGCAAATTTTCGTACAACTATTGAAATGAACCACTCTAAATACATGTTACCTACGCTAGATTGATAATTTTCAGATTTAAAAAAATTAAAACCTCAATCGCTTCTTTCTATACTTTCCACACAACCCCCATAATTTCTGGACCGAATTGATGAAAAAATACCTGGTTCCCTGTTTTGTAAATAACATTGAATTCAGATGTGGACACCAACAAAAACAATGACGCACTACACAATTTGTGAAGCGTTCAAACGTCATACTTGGATTTGTTTGTGAGTTTCTGGTCTTCAATAGTCATTTATTTACCTCCCATCATGTTATCACTGTTTTCATTTATTTTATTCAATCAGCAACTTATATTAATGAAGTAAAATACGTCTAAACATCTTCAATAAAGTGTCAATCTTTAGGCCTACAGTGTACATTTGAGCCTATACGTTTCACCATACATTTCCCTTCACATGTACTGCACGATACACGGTACACGTGTGTGCGTTTGTATAGTTTTCTAGAAAATATTGCCCGATGATTACAGCGAGGTTTCGCGGCTAATTCGAGATAAATGTGTCAATTATGTATATCCTATAAACAACAAATGACAAACACTGGATTTGTTCTCACTGCCAAGACAGGGAACATGACAAACAGAACATTATTATAGGCAAAAAAAAAAAAAAAAGTCTCCGGTTTCTGGTGATCTCCGTGCGCGTGGCCTCAGCTAGACCTGCACGTCGGCATTTTATTTTATTATTTTTTGCTATGAAACGATGTCCAATCGCAGCCACACTTTTTCACATAGGGGTATAAACGTTTGGCTGATTTGTGAGTCCTCTCTTAGCCACCATACTTTGTATAATGGGAAATTTGGTCCCCGCCTACACATGTAATTTTTTTTTAAACAAAACAAACAAAAAACAAAATCGCGTCACCGCACTAATTTTGAAACTGGAGACTTTTTTAGCCTTATTCGGGACGATAAATGACTTGTGACTTGACTTGACTTGAGAAAATTTGACTTGTGACTTGACTTGACTTGGGAAAATTTGACTTGTGACTTGACTTGACTTGGGAAAATTTGACTTGTGACTTGACTTGACTTGAGAAAATTTGACTTGTGACTTGACTTGACTTGAGAAAAAATGACTTGGTTACAACACTGCCAACAACCATAATACAAGAGCCTCTGTAGCAAGGTTATCACTACATGAAGGCTGAAATTGTCCACAGTCAACAAACCCTGCATAGCCACCACTTTGGGGGTCGTACTTTACTTCCTTCTTCAGTGCCATTGCATCAAGAATAAGCACAGTGTTTTGTCAGAGCATTTTCCTTGACCATCTGTTTAAAATAGTTCATTACTTCGGTGAGAAATCCTGGTTGACAACTGATGCTGGAACTCCATTTACGAATAGTAGCTGGGTGGGGAAGATGTAAATATTCTCGTAAGAACTCATACGCCAGAGCACTGTAAAATTGCAGAGTAACAGCAAACTGAGTTGATCGGAGTACCTTAGACCATGCTTATATGTACCTTGTGCTTCCAATTCATTTTCTATCACTGTAAAAGTCTTTTCTCCAAAATTCAAATGTAAGAGGTCAAGCTGCCCTTGACTAATCGTGTAAGAGGTCAAGCTGCCCTTGACTAATCATGTAAGAGGTCAAGCTGCCCTTGACTAATCATGTAAGAGGTCAAGCTGCCCTTGACTAATCATGTAAGAGGTCAAGCTGCCCTTGACTAATCGTGTAAGAGGTCAAGCTGCCCTTGACTAATCATGTAAGAGGTCAAGCTGCCCTTGACTAATCGTGTAAGAGGTCAAGCTGCCCTTGACTAATCATGTTTTGGTCTTTCACCGTCTTAAGAAGTTTGGAAATGGTATCATCCCTCCTTTTCAACTTTTGTTTCAGCCCTTTCAGTTCTTTGCGTGCTTCCTGTAATTTCTTCTTGGTTTCTTCAAGTTTTTTCTCTCAAAAATACCAGGGAATGAACTGTATCCATGGTCACAAAACACAAGGTCCGACGGATTCCTCTTTTCTGGTGGTTGAGACACTGAATCGGGGAAGGGTCTTTTTTTAAGTGGGGCGCTCTTTTGCTGTTTTTTCTGTTTATGGGATGGATGCGATGAGAATACTGTTGGGACTGCTTGTTCAAGGAGCTTATGATGGCCCCCTTGATCATCTCTTGGATGAATTCCTACATGAATATGAAAGATGAAAGATCTGTCAGGTAAGAGTATTATACAAACCAAGTTATCAAAATGTAGGCCTTGATCTTAACCACGGCCACCACGGCCATTGTCATGGTGCCCTTTGGCCACAGTGCCCTTTTTGTTAGCCTTGAAATTTTGTTGCACCCAAGTCCAAAGTGGCCGTGCCCTCTCAATACTTAAGGTCGAGGCCTAAATATCTATGGCTAAATATTTCATCTGTGCCATACTGGTACAGTCATGTGTGAGGTGAGAGATAAGACAAAATAATGTTAAAGACGTACACATACTTTTATTATTATTTTTTTAAATTAAAATGAGATAAATAAAACTTTCCCAGGTTGGTTATCTTTATGTATGAAGCTATTAACACCAGGGGGGGAGGATTGGTTCATAGGATCATCCCCCCCATTTTTTCATACGGTAAAAGAAAATAAATAATAAATAAAAATAAGCAAATAATTTTTTTTAAAACAGGGGAACAATTTTATTTGTTTAAATATTGATTTTTTAGTTGTCCGTTTGGGTGTCATGTTTACTATAGCCGTGGGATTCTGATTGGTTGTACGCTGCAGTACTTTGTTGTACATTGTGAATACACATTCGGTGAGAAGCAGTGGTATGTAAAATGGCGGTCCTAGCTTTTATTTAAAAAAATAGGGTCGGTAGTTGTTTGTTGGTATGTTTGAGGTGGATTGAGGTTTGGATATTGATGACGTCATAAGATTATTGATGACGTCATGATGTTTTTTAGTAGATGATCGATGAGATTTTGATTAGATTTTAAATGTAAAAAAAGATATCGATAATGAGACTTAAAAAACTGAAAAAAGGATTAAATTTTGTGTAATTTTATAGTAAAGACGACGATGACGACAAAGTATTTATCGAAAGCAATTATTCCGTGCCAATGGCTTTTAGTAGGGAAAACGAACAAGTGTTGTATACCTAGTGTTGGTGGTGATGTGTATTGCGCGCAACATCAGTGGCGCGTTCGACACGGAAGAAGTATACCAGTTCCATGTCGAAGATGTAAAAATGGTACAAAAGCAAAGATAAAATTATGTACGAAATGCGGTAATGTATTAGAATTAAATTTTTTAAAGTACGTAGAAAGAAAAACTAGACGAAATTATAATTTAGTGATGAAAGAGTTGGTTGAAAAAACTTTTGAATTTATAGTGTAAAAAAAATTTCTTTTTTGAATTATACGGGGGAGGTCTATCAGGTGTAATTACCCGCTCCGCCGATATTCGCGAAGCGGGTTTTTCATCGTATGATTTTTCTATCGTAAAGTTTACTTTAAATTCAAAAGTTCTTCTATAAGGTCTTTTTTTGTGTTTATCTATATCTTTGTTGACGACGGGTTTGACATCTTTTTGGTCGTTAACGACGACATTTTTAGGTGTAAATTTAGTTCTGATGTTTTCTTTCATTTGCGAGTATTTGTCTCGCTCTTGGCGGATTAAATGAAATTCTTCTTGACTTATAAGACCGTCTTCGATCGCTTTTGAAACGTGGTTGTCGATGGTGTTGAGTTTACTTTCTGCTAAAACTCTAATCGCGTCGTGTTTTTTTAGCTTGTTTTAATAATTTATATTTCGCGTATCTGACGGCAAACGCCATACCACCCAGCCCTAAAGCTAGTCCTTCTAAAACGTATCCGACCGGCGATGCTATAACGCTGGCTATGCTGGCGATTCCAATGGCTCCTGCCCCCATACAGCCCAATTCCGCCATCGTTTCTACGATGGAACAAGTTTTGATGATTTTATTATATTTTTTATAAACGGCCTCGCGCTCGTTTCTCTCTTTTAAAATTTCTTTTTGACTCTCCGAAATATTTTGTAAACGAACCGCGTTCACGTTTACATCTTGGACATTGTCGGAGGTATCCGTAGGCGGTACAATTGGATAAACTCTATTTGTTTCTGTAGAGGTGCTCATTATTCTATTAATAATAAAAGATTAATTTAAAAAAAAAATTGTAAGTGATTCCGGTTTTTATAGAGCCAAAAAAGCTCGTTCGCAATACCGATAATTATAATGGTTGTACCTACCGCCTTACCTAATTCCGCCATCGTTTCTAAGACGGAACAAGTTTTGATGATTTTATTAAATTTTTTATATACGGCTTCGTACTCGTTTCTCTCTTTTAAAATTTCTTTTTGAATGTCGTCGATTTTTTGTAAACGAAACGCTTCATAGCGAATTACATCTTGGACATTGTCGGAGGTATATAGCGGCGCAGACGCTAAGGTTGGATAAATTCTCGTTGTTTTGGTAGAGGCGCTCATTATTCTATTAATAATAAAAGATTAAAATTTTATTATTTTGATAAAGGCAGAATTGGAATTATTTTTATTTTTTATATCGTAACAGATTCGAGTTTCTAGAGATCCAAAAAACTTTGCTTGTACAAATATTTTTCTGTTGTAGTTGCTATTTTCTATTTTGAAGCAAATTCCACATTCTAAATGCTTTGCTTCATCATTATTAAAATAAAATCTACTATCCAAACTTTCTACCAAAAATTCAGGTCCCATCGCAGGGTTTATTTCGCGTTTTAATGCGGATGAATAAAAATTATTTATTACCATAAATAATTTTAGCATAAGTTGAACAGTTTGTTATTACTGCAAAGACATCAAACCCTGGCTGTGCACGACTTATACTAGCCAGCCCATGTGATGTAAAATTCATCACCTAAATTATACGATGTTGCTGGTTGATGAATTTTTATCTCTATCAATATAGCCAGTTTTTTCAAAGACGAGTGGATTGTTAGAGGCACTATCACTAGACGAAATTCGCTCGCTTCTTCGACTAGGTCCGTAAATACTCGCCATATTTTAATATAATATTTTTTATTTTATTTACTGTAAAAACGATGTAACTAAATTTCTAGATTACTACTTTTTATTTTCATATCGAAACAGATTCCGGTGTTTACAGCACCGAAAAAGCTCGCTCGTACAAAGACTTTTTTATCTTGAGTTTTGTAGCAAATTTCGTATTCTAAATGCTGCGATTCTTCGTTGAAAGTAAATTTATTATTACGAGCGGGAGAAGGAATATACGCGTTGTCGAATGCGAAAAAAGACCGTCGACTTTCATAAATTTTACAAAAATTTAACAGTACGTCGGTGATTTATCGAACGTAAAAAAGGGTAGTTTAAACGCACCGTGCCATCCGAGTTTAATGTCAAGTTCTTGGAATAAATTTATCAAAGTTATCGTTTGTTGAATTTCATTCGACTCGATAAATCCGTGACGTTCGTAAATAACCGGATCGTAATTGTTCGATGCGTTATAATTATCGCTGCTAACGATACCGCTTCTTCGACTAGGACCGTAAATACTCGCCATTTATATATATAATAACCATAATTTTTTATTTAATTTCGAGGGTTAAAATAATCGGCATACCGTGATTATTTATCTCTCTACCGAATGAATCTTTAATTTGAAAACTCAATTCGTTTAAAGTACCAGTTTTAAGATTTTTTTGTAACGGATTAGAATATTCTAAGAACGCGCTTTCCCCCAACGATTTATCTTGTAACGGAAAAACGTTTAAAATAGTACAAGGTTTACCGTTGAAAACATTTTCGCAAGTAGAAATTTGATCGCAATGAATGTATATTGTTTTAAAAGGTTGCAAATCGATTTGTTTTCCTTCGTGCTCTCCCATGGCTAGATAATCATTCGCATACCCGAGCAAATTAGCTAATCCCGATGAAAATTTGATTTATCGTTTTTGTTGAGTAATATTTATTATTATTATTTTTATGGTTTATTAAAAAATCTGCTCATTGCAGCCTACCGGCTGAATTACAAAACAGTTTACATTAAAAATATAAAGAATACATACAAATTAAAATTAAGTAAACAGTATGAACCAGATAAAAAATGAATCTAAAAAAGAAACCAGTCAGGTACATACAAGGTACATAAAATATTGCACAGCAAAAAGTACACTCATCATTATTATTATTATTACCATTATTATTATCAAAAGGACATGATAAACCACATTAAAACAAATTATAAAAGATTTGCCGAATTTTTCATCGACGACGAACGTAATCCAAGGCGTGTTTTTTAAGACAATGTCGATAATTTCTTTTATATTATAAACTGTCCGGGTTCGATAAACTCGACCTCTTCTTCTTCCTGCTGTTCATTTCTTTCATTTATCGTACTACGCCATCGCCATATTTTTTCTTTTTTACGCACGTTATAGTAACCGACCCAAATGTTAATGCTATTTAAAGAAATGAAGAGTTTACCATCTCGATTGTCGATTGTATTATTTAATGAGATTGTATTATCTAAATTTTTAATTTCGATCGTATGATGCATTTTATGTTTAAAATTTATAATTTATATTTATCTTATAATAATAAAATGTCGATTCCATTAGCATTTCGGAGCAATTTATCGAAACGGTATCCGCAACGTGGGAATTTTACCCGCACGTTGAAATTTTTAGTGCGAGAGATTTGACGAAAATGAGTTTTTTAATGTAGAACTCTATAATCCATTCGAAAAATACAAGTTACCTCACGTCGATAGCGACATGATTGTAAATCAATGGAAATATGATCCTATAAAGTTTTATCAAAATCAAATAACTTTTGCAACGTGGTGCAGCACGACGGGTTGCGGCGTGAGTTATAAACATTTATTTCATTCGAATATGATGATTCGTAGTTTTTTTAGGTTTCACGTTTATTATCAAATTAGACGAATACTCAAAGAAATGAGTTGTCCCGAACCTTCAAATGCAATTTGGAACGCGTTTGAAAATAATATAGACATTGCTGCGTATAATGAAATATGCAGAGAATTTCACGCATCGTCAGTTTCAAAGTGGAGGCAACACATAGATAAAAACTCGTGAGGTTTAGGCACGGCTTATCATTATGTAAACGATGCGTGGACTGCAGTACCGGGTAAAAACTATATTAATACGCGTTTCTTTAACGGTGAGTATCACAAAAGTGTGATGAAATTTAACAGAGACGACGAATATCAGAATCACGAAGATTTCTATGGTTTTTCAAGAGATCCTACGGTTCACTTAGATTATAAGGATCACATAGATTATATGAGTATCGGTTATATCGAGCAATCTCCTCAAACCGAACGAGGTTGGGTTAAATTTATACTCGAGTCTAAAATTGGCTCAAGGCTTTACGGATATCGGTACAGAACGAATCAACGATTCTATAAGAACGTACGTTTACGCTATATTGGGTGCTCAAGCTCAAGCAAAAACTGGAATTCTTACACCGGGTACCGGTTTAGATGCAAAAAGAGAAGTTATAAATAATATCGATGCTTCGATCGATTCTGAGGTAGATTTACAACATTCTATCGATAGGTATCAAGATTCTCTAAAAGACACTAGATCGCAATTAAACTTTATGCTCGGAGAAAATGTATACCTTATACCATCCGACATGAATTTTCAAATAGCTTCGGTAGATGGATACAATAACAATTTTCAAATCGCAACGTCTGATTTATCGCTCGGTTCGAATCAAGACACGAATTTGACACACATTCCACCATCATCATCCGATACATCATCACCATCTATAGATACTCAACAACCAGTGAGTGACGATGATGATATAGATCAAAGCGATAATTTTTACTAAACTCGGCTCACCACTTGTTGTTAATCAGCCATCTTTACCAACGGTAGAGACTCCATCAACCGCGCCTACAGCATCATCATCATCATCATCATCATCTTTTGTGACCCGAGACGCTACTCATCAAGATGAAAAAAAATGCTTAAATTTTTGGTTTCGCGATTATTACTGGACTAGGCATTATGATTTACGAGTTGATAACGCGACGCTAGCGATGAGTTTGTATCCAACTTAAAATTAAAACTCCGACTCCGGTCAATGTCAGCCACACGTATTCCGCCGCCCATCCGACTACGTTTGAAATTATAGTAAATAACCATTTTAATACCGATCCGAGGATACCAGGTAAAAAAGCTGCGAGTGATAATCCGAGTTTCTTTAACTGATTCGCTAGATTTTTTAAACTTTTTTGTATCCACTCTTTTACACCCCGTACCACCGTCACTCGGTTCTGGTAAATTTCGAGGCGAATTTGATTTAAGAGATGTTTTATCGACTTTAGTAATGACTGGAAGCATCCTTTTAACAAGTTTTTTTAAACCATAGTCTTTTACACCCAATTCTTCTCTGACAAATTTAGGTCCTGATTCTTTTGTAACTTGGTGAGCTCTAGCGGCTATTATTTTTAGTGATGCAAATTCTTTTGGTTTTGCATCCGTCGTTAACCTTACAAAAGAATGTTCTTCATCACCGTAATAAATTCCATCGCTAAGCATATGGAATTTTTCATATTGAGGTAATTTGGTTAATTCATAGCCTTTGCTTTCTATTAATCTAGTAAAACTGTCGACATATTGGCTCGTTCTTTGCGCTTCTATATTTATTCTCGAGGTGCCTTCTTCGTTTTCTCGTAATCTTTCTAATCTTTCTAAATTTTCTCTTTCTTTATCGTTATTGATATTTGTTTCTTCGGTAAAGGTGTCGTCATCATAATTATCTTGTTGTTGTTCTATCGGTGAATTAAAATCATCCATATCCATCCCTACTACCTCCATTATACAATTACTTTTTATCTTAATTTTTTTTTTTTTTATAACTCACGTAGCCCGCTACCGTCATGCCTAAAACGATGATTAAAATTTCTCTCGTTTTTTGATCTTCACTAGGAACGTAATAATCTTCTAGTTTAGGTTCGTCGTCGTATAAATCTTCCGGTAAATCGATTTGATTGCCGGTGAGGATATAATATTCATTCAACGCTAAATGAATGTCGTTTAAAGTTTTTTTAGCGTTCGTTTCTTTTACGAGTCTTTCGTTTAAATAATTTAGATATTTCTCGCGCTTTTTAGTATATTCGTCTTTATCTCTAGTATATTGTTCCATCGCTAAATTGTGCCCCTTTTGTTCTTTTTCTGGGTCTTTTTCGCTCGAAGCTAATATCCAATCTAATAATTTATTTCCTCCACTAAAAGCCACCGAGTTTAATACCGATCCTCCTATCATCATTCCTAACGACACCATTTTTTATAATTTATAATTTATTTTTAAAAATAAAAAAATAAAAATAATGTTACGTAGTAAATATGAGTAAAGCGTACGGAGACAAACTAAATCCATACAGAAAATTAAGAAAACCTTTAGGTATAAAAGGAATACGTCAAAAAGTCGTCATTACAAACAATCCGAGCACAATCACCGAAAATCAACTGTTGACGGTTCGTTTTCCAAATTTAGGAAAAAACGACGTCATCGTTCCGGGTACGGTTAGATTAGCTTTTAATATCGATCTCGAATCTGCAAACGACGATACAAGAACGATCGTATATAATATAGGCAGAGCCATCGTAAAAAATATAACCATTAAAATAGAGGGGAATGAAGTGTTTTCTTTAGACAATGCGGACGTGTTCAATTGTTTCAAAGACGAGTGGTTGACGAAAGAGCAACTCGAAAATCTAGCGTACCAAGGAATCGGATCTACTAACGTGAGTAAATTAAGAGTAAATGCCAGCGATGGTGTCCCAACGCACAACGGAGGAATAGACAAAGCCGTAGCGGATACTCTAAAAAATAGATATCATATTCCGCTCAATCAACCGTTTTTACAATCTGGGATCGGGGATCGGCTGACCTACGAACTCGAGTTTAATAAATTTTCTAAAGTTATCAAAAGCTCGGACGATAATGCTAAATACGTCATAAGCGGAATTTCTTTAGAATACGAAGTCGTTAATATACTGCATCTCGCGCAAACGATTAAAAATCAATATAGCAACGAGTTGGCAATATTGTTCGATAGAGTCTTGAGACAGAGCGTAAAACCGTTAAACAAACGCGATACAACGTGGAATGTAAATCTAAATACAAAATCTAAATGCAAAAAGCATGAAAGGAATATTGTTTTTATTCAAAGAGCCCGACGTAAAAGAAACATGGAAATTTTATAATCGAAAAAGTTTCGATTACTATCGAAGGAGTTCCCAATCAACTATACGCGCAGGGGATGCGCAGGTATCAACACTGGGAAGAAATTCAAAAATATTTCGGAGATTCAAAAAAAGAACACGCCATGCAAGTAACCAAAGCTTTAAATTTATCCTACGTCAAACTCCCCGATTATTGACTAAATAGATACGGTTTGTTTTTAGATATGAGAAGCAGCGACGACAACAAAATTCACGGAAGCGGAAGACGAGTAGAAAACTTATCCGAAGGAATTACCATTCAAATGGATAAAGAAGCGGAAACCGCGGGTGAATTATACTGCTACACTTTTATCATCATGGACCGCAACTCAATATCGAAAAGGGACGATTTCATTCTGTGGAATATTATTAAAAACTATGTTACCAAAATATCCGCACGCCGCGTTGATTTGCGGACAGACCGGATGCGGAAAAACAGAATTTGTTTTAAATCTATTGGAAGATGAAAAAGAATATCGTAAATGCCCGACTGTTGCGGTAAATCTCGCTTATCAAAATAGAAAATGGATTTGGAACGACGAGCGGGTGTACGTTGATGATCTGAGTGATTTATCGTTAAACAAAGCGATAGAAATTTACCACAATGTCTTCAAAGGAGATGAGACGTTATTTATCATCGACGACTGCTCCGCGACTAAAGGATTAAAGTACGGTAAATACGACGAAAAGAATAAATGCATGATCAGTCAGTTGGCTTTTAGTGGCAGACACGCCAAACACAGCTGTTGGATTCTTTCTCAAAAATAATATAATAGCGTGTTGAAAGATTTTAGAGAGCAACTAAAGTGGTTGTGTATATTTTATTGTAAAGATAGAGACTCGTTCGAAAATTGTCTTCGAGAAAATGACGTCATACCGACTAAAGAGTTGAGAACACAAATGCACGAAAAATTAAAACAAGTCAAACATAGCAAGTTAATTTTAAAAACGGATCAACCGACTGATTACGCGACACTTGACTAGGTCGTACTAGGTGACTTGTTAGGTGACTTACTAGGTGACTTAATAGGTTGTACTAGGTGACTTAATAGGTAACTTAATAGGTAACTTAATAGGTTGTACTAGGTGACTTGTTAGGTCGTACTAGGTGACTTACTAGGTCGAACTAGGTAACTTAATAGGTCGTACTAGGTGACTTGACGAGATTATATAATAAAATTTATAGATTTATAATTTTTATTTAAAAAAAAAAATAATAATTTATAGATAAATATGATCATCGAATGTTTAGTTGGATTTAGTATATTAACAAATTTTTGGACATCTATTCTATTTTGTTCTTTTTTAGCAAATGATATTCAACGCGTTGAAAATGAAATATTAATACCGATCAGATCTAAAATACAAATGTTAGTTAATAAAATTGTTACCGAAGAGCCGCAACAAGCAATACATATAAAAAATATTTGAGTATTAAATATAATAAAATATATAGATAAATATGATCATCGAATGTTTAGTTGGATTTAGTATATTAACAAACTGTTTGATTCTCGGTGGAGTTGGATTTTTGGTTCATAAATATTCACACGTCGAAAAAGAAATTATAAAACCGTTAACAACAACGAAACAAATTTTAAATAAAATAATGAAAGAAGTTGAGAAAATTTTAAATGAGGAGCAAAACAAATTTAAATAAATTAATTTCTCACATTATATATAATAATGGAAGAAGTTGCGAAAATTTTAAACGAAAAACCACAAACAAGTTGCGTTGAATCACCACCACAATCTAATGAAAATCAGTGTATCGATCGTTTGTTAGCCGTCGTAGCCGGAGTTTACGATCGACGACGAAAATGAATTAATTACAGATTTAGAAAAAGACCCGCTCATTTCTAGCGCTCTTTCTTGCGGATTACGGAATATTATTGGCACCGATCGCAGCAGCGCTAGATTATAAAGACGATGGAGCAGCAAGCAGAGACGAAAAAAGAGACGTCGGTAGTGACGAAAACACCGACTAAAATAAAAAAATCCAAACAGAGTCGCAGCTGGTAAAAGACTCGCGGAACTTAATAAAAAGAAAAAAACAAAATTTAAAAAAGAAAGCAGTAGCGTACAGCTAACGTAAAAAAAGAATATGCAGACAACGAAACAAACACGCTGTACATCGGACTAGGAGTAATAGTTTTAGTGGGTTTTGTATATTATATTTACTCTAATCAAAAACCACCACCACCCACAGAAACTTTCGAGCAACCACTACCCATAAAAACACCATCACCACCACCAACAGTTTTAATCAAAAAAGAAGTTAACGTGTAATTAAAATGGAATAAAAAAATAAATAAATAAATATTGTCTATACTATAAAATATGTCTAATATGATAGATACGAAAGGAATAATCAATTCAGCCTACCACGGAGGAGTCGTAGGAATTATAACCGTTATTTACAGCATGGCTACTAAAAAAGTGTTTAAAATAAATCCGGCCGATTTAAGAAAGCTAGATGTAAACGACGGTCTAAAACTGACGGCTACGGTCGGGTTGGCGCTAATGACGCAAGATTGGTTGGTTCAACAAGGAATTTTACCAAGCAGTATTATGAATTCTACTACTTAAAATATTTATAAAATAATAAATGGATAAACGCACGAGAACAAAACTCGAAAACGCTTATTATAGTCCAATTGGATACTGGAAGGGTCTTGGAGCGATCGAAAAATTAGCTCAAGAAACTAAAATTTCTAAAAGTTCAACTCGACAGTGGATAAAAAAGCAAGCGCTGTGGCAAATTTATTTACCGTACCCTAAATACATTCCCAGACCGACCAGCTCGAACTCGATTTTAGAAAAACCGAACGAGGTTCATCAAGCGGATTTATTGTTTCTTCCTCACGATACGATCGGTAAAAAAGTTTACAAGTACGCGTTAACCATCAGCGACGAAGCGAGCAGGTACAAAAGAAGCAGAACCGTTAATCGATAAAACTGCCACGCAAGTCGGTAACGCGTTTGAAAAAATTTACAAACGCAGTTTATTAACTTGGCCGAAAATTTTCAAAGTCGATCCGGGAAAAGAATTTATGTCGAGCGTCAATGTTTTAATGAGTAAAAATAACGTCACTATACAGAGAAGCGAGGCTGGTAACCATAGAGCGCAAGGTATAGTAGAACGATTCAACAGAACTTTAGCCGAGAGATTGTTTTCTCATCAATACGCGCAAGAACTAGCGACGAATGCGAGAAATAATGAGTGGTTAAAAGATTACCGCCGGTCGTAAAAGCTCTAACGAATAAACCGGACTCATTAAATTAAAACCGAAAGATGCTATAAAAATGAAATTTGTCGAGCAGAATCCAGCCTCTCCGGTTTTTAAAAATGAAAAAAGAATCGCTTCGAACGCGTTAGTTAGATATTTATACGCACCCGGAGCAGCTGAAAATGATACGAGACGACGCGCGACCGATCCGATTTGGTCCATTAAAATTTATAACATTAAATCCTCTATGAAAGCTCAAAATCAACCCATCTTGTATTATTTAGAATCGGGTCCCGCTCGTAGTTTTGTGAGAGAAGAATTACAAATTGTTCCGCGAGATACCGAAAATCCACCTAAAAAATTATAACTTTACATCATCATCATCATTAACATATAATGATAGTAAGCTAAAGTGTGTATTCCGTTTACTAAAATATATCTTTTTGTATCTAACGGATCCAACGTTTTTTTAATTCACGCTCATTGTGTATAATCTAATACCCTTATTTCTAATAAAATTCATTCGGTGGTGAAGCGTATTATTTTGAAATAAAACTGGTTTGAAATCCTCAAACGTAATTTTCTTTTTCAAAACGTGTTTTTTGTACGCCCTTGGCCCTTTTTTGTTCTTCTTTATCCCGGCGATAAAAGTATCGAGTACATTTTTGATCTTAGTCCAACAAATTCAGAGATTGGAGTTCCAGATGTCTCGTCTTTTAATGATAGCAAAGATCACTTTTTTATTCTCTTCCGAATACAAAAAATGATCTTTGCTATAATTACTAAAATCGTACAAATCTTTGTCTTCTTCAATGTCTTTATAAACGTTTTTTGTTTGAATCTCGAGTAATAAGCTGTCTGTATCCGTGTAAAGTAGATTACATTTATCGCCGTATTTCTTTTTTAAATGATTGTAATAAAAATCGTACATGTAAGCTTTAGATAATTCCAATATACTCATTCCGACGTATACGGGGCGGTTGAGTACAAGTTTTGTTTTGTGCATGTGAATAGGCGCTAAATCGAAATAAAAAATCTTCTGCTCGGCAAAATTTGGTTTTGCAATTGCTTTAAGCATACGTTTTTCGTCTTTTTCGTCGTTTAATCTAATGAGAATCACGTTAACGTGATTTCGTACATTTTCCATCGTTTTTCCAAAGACTGCATTATTCATGAGTTTGTACAAGTCTTTTTCAAAATCAGACTTTGCATTTTTTCTGAGTTGAGTATTTAAATCGATATAAGACTTCATCCACGGCGATTCGTCAAATTCTAAAACCCGATGAATTTTAGTTAGTTTCAAACCGAGTTGTAAATACAGCTGTAAATTTTTATAATGAAGAACCTATTTCGTTTTGTTGCCTAAATTGGGAACTAATTTTTTAACGTTTGGAGCGGGTTTGTCGCCCAATAGCTTCAGCTGATACGGCGACATCCATTGTTTTGGAATTTTCAACGATTCTGGCGCGAGTGGATAACCGTTGTGAGAATCGTGTAATTCTTTAGGATATTCTAAATCCACTACTAAAATGTATCCTTTTCCATATTTGGTTCCGTTTTTTCCATTGAGACTGTCAATTTGTTTTTTGTCAACCATTTAAATTTACCCGTTGGAAGAAGTTGACTCATCGCCCAATCGTATAAATTATTGGCGCGTCTAAATAAACGATGTAACTTGAAGGTTTTGTACGAACGTAATCTGGCAAGTATTCGTTGTTTGCTTTAGCGTATCTCTTACTAACCATCGATATTCCTCCTCTCAAACCTTTTTCTATAAATAAATACATGTCGTAATCCGTCAACAACTCAAAATTTATTTTTGAGTGTTGCAATAAAGCGTCCCAACTCAAGCCCGGACCCGTGTAATATTGAGCCGGATCTAAACCGTAGTGTTTCATGCAAGTGGTACGAAAATTTTCAAGCACGTCCGCCAATAACAATAAGTATCCGTGCGCACATACAAATCGTGATAATCGCCTATATTTTTACATTCAAATGTATCCCAAACGTTCTTTGCGTGCTCGTACTCTTCGTTTGTAATGTGTCCCATGTTTAAATCGCTATAAAAAGCTTCTTTGCAAGGAAGACTAGTTTCTTCGAACCGTTCGAAAGAGTCCATGTACTCGTAGTGGTAAATACCCTTTTGTAAAAGAAGTTTAACTTTATTCGGATCTGATTCAAACTTTTTTGTGATACGGAAAGAATCGCTCGATTTAACGAGTTTATCGAGCGAAGCTGGTAAAAATTGAAAGCTATCGATAAAACGCAGTTGCCCGATTGAAAAAGAAATGTACTTTTCCATATTGTTCGGGATACAACTTAAATCTCCTTTTGTTTGACTCGTTGCTTGCATGATTAAATAAGAGTCGTATTTTCGCAAATTATGAAATACGACCGGGATAAACGTTTTGTTCGGTTTTAAACTCAATTTTAAATTACATTTATTATGAGCCGCGCCTCTATATTTTCCGGTGACGTGACAATGATCTCAGTGACTTTTTTTTATAAGATTTCTTTAATTCTTCTACATTTTTACACCACCAATTACACTCGCCCTCGCAATAATGTGTAGAATCTTTTTTACAAACCCAACAACGACACTCGTCGTTGGCATAGCAAAAATCTTTTTCGCATATCCAACACTCGCTAGCGTTTTTAAAATTTTCTACATCGTCTTGTGTCATAATAATATCTTTAGGGTTTTCAAACATCTCGTTGATGCTTTTTACTTCTTCTTCCAATTCGTTTAATAAGTGTTTAGCTGCATCTTCACCCCTTAACGTCTTGTGCGACATTATTTCACCGTCGCACCGAACGACTACGTACGAAGAACCGCAAACGACGTGTTTGTTATCTATTTTAGTATCGGTCGTACTTGTATCGTTATTCTTTGGAAGGATCGTTTCAAAGTCTGCGTATACAGTAAAAGGAGCTTTCATCTGTCTATTGAAATTTATAAATTTCATTATATCGTTTTTACCCTTTTTTGGCATCTCGATACGAATCGCTCTGACGCCTACACCATTACACTCTGGAATGTGAGCTTGAAGCAAATCTTCTCTGGTGTAACCGTGCAAGCAACGTTCGCAAAAGTGTTTGCGATGCTCGTGCTTTGTTTGACTAAAAAGTAATTTATTAAAATCCTTGATCCAAACGTAGTGAGATCTAGTTCCTTCTTTTTCCTCTTTCTGAATAAAAAATTAATTTATATGTTTCATATTCGTGGGCTGCTTACTAAATTGAAGTGGTACGATTGATTCTTCTTCGTCTAAACCGTAAACGTTTATTGACAAATTGTTTTGTTTCTCGAATCTTCTGATCTGACTCATTGGCGTTGGAAAATCGA
Organism: Zoroaster sp. YZ-2022; assembly: GCA_029582265.1. Taxonomy (NCBI): domain Eukaryota; kingdom Metazoa; phylum Echinodermata; class Asteroidea; order Forcipulatida; family Zoroasteridae; genus Zoroaster; species Zoroaster sp. YZ-2022. Next base: position 6,729,415 of record CM055829.1, read on the forward strand.
TACCATCGTAATTTAATCCATCTTTTTTCTTGTAACTAGACATTTTATCTGATTTTTTTTAGCTGGATAATGTGCGCTAAGCATCGCCCAATGCAAACATTTATCGTCATCGTTTTTTACGTTGATGCACGCTTTTTTGTTTTTTATTATGTCGGGTAGCACGATGTAAGAACCGCCCGTCAATGGTCTATATCTAGAAATTGTAATAACCATTGACATAATACGATCTATCGCCCATCCAGAACCGTTATGCGTACTTCTTTCTATAACATCGTTAATTTCAACAAAACCTTGAGCTAATTCTTCTTCGATATCATTCATATTTAATAAAATTATTTGATGATTATTATGAAAAGGAAGCACCGAAATATCAACCGTACCATTAGCATTATTTTTATACAATTTAACCCACGTGTATATCATAAACTTAAACGATCTAAATTCTTGCAAATCTAAAGACAACTTTTCGATAATCTTTGGCTTAGCACCCTCAAAAAAGAGATTTAAATCTCTCTCTCCTATGACCGATCGGTACGGTCATCGTTCGCATTCGTAACCACCTTCCGCCATCAATCGGTGGTTCGTCAAAACTTAACTCGCCCCTGTAAAACCTTCTAATAGCGAGATAGTAATCTTTTTTAGTGTACCTTCCTCCTCGTCCGCTGTCCCCCTCTTCGTCCAATAAAATATTTTCTGCTTCTATAAGAGCTACAAGTTCGTCAAAGTTTAATTTAGACAATGGTTTACCTTTCACCCTTTTTATATATCTTTTTACACCCTCGTAATAAGACCGTTTATTAAGTCTACCCGTTCTCCTGTCTCGCATTAAAAAGATAGGTCTGTGTTCTCTAACAAATTCTTTCAATTCTGCTAATGTCCACTTCGATAAATACTTTGTCGTCATCGTCGTCTTTACTATAAAATTACATAAAATTAAATCCTTTTTTCAGTTTTTTAAGTCTCATTATCGATATCTTTTTTTACATTTAAAATCTAATCAAAATCTCATCGATCATCTACTAAAAAACCTCATGACGTCATTAATAATCTTATGACGTCATCAATATCCAAACCTCAATCCACCTCAAACATACCAACAAACAACTACCGACCCTATTTTTTTAAAATAAAAGCTAGGACCGCCATTTTACATACTACTGAAGCTTACCTCGTATGTAATCGTACTTCATAAAATGCTCACTGCATACACTGTGATTTACAGTGGGCTGGAAGTTAGCTCGACTTATGCTGGCCAGCCATTTCAACAGTTGGGGTCTTCAAGAGGGAATCTGAGAGTATCAGTCATTGATAATAGGATTCTTCTAATAGGAAGATATTTTTAGAAGGGAAATAAAGTCCAAAAATCATCATAAAAGTGGATTTTAAAGATAGCTTTCGCTTTCTGTATGCCAAAATCAATAGAACCTTTTTTTAAATGCTTAGTGGTCGAAACAAATTTCCCCCAAAACCCTTAAAAGTGTCGGTTAGATTCAACATTCTTTACCCATGTTGTTTCATATTCTTTCGAACTTCCAACCCACCGGACAGATGAGTCATGATGGACAAAAAATAAATGAAAAAATAAAAGTAAAACATAACGTAAAAATTACATAGTTGCCTTCTAGTTTTTCTGGCAGGTTTGAAATGAAAGTTTTTAACATTTCAGAAAGAGTGCAGAATAACAGTTGCCACTTTGGACTGAAGTTTCTAATACAATAAAAAGCATTTGTTTTAAAATACCTACAAAATACTCACTTGTGAAAAGAAACGTTTTCCCCCCAATTGCTTCAGTTTGTGCAGCCATAACAGGCACAAGTTTTTGGCATCTTGACTGCAGGAACTGCTGTCTGGCTAGGCTGGCCGACTAACGGAGGAGGCTAATGCCCGACTGACGTAATGTTCATAAGTTGACCACTTATAATATGGCTGATACCCGGCACAGGGTTACATGATATGTGCACTACATCTGGAGTAACTAACTCTATGGCTGAAAGTTGACTCAACTTGACGTTGGCTATGACTAGGTATTTGAACAGCAAGTTCAGTTCTTCAAGAGGGAATCTGAGAGTATCACAAGTAATGAAATGTTCAGTTATGCATCTTCATCAATATAAACTGAGCATCAAAAGAAACTTATCAAATCTTTGGAAGGACACTCATTCCTCCACAGAAAATGAAAAATATTTGAACACAGGTAGGCCTAAACTTAATCTTTGGAAGTTCAGTAATCTTGTTTATTGATATGCTATACTTGTAAAGTTTACTGAAGTTTACCTGTGTTCAAATATTTGTCATTTTTCCGTGGAGGATTTTAATGAGTGTCCTTCCAAAGATTTGATAAGTTTCTTTTGATGCTCAGTGTATGTTGGGTTTGACATTTGGAAAGAATGTAGATGACAGCTGCCACTGTTTTTGCAGACTATATGACAAACATCGCTTAGTTTCTTGCAAAATATGGTAGAGGACAAGTCTAAAGCCAAGGTCAATGGAGAGGAAAAGGTTGTCAATCAAGTTTTGGAACGATTATTGTTGGAGATCTTGAGCAATGAATGTATGCACATCTTTTGAGATGTTGGCCATTTTGTCATGTGCTAAATCTAATGTTACATGCATCTATATACTCTGTGGACAAGTAGCGGTTTAGTGGATTTAACAAAAAGAATGTAACTGTTAATAAAATTACTGTTACTGTTAGTGTTATACATGTAGGCCTAGAATTAGATACAAATGCCACTTTTCTGTCCAAATATGACTAAATATCAGAGATTTTTCTTTAAAAGAATATAGAGAACACACTTAAGGATAGGAAAGTGTTGTCAATTGAGAATTGCAAACGATATTTGGGAGATTTTGAGCAATGAATTAACGTCCATCCAGTGAGATCTTAATTGTCGTCTGCTAAAAACAGACAACGTTTGTGCACAAGAAGTGGCGGTTGGTTTTGACATTCTTTCCGAAGTTTATAATAATAAAACCCTACAAAATACTCACTTGACAAAAAGAAACGTTTGTTCCCCACAGTTGCTGCGATTTGTGCATCCGTACGTTTTGCATGCTCAAGTTTTCAGCGTCTTCAACTTGACCGAATGAACTGTCTAAAGGTTGTTAACGCGCACACAAATATACACGACAAAGCGCTAGATAGACTAGACTAGACTGCATCGATATAATTTGCTTTTGCCCACTTAGAAAATGGCTGCCGTGCGTGCGTCCCTTGCCTTGTCGGCACGGGGTCACGTGATATGTGCGCTCTCTAGTTATTATTATATGGAATAACTCGACAATCCACATTTAATTGAGAATAAAATAAAAGGTTAGACATCAATCAATATTTTGTCTTTTGATTTTAAACATTTTAAGATTTATAAGCATTTTTTTGAATTGATTTTTGAATATTTTGTATTTAGCATTGGTTGCTATATGGGAGTTTATTTAGAGGGTGCACCTTTAATATAGGTTTTCCCGGCCAATTTCCTAAAATATTCATTCACTTCTGAAAATCGGTCATTCATTTTCGACTGAATTTGAGAATCGCTCTGAATAAGCGTTTCGTTTTCGCTATCAGAGCATTCGATTCCATTTCAGTTCAATCAATTAAGTGATTGTGCAAAACCTTTCGTTTATGTCCATTCAGATTCGTTTACAAGACTTCTTTTTCGCTTTTAGAGGGCGATTTAAAATATTGACCATTCTATTATATTTCACTTTTAGTTTAATGCCATTGGCACCAGATCCAATTAGGGGTTTCTTTTTCATTAACCGTCAATCAAATTAGCTTTACCTGAAATCAATTTAGAATGAAATTATAAGCTGCATAATGCATTATTGGTTGTAAACATAAATCTCTGTAGTTGATTGAGTAACATTAAATTAAGATCAACATATTCAAGTCTTTTTCTTGTTCTTCATTCGATTTTGCTTAATTTCCATTTCCATTATTTACCTACATAGTATCTGACATAAAGAACATACTTATTCTTTCGCCTCTTTGCATTACATTCGGTCAACCACCCCTTCCCCTCAAAGCCACCACTGACTACATCTGAGATCAAGTTCATTTTGTGACAGTTAGAATTTAGCCCTCAATTGGTTCTCCGGCCAGGCATCGAGGGAGATAAGTTTGTGCATGAGCGTACCACCTTGTGCATTTTTCGTGGGTTATTTCTCCGATGTTGTTACGGGCTATTTCCTGTAAACAAGTAGATCTCCAGACTTGGAGGTTAACCCCTTCTTGCGCTGCTGCAGCTTGGTCTCCCATACGATGCTGCCATTCGGGAAGCCCAAGCATCCGTTTCACTCCCGCCTTGAATGCTGAATGTGCCATTTCAGTCGGGTTCAAGAATGGTGAATATGGAGGAAGACGTTTGATGACAAAGTGTTCTGCGTCCGGTGGTAGTTGAGCTCTGACGTGTGGGCATGCGTTATCAAAGTAGATCTGCTCATCTTCAGGATATAACCTGCGGCATTCATCAACTGTTGAGGCAAGGAAATCCTCAAAGGTTTCTCTAGTGACAGTTTCAGAAGAAATTCTGTGATTAACAAGTGCAACCTCATCGGATATAGCAAAGGTAATGTTGACTTGTTTACCTCGCTGATGATGTACAACACGCCTTGCTGGTTCTCCACGAGGAGTTCTTCCCTGTGATCTGCGAGTCCATAATATTATGTTGTAACCAGTCTCGTCTATGTAGACGACATGCCCTAGTACACCACCGCGAAAGAACCAATTGGCATAATCGCGTCTAGCATCTAAAACGCGTGCTGCGTTTCGCTGGTCTGGGACATCCTCAGCCAGCTTAAGTGTTATTAGCATACCATTCAAGGTGCGAGCGATGGTGCTCGTAGACACGGTCGGTTTATGAGGAAGACGAGCCTGAAGTTGCTGCTTCATTTGCACCAAAGTCATCAAAGGATTTCGGTTTTTCCCTCCACCTTTCGGAAGTTGGTCTCTGCGGCCTTCACGTAGAAACGTCCCTATGATTGTTCTTGCAGTGGATCGATTTATACCGAGAGTATCGGCAGTCTGCAGATAGTCTGCACCAGTCTCAAAGGCATCAATGAGACGGTTTCTATCGACATTAGAGGTGCGTCTATAATGGCCTCGTGCTGCCATCACGTACAGGTTGATTCAAATCGAAGCAAATGAAGAGTAACATCTCATTTCTATTTCTGCTTGAATTTATAAGATTTGGTATCATGTTTGGAATTCTGTGATGTAATCTGCTATTTTAAATGAAAAAAACGTACTTTTGTTTGCACATTCACGAAATTGTATTCCCGAACTCTGCGCGAAAAGGTATGCTTGCGTAAATGAATGCACAGGTAAAGTAATTGGCCGTCTGTTTCTCAAAACCGAATGCACGGACAATGAAAACGATTGAACTTTCGTTGAATTGAAATGGGATTAAAGACGTGCATTCAAATTCAGACGAAAATGAATGACCGATTTTCAAAAGTGAATGAACATTTTAGGAAATTGGCCGGGAAAACCTATAGTATAGATAAATAATGTACCCAAGCTTAATTCAGCGTACGACATCATGGGAATAAAAGCTAAATAGTGGTGGGTACCAGACGTACTACACTGTCCCAATCACTGGTCTCTCAATTTTCATGGCATTATCTCGTCAAGACTGAGAAATGGAATGAACATACCTTTCTACAATTCAGTATTCTGATGGCTTACCTTTTATTTATTGGTGAAATTCTTGCGTTGGTTGAAACAATTGATTTAATTTTGCCCCACACCGACGTGTGTATTAGCACTGTTATCTTTCCAAATGTCTGTGAAAAAGGCGCATTACATTATTACCCCTGCTCATCAGGCTCATAAATCATTCCTGAATCTCAGCTCCCTGGGGAGTATACAGCTCAATTGCTGCCATTTCAGCGTACTAATCAAACACAACAACCAACTCTGCCCTCACAGGTACCCATTTACCCCTGGGTGGAGAGAAGCAATTATGGTAAAGTGTCTTGCTCAAGGACACAAGTACCCTGGTCGCGGTTGGGATTCGAACCCACATTCTGACGACTCAGCCATCAGAACACAAATCCGATGCACTAAACCGCTCGACCATGGCACTCCATACCATGGCACTCCCTTGAACTCCATTGAACTCCATTGAACTTAAAAGATTAATAACTTTGTTTACTAAAATGGATTCACTTGTAAAAATAAAAAATAAATGACAGTTCCATTTCTGAGTACGGAATCAGTACATTCAACGTTCAGACTACAGAGAATACTAAATGATTTATATCAATAAGAGACAACTAAAATAATAGCAATTCTAACAATGAAGTTCAAAATTACAACTAAAACGATAAAAATTACAACTCACCCCGAGATATGGCTATTGACTTGACATCGAAATCGAACGAGTCACATGGACTTGTGTACCAAAGTATATTGGTTTCTGGACGCAGGGCAGGATGATTCTTGACCCTCTGTGCTGCCCCCTAAAAACCCCTCTAAAATGATCTGTGTGTGACATCGAGTCACACACTGATTGGCTGATCACCAGTGTCACCCAACAATAACATAAGGATCCTGATTGGTTGACTCAAATCAGTGATTTGCTGAGATCAACTATTTTCCAGTTGCATAACCCCCAAATCTGCTTACTTTCAAAAGCACTCCCAAGAACCTTCAGAGCTTTTTAACTTCCTCCCTCAAAGGTACTATTACGAATCTTACCCTTTGCTTTTTTAATAAATATTTCACTCATTTCTTTATTAAACATTTTGCTTACGATGCAATTTCTAGTTCTCTAATTCCCAGGGTTTGTTTTCCCGGACTCTAATTCCCAGGGTTTGTTTCCCCGGACCCTCGATTGCTCGCTACTTGTATATGCAATCCTTAAAAGCAGTGGCGCACCCAGGATTTGATTGGGGGGGGGGGGGGCGGGCTCAAAATATTTTTATTTGAAATCCAATATGGGGGAGAGACATGGCTGACCCAAACCATAACCGCTGGCGCGGCTGCAGCCATGTCCCTAGTCGTGCTCGTCAGTGAACCTACGGCACATGTTAAATGTTTCCTGGTGGTTTCTAGTCATAAAAAGAAGACATTATGGCATGATTCGGACTCGTAGGGTTTTACCTTCCATATAATTTCCTCCTCTTGATGTAAAGAACTTGAGCTTGTTTCGTCTGCAAGATTTCTATAGTTAAATACTTTCATTGCGTGGACGTAAAGTTTGTGATCATTCCGGGCGAAGCTAAATTTTTTCAAACACGAATTTGGCGGCAAAACCAAATCCCAATATTATCCAATCGGTGTTTGCTAAAAGAGTGTCACATAATCTTTGTAAATTAAAACCCAATCCTGGGCCATTGTGTACAAACTGGAAAGGAGTTGATTATAATGCGGGCGTGTTTAAATTTTACGAGTAACCTCAACGACAGTCAACGACCTCAACAAGAGAAACGGACAACAGAAAATGAAAATAAAATTAAGTAAAGCTGCTCCCTGATCAGGGTGCACCATGGCAGGGGGGGGGGGGAGAATGTGTAAAAATGCTTGTTATATATACTGGTGGCCCTTCAAGCTTACATGCACATGCATACGCAACGCCGTAAAATATAATAGTGAGTGGAATAAATGGAAAACTTGAGCTTGAGTCTCCTGAGTCCCCATCCATTGTACCACTGCCCTATACTCCTTGCCGAACTCCTCTGTAGACAAGACTTGGGCTCAGATTTTGCTCTCTTTCCTGGCTCCTTCTTTAAAAATAAAATAAAACATCAGCGGGCCCTTGGGGGCTCGAGCCCCAAGCCCCCCCCCTTGGGTGCGCCACTGCTTAAAAGGACGCTACTTTTGCCTCAACGCAATGCAATGCAACACCAGCGAGAGCCTTGCGTGCATGCGTGCCACACCCTCCCGCCACGTGGCTTGGAACCCGTCCTTTGGACTATTTTTCGCAGACTTTCCTTGGAGTCCACCCTTACACATTGAACACGGATCGTGGGTGTAGCACGGCCGAACAGTCTCCGTGACTGACCCGCTCAATTATTAGCCGTGGTCCGCCATGCACAACCGCTGCTCTCCTCAAGCAATAGCTTAGCACCCCAGTAATAATTACCCTCCTTTCTAACATGCCCTCCTTTCTAAGTTGTCACTCTCTTTACTTTCGTCAAATACCTTTCCTTATATGGAACAAGGACCTGTTGTTTAACCTGATTTTGCACACGGTTCTACCCTTAGATGCAGAAGTCAAGCTTCTCATTGGCTATGACACTAAACTATAGGCTTTGATTAATTCCTATACAGATTCCTATACAAACCCCCGAGATTTCCTTCTCTCGGCGAGAAGTGCGGGTATCACGGTTAGCATTGTTTAAAACACATTTTTTAAAGTAGTGAATATTGGGCATTTTGCCGTCGAGTCCGAGTCCCATGTCCGAGTCCGAAGGGTCGTGTCCGAGTCCGAGTCCGAGTCATTGTTAATCGTGACTCGAGTCCGAGTCCCATCACGAGCCAAACAAGGTATAGAAGACCCACACCTGCAGTGGGGTGTGCGGTTCCGAATATCTTTAGTGCGATTCGATCCATGACAGTGCAATATTTTAAGTATTTCTTGACTGAAGTTACTAAAAATAAGAAAAAGTAAATCAAATAATGTTGATTTTAGAAATAAATATTTGGTTGAGTAAAGTTGATGACATACCATACTAGCCCAGATGTCGAGTATTTTTTTCACTTAATTTTGACCCTTGTCATATGTATATAAGGTTTTCTTGACACAGACTCTGGCTCGACCTCCATAACTCGTGACTCGGACTTGGACTCGACCCACATGTCTTGGGACTCGGACTCGACACTGGGGACGCAGACTCGATATTTAAGGACTCGAATACAAGAGTCTGACAAATATGTTAATTTATGCTTTATTGGTAGCACTTATTACGGCAAGTATTTACATTTTTAGATTTGTCCAAACTTAATATGTTATATATAAAACATAATAACTACATCTACATTGCCAAAGCCTTTTCGCATAAGATGAATAACACATATAGATACTTGTCATTTGATCGATTGCGCACGCCTTCGCTTTGAAGCATGAAGGACCATGGAGGTGATTGGACACTAGCCGACACGGTGTTGGTTAATGCATGGAGGAAGAAAACAGAGGTTAATGGTATGCGGTTGAAGACGTTCGTCGTTAGGAACTAATTTGCTCAATTATCAAACGCCCTAAACATCAACACTCAACAAATGATATACTTAAAAATTTCTTCCAAACGTTACAGGCTGGTTATATCATTTCTCTGTGGTTATATCTTGATTTAAAGAAGCTATCAGTTAAGGCACTGCCGAACTATACTATAAGCATACCTGTTGATTTTCGACCTTACCTTTCAATTGACCTTTTCACAGTTATTTAAAATTGAAAATAATCCAAAATATTCTTGCCATAATTTGTGTTAATGAAAATAATACATGTTTGTAAATATTCGTTCAGTATTGAAATAATATATGTTATCCATTAAAGGCACACTACGCCGGATCAGAGCAGACTTTCAACAGGGTATGGAATCGGTGTCCTATTTTAAGATGAACACAGAAATTACTGGCTAATTTTTGCAGCAGCAACAGTAATTTAACCTTATCATATGTGGCCGGGGTATTATTTTCAGTCAACGGGTTAATATTAAACTATCTTTCCGATTAAATGCCCTGTTGATCTTTATTCTCACAAATTCATGACACAATATTAAAAAAAAACACACAATAAAAACACTTATAATATGTACACAATCATTGCACTGAGTAATTAAACAAATTTAAGTAAGAATTGGGCATTGAGTGAAACTATCCCTTATGTCAAGCATTTCTTTGAGTATACGTCTTCACAGATAGGAAAACAATCTATGTAGCCTTGTTTCTTTATATAGGACTGTTCACGGCATTGTGATGACTCATGATCAACACTCAATTGGCAACCATACTTAAAACAGTTGAACCATGTCTAAAAAATACCACAACAAATCCTGTACTTTAAATTAACTTCCAGAGAAGTACTGATTGTTCTCTTCGGTCTCTAACTGAACCTAGCACAGAGGTGGTGTTTTGTAAATAGTTTGTTGACCCATGGGTTGACCCACTCAATTCAAGCGTCCGCTGCCTGCTGCGCCTGCATGCTGCGCACATTATTACTATGGGCATACACTCAGGGCCTAGGTCAACAAACTTTGTACTGCAGTCTAGTCGAGTCGTTTGCGTGTGTGTATGTGGTGGTATGTGGACGTCCGTGATCGAGCGCGTGAATACAAATTATATACACGCTGAATGTACGTTTGCCCGCTCGATCGATCATTATGATATAACACAAAGATCAGGACGTTTTATGCGCACTGCAATTTGAGGAAGGAAAGCAGGAATTTGTGTTGATGTCCAGAGCAATCTCATTGTTGTCGTTCGTCAATGTCTCTTATCACATCTTCAAACAAGCCGCGATTAGTTGGGCCAACTACGGGTGAGTACTTGTCTTTATGTTTTCCTTCCTTCATAATCATGATTTATACTTACAGTATAAATATAAGGTAGGCCTAGTCCGAATACTTCTTCCGTTCAGTCTCCTAGTTTTTAGAATAATTATGTAATTTGTCGCTGTGAGCGACAAATTACATAATTATTTTAAAATAAAAATAGGAGACTGTGAACGGAAGAAGCATTCGGACTAAATATTAGGCTAGGGTAATTTATTCTTTTATTTCAGTGTTCCTTTCCATTTCTAACTTAATGGCCTGGTGATGTATTTTTCTTCATCCTATGGTATTTTGTTGTTTGTGATTGTTTCGCTTTAGGTTTAATTTGCACTTATGGCTGTATATCAACCAAAGATGGATTTATTTCTGTTCCTTGTGCATGTGTATCCAGTTATTACAATATTATTAAATGTATCTTTCATGTGACGCTGTACTAAGATATACAATGCAAAGTTTAACTGGAGTTTTTTTTATATATCTGTATCACCGTAACTGCACTTGAAATTACGTAAAATAATAAATATACACTCTACAACATATGTGGGGTGCCATGGTCGAGCGGTTTAGTGCATCGGACTTGTGTTCTGATGGCTGAGTCGTCAGAGTGTGTGGGTTTGAAGCCTTGCCGCGACCATGGTGCTTGTGTCCTTGAGCAAGACACTTTACCATAATTGCTGCGAGGGCCGAATTGAACCCAGCCACTGGGGATGTACAAGCCAGTGTATGCTTAGTGCCGGTCCCAAGCCCGGATAAATGGGAGGGTTGCGTCAGGAAGGGCATCCGGCGTAAAACCTATGCGAATCATGATCCGCTGTGGCGACCCCTAACGGGAGCAGCCGAAAGAGGACTCTCTCTACACTCTACAACATTATATTTGCAATGTATTTTATTTCAGCTGATATAACTTAGTTAGGCCTACGCAATTGCCTCTTTTGGTAAGGGTATGAGTAATTAATTTTCTCCATACATAGCTTTATATTCAAAGCCATATGTTGTGTTGCTTCATGAGTTTGGTTGATTGACTTCGTGTATTCATCAAGAGGCGTTGTCCTACATGTAAACTGTACAGAGGAAGATGACCACAGTCTTTAAAATGTGTGAAGTAAACAAAACTGTTCAAACAATGTAACAGGCAGCCATAATTTACAATATATATATTTGGTAGTATTAAGATGACAATAATTTATGCTTGTTTTACTGTGCTCAAAAATGAAGTGTATGTAAAGAGTTTCACTTTGTAGGATTCAGTAACATCAACAAACGCAGCAAGTCATAGGCGTGCCAGACAAAGTTTGTTCACCTTAGCATGGAGCAAGAATGTTGTCAGTGCAGTTCAATTCAGTTCAAATTACATTTTTTTCCTGTAAAGGACGTCCAGGTACCAGATCATTGGCAATACAATGCGCCGCATAGCTACCTGTTTTCTTTCATTCATAAATTCACAGCTGGCCATTGCCACGCGGGTCAACCAACTTTTGTTGTAAGGTGAACAAACTATATTCCCAATTCTTTCTCAGCTCAATGTCCCAATAGACCATGGAGGAAGAATAGACTGACTGTGTAAGTTGACCTCGAGAACGTACGAGTTTTCGCAAGAATCTTGACTTCCGGGCACCTCGCATAGCATTTACAACGTGTATTGTGTGCAAATGTTTTATGAAAAGAACTTTATTGTGCTGTTTTAATAAATTTCATCCATTGAATATGGTTTGACTTAATAAAAGCTTGGTTTACATTTTGTAAATTGTAAACAATTTCGCAAATCTTGGTCAAATATTTTTTTTAAAAAACCGACCTTGATTTCCGCTTACATGTTTGAAACCTTAAAGCCCATGCAACAAAATAGGATGTGCGACGTTTTCCCCTTCCGATGCTGCCGCAAAGGATGCAACGTCACGCAAAATCCATGCGATACAGGGTCTGTTTTCACGTACGTAACGAAGCACTTATCCCGATTTAAAATATTACCTAACTTCGGTTTGTCAGTGCATTCGAACACGGTGTGCGTAACACAGTCGGCCTAAATTCGCAATTTGACACTCCGAATCGGACGTTGGAGGTCAAGCATTATTTCTTCATTTTCTCGAAAGTTTCCAAGCTTTTTTAATATTTTATTTATTACATTGTAAGTTTTAAATGTAATCATTCCATCAATATGTTTTTGGGGTGGAAAAAAGGTGATGCGACAAAAATAACAATCATACAAAATTATACACGCGTTAACCTCTCATAGCTGATGGCTCAGAGGTGCCCGGAAGTCAGGTGACCTTTTCATCTTGAGACTTACACAGTCTATAGTTACTTTATAGCATGGAGGTAGAATAAGAACATATTTTATTTTGAAATATATAGCAAACAACAATTACATGCTCATTTATGACCAGATAGAAAATGTAATTTGATGTATATTTTTACTGGCGAGTTGAACTAATATTTAGTAGGACTATAATTTAAAAATACATTCAGATAATCAAGTTTAGTTTATGATCATGCGAACCACCCAAATGTCTCTTCTGTTCACAGTCTCCTATTTTTAGAATAATGTCGTAATTGTCTCTGCAGCGACAACTACAACATTACGACATTATTAAAAAAAATAATCACTAAATTATTATTATTTTCCCAACAGGGGTGGTTCTAGATCGGTGATACCATGGAGGAACAAACCCTTTGCGTGATATCATGGATCAATAGCTAATCTACTCTATAACCTTGAGCATCATGCATCAGTTCAGTGACTGTTTGGTACATTATTATTGTACACACACGTGTACACGTAAGTACACATACACGTGTATGTACATGTACATGTACATGTACATGTACATGTACACGCTTGCATTGAACTGTGGGCATAAAATTATACAAGTCTGGCTAGTTAAAAAACAAAAGAGGTCAACAAACTTTTAAGGAGAGGTCAACAAACTTTCCACTCATGCTGTACTTAATTGTTGCATATTGTTGTAAGCTTTGAAACTGGAAAACATTGAAATTTGATATGAAGGCAAAATTACTAAACAAAAGAAAAATGTCTTTGTGTTTCAAGTAAATGGAAGGAGGTAGCTCTGCGGTCTACCGGACTCAAGTTCTGGTGTTAGCAGCAGAATGTGGGTTCGAAACCCGGCCGTGACACTTGTCCTTGAGCAAGACACTTAACCATAATTGCTTCTCTCCACCCAGGGGTTAAAATGGGTACCTGTGTGGGCAGAGTTGGTTGATTAGCCCTATATGCACTGTAATGGCAGCAATTGAGCTGTATACTCCCCAGGGAGCTGAGATGGTTTCAGGAATGATTTATGAGCCTTATGAGCCTTATGAGCAGGGGTAATAATATAATGCGCCTTGAGCACCACTTAGTTGGTAGATATGTGCGCTATATAAGTCCACACATTATTATTATTATTATTTATTAATTGGCATCACTCATCATGGAGGTATTCTACCTAATGGTTCTATTCAGTACAAGAATACCTTTTTTGTCATAATCTAATACTGTCATCCAGCTGTTTGGATGTTGTTGTATTAATAAGAAGAATTATTAATACTGAAATACACTGAATATATTTTGTGTTTCATTATTTCACCATTTTGTTTTTATAGGACAATTCTTCCTTGTTTTCCTTTAAGAAAGGGAAGAATGTTACTTTCAAATGAGATATTTTATAAAATAAATAACTGAATCCTATTAACCCGTTTGACCAGCAATGAATTTATCACACTGTATACATCATAGATTCATTCATTCTTTTTAATTAGCCTTTGTCTAAGATTCCTGGTGTAATGATAACATATGATAAAGGATTCATTGTAACAACAAAATAATTGGGACTCCACCATAGAACAGATCTGATGTTTTGTGTGCATCTTGCTGTAAAATAAACATTCATCATTCATATTTTACTGTTTATGTGCTTCATGTATTTTGATAAAAATTACAAAAACAAAGTTCATCTGTTTTTTGTTTGGCTTCGATATTTTTGTAATGCAGCTTCACAAGCCAGGAAACAGTTGGCCTGAATGACATGGGGCAGTGATGGATCCAAAATCTCACATTTGTATTTTGTTTCATTTCCCCTTTCCCTGTTTCTGCTACATACATATATTCCCTTTTTCATTTTGTGTGTGATACATTGCAGATATGACAACAAATACACATGTTCCTATCAAATGCTGAAATGTATCAAATATGAATACTACAATTTCATGTTGTCAATGTATAACAGCTCACACATACAGGCTTTTCAATTGCAGGTGGGACTGTAAATTATAGTCTATATTTTGGTTTAACTTATTTTGTTTATTTATTACACCATCAAGTACTTATCCCATGATGTTCTTATATGCAATAGCTAAATTGTGTATAGTGTATGCATTTTACTTTGATGCCCTTGACTGGTACCTTGACTGAGGCAGTATATAGAGCTGGCACCTACACTAGACCAGATTAATTAAGCTTACCATGTAGATGTATATGCCTAAATGATAGCTTATGACTTTGACATAGCATTTATTTATAACTCAATGTGGTTGATACAGTGAACTTGCTATCATTGATGACCATCTAGTAGTTGTTGATCAATTGAGATGATTTATCTTTATATTATTGCTGACACACAATGTAATCCATGCTGTGTACATAAACTTTCATACCACAGGTATTGATGGGATATCTGTGGCTGGAATAGAAGCTGTCAAAATCTGATATTCTGCTGATGTTCTTTCAAGATCGTATATGTGTGCACATTTCCTTTCAGACAGATTGAATCAAATAATAGAGCAACAAGACTAAATATCTGAACTCTTTCCTCACCTTGTATAGAATAATAGCCAGTTTTGCATCAGCCACAGTCCAAGCCATGACTGTATCTAAAGATGTTGATACTGATAGAGAAGTATTGGACCACACATTGTCAACAGAATCTATGACATGCGATAGTTCTGCACAAATGCAGTTGGTATGAATCAGTGCTATTATAATTAAATCATGTTTATTTTTTATAACATCATGTTAACATTTTGCCTAATAAACAATTTTGGTTTATATCATATCATTTGTTTATCTTTTCTTTAGTAATTTTATATTTACCAAAATTACCTTGTGAAAATATGTTGAGGATATGGAAAGAAGCCAGTCAAGCCTAAATTAACAAGTTATTGATTGAAATGTGACTTATCTCTCTTGTAATGCACAGACAAAGATGAAGACTGACAAGAATACTCCATGCCAAGATTTGAGCCTATGTGAGGAGGTCAATATATCATTTGCAGGATGTGGATTTCTAGCTATATATCATCTGGGTGTGGCCAAGGGCTTAATGAAAGATGGAAAACCTTTTGTAGAAAATGTGAATCGATGGGGAGGAGCATCAGCAGGAGCAATAGCAGCTGCAGCTATGGTTTGCTTACCTAACAAACTTGGGGTAAGGAAATAATTAAGATGCTGTCTGAATGTTTTAGAAGACACAGCACTGTATGTCAGTATCATGCAGGCATTAGCCAAACATTTGTCAAGGGAGAGGGGAAAAACAAATTGATTGAGGTCTCCGTCCCCCACCGGAGTACAAATGGGATCAAATATTTGGCTATATTTGTTTATAAATGGGGGGGGGGGGGGACACCACCCCCTTGGCTTATGCGCCTGGTATCCATTTTGTCATGTGTACTAGTATATTTTCTTTCTGTTTCATTGATACGCGTCGAGTAGTAATCCACAAGAAATTTGAAGAAAGTATAGTTCACAATTTTTCTGTATTGTGCAGATTTGTTTTTCTTGAAAATTATTACAAATATGTGACAGAAATGTTTTTAGTGTATGGTTTAACATTTAAAGGGACAGTATTGTCATGATCAAAGCAGACTTTCAACAAGGCATGGAACTGGTGTCCTAGTTTAAAGGCACCTGGCACTGGTATTTTGTCCAAATGTAGCTTTTGTCATAAATATATACATTTTTATGAGTGGAATGTGAATAAACAAGTAACTAAGGTTACAGAAATAGTGGTTTTATTGTATTTACGACTTTAGAATAGGCCCCCCCTTTACATTGACACATGGTGGCGCTGTTCGTGACGTCATTCGAGGCAGGGATATTTGAAGAGAAAATGTGTAGTCTGACACATTGGTCATTGCACTATAGTCTATACACAACTGTCAAGTCTGTCATGAACTGCCAGCACACATACTTACAAAATGTATGCCTAACCTGTAACCTAGTTTCAGATGAAACGACAACGTAAAACAAGGCCCAATGGGAAGCATGCAAGTTTTCACGATATAGGTGCAGCAATGCCGCTAGTGCTACAAAACGGTACCTACTGACTATAACGTTACATGTACATGTATAAAGAGAACACAACATGCACATGGATTTTTTCACGTTTGGCAAATGCTCCTGTAGGTTTGTCACGTCTTCGGTTGCTTCTTAGATTTCCACTAACTGGGAATATGGTTGGGATGGCGTCATGTTTCAGAATTACTTTTTGTCATGTCAAATGTGTGTACATCCGGATTCGATACACGACGGTAAGTGGTCACTGCATAGCGCTGAAAAGCGACTGAACGGACCACTTTGCCCTCGTTATCCTGACTTTCGCTGCCCATAACCGCCTATATTTGGGATCAGCTGGAAACAGATGCAGGCTGACCCCATCTTTAGTTGTTTTGTTGCATCCAGCAGCAATACACCTGGTCGGCATTGCTGGGAAAATGCCGGAAAAATGCCTTTTATAACAAACCAAACCACACGTGTGTAAACACAGGCAATTCTCGAGGGCCGAGGGGGTCGATGTTCCATCAGCTGCTAATCCTTCCTCGAATGACGCCACAAAAGGGATGGTATGAGTCACCCTCCAAACAACTTCATATTGTTTTTAAACATATAATCCTGACAAATAATCACTCAAACAATTTGTTTATTGTTAATACACATATACTTTATTGTTTAAATCAATAAAAACCTATTGCCAGGTGCCTTAAGATGAGCACAGTGATTCATTTATGCAGAAGCAATGGTAATATGACCTTATCATGTGGGATATTATGGCAGTCACTGAGTTAATCTAAAACTAGCACTCTGTGCCCTGTTGATCATGATGATACTGCCCCTTTAATCATAGGCATGTTTTTAAAGATAAACAAACTTAGGCCCTTTAATTATTTAACTGCATTGTCATTTTAGTTTACTTCCTCATCTTGTTAAATTGTTTATCTCCTGTCAAGCACAAACAGATGTATTTTTACATAAATGCTATTAATAAACTCTATTTTATAATTATCATCAGGATGCTATTCAGATGCTACGAGATTTTGTGGATACCTTCCAAAAGAAGCCGCTTGGAGGTTTGACACCAGGTTTTAATATGATGGACTACTTGAAGTCTGAACTAGAACACTATTTTCCTCCTGATGCACATAAACTAGCTAGCAATAAACTCTACATTTCAGTAACAAGAGTTGCAGACGGCAAGAATGTACTTCTGACTGAATTTAATTCCAGAGAGGAACTAATTGAGGTATGTGTTTCTTACTAAAGTATATGGTCTGTCCACACTAATAGGTACATATGATAACTAGATTGGAGTGTGACATGGGAGGGCTAAATAAAGATAACTATTTTGTTCGGATCTTTTCCTGTACATTCCTTACCTTTTATTGATTGTGCACACCAAACAATATTGTTATTATAAACAATAATATGTTATTGGTACCCATTGTAGTATTATTTTTAAGACATGTATGTAACATGGATAGACATTTTGAATTGAGATTGACAGGAAAGTGATAATATAATTAAATAATTTACTCAAATTAGTGCTTTTTCATTTACATCCCTCACCCATTTCAGATTGTTATGAGCCAAAACATCTGGGCTGGGTATTAAAACAATTTGAATGTATGACGTTTAGACAGACAATTTGTGTCCACATAAAAAACATAATTTGAACACGGTCCCCATTTATTTGTTGAATACCCAGAGGGGAATAACATTGTGAACGGACATTTGAGTGAATAAATCTATTTTTATTAGTACATCTATACTGAACAGCAAAAGAAACGTCGTGATTTTAAATCGTTGACATAACTCAACCACAAGAGTTTTACATGTATCGTTTTCGGGAAATATGCAGTCTAACATCATTCTGAATCATGACTGTGCCTGAAAATCCTATAGGCGGATGGAATACGACTTGAATGGTTTTCAAAGCATCCGGTATGTAAACGGCCATGGTGGGTGGGTGCAAACACTTCCCGACACAATCGAAGTGCCTGTGCATCTCGTGGTAGCTATGGGTATAAAAGGCATCCTGAATTGATGGACTGCCAGCTGTTCTTTGGATGCACCAGGCATGCCACGATTAACCGCAAACCAACGTGAACAAGCCATTGGACGTCTGCACGCTGGCCAAAGTGCTCAGGTCATTGCTAATGATTTTAACTGCAATGCCCAAACTATCGAACGTCTGAGGCAGCGATACAACACCACCAACAGTACCAATGACCGTCCTCGCAGTGGTCGGCCCAGGGTTACAACGCCTCGACAGGATCAGTATATTCTGCGCCAACATCTCCAGGACCGATTCACCAGGGCCATGGAAACAGCTCGTCAGACCATTGGGACCCACCAGCGACCCATTAGTGACGACACGGTCTGACGCCGTTTGGCCGCCAACAACATGTCTTGTTGTCGTCCGGCTAGGGGTCCGATTCTGACAGATCGTCACCGACGGGAACGTCTGCAATGGGCCATGCAGCATCAACATTGGCGTCACCGGCAATGGAGAACCATCCTCTTCTCCGACGAAAGCCGTTACTGCATTTCCACGGCAGATGGCAAAACTAGGGTCTGGCGAAGGAGGGGTGAACGTTACGCAGATGCGTGTGTGATGGAAAGAGACCCGTGGGGCGGACCAAGCATCATGGTTGGGGAGGTATTGGCCTTCACCAGAAAGTTGGACCTGTGGTCTTTCAGAACATCGGTCCAGGTAGAGGTCATGGGGTCACGGCTGTCTGGTACATCGATCAAGTTGTGAGACCTCACGTTGTGCCGTATTTCGCATGACAACGCCCTTCCCCAAACTGCAAGAGCAACCAGGGACTTTCTCCAGCAGTTCAACATCAGAACCATGCCTTGGCCTGCCCTCAGTCCGGATTTGAACCCCATAGAACACTTGTGGGACGAGATCCAAAGACGACTTAATGAAGTGCGCCCAAGGCCGACAACTGTAGCTGAACTGAGTGCAGCTTTCCTGAGGGTATGGGCCCAGATCCCAATGGCCTTTTTATCAACCGCCTTGTTCACTCCATGTACAGGAGATGTGTATCTGTGGTCATCTCTCATGGTGGCCACACAAGGTATTGATATGCACACACTCGAACGTGACCATCACGTGATCACCCCCAAAGGCAAACATGTGCAAAAATATTCACCGGACTGTGGCGATGATGACAGAAAGGAAAATGACTTACTCAGATATCCCCAGTCATATTTGTGTACGTTACAAAATATACCTGTTGATATCTTGTATTCATACGACGTTTCTTTTGCTGTTCAGTATAGTAAATTTCTGACTAAATTGTTTGTCCATGTTACGAACAGAACATCAGATCCCCCTATAACAGAAGATCCCCTTATAATTTTATAATAACTTAAATATTCAGCACAATCCTCAAGGGGTATGGAATATATATGGAACAAAATTGATGACAATGTACTCTGTTTAAAATGTCACACTTTAAATACCCCTTAGTGTGGACAGACCAGATGTGTTTTTCAGAGGTTGAACACTAGAGGGCAGTAGATGATTGTAATAAGCACATACATGGTGTCTACATGCCTTCTGTGTGATGTGTTAGCTAGCTGGTTTGGTTATGAATTAAAGAGAAGGTACAACATTGGTATAATATACCAGATCATCAAACTATTGCATTATTATCTAAAAGCCTTACTTGGTGTAAAGTAGGTACGCATACCACTCATTGTGAGAAATTATAAAGTGCTTTCAAGTTAGAGAAAACGGGAATTGGTATGGCAGATTAGTGTAAAACATAAAAAACATGTAACAGTTTTTGTTGGTTACTCCGAAAATTGAGCATCTATTCAGAGGGGTAATCACTTTCACAGGTTAGTTTTATGATAAATTATTACGTAAAATACCAATGTTATTTCTTCCCTCTATTTCTAGTTCTAGTTCTAAATGATGAGATGACCAATACTAACAGAAATATTATTTTCCCCCTAGCTGTTAGCATATGATTTTCCAGGAAAGACTATATAATCATTGTTTAGTATCTATCATACTAACAGTGAACCATTAGAAATCTCTAATACGTGTTTAAAATAACAGATAGTTAAATTTCTGCATAATAATGCATTAAGTATTTGACAATGAAGAGAAAAGATTTGTGTACTGTTTCAATGTGGACTGGTTTAATTGTAAAGAGACCTATGTGTTTGATATTGTCTTTTGTAGGCTTTACTGTGCAGTTGTTACATTCCAGTGTATTGTGGATTCCGAATACCAACATTCCGAGAAAAGGTAACCTGTTTGTTGTCTCTTCCATTGTAATATATTCCTATAGATGAGACATTTCACAAACCTGTTGTCAGAACCTTGGTTTTAACAGTAAAAAAGTGACAAAATTTATTTAATAATAATAATAATGGACACTTACATTGTGCTGGTATCTGCCGAGTTTGACGCTCATGGCGTATGAACATTATTACCTGTGATCGGGCCAGTTATATCATTCCTAGAACCATCTCAACTCCCTGACCCACTTAATTCATTTCAGTACATATTAATTGTAAAACCATGCTAATTCTCATGATGTATACTTTTAGCGCATTTGTTTTCCCTTCCTCAAGAAACATAGCAATTTTCTGATGAAAAAGACAATTTTCAGAATTCACTGTTGAAAAACTTGGGCTATACAACTTTTAAGTTTAAATATTTATTTGAAAGTGTTTAATTTGAATGTAAGTTTTGTGTCATTCACTATCAGGGGTATATGGGAACAGAATTAGGCTATAAGCGGGTGTCTGTTAAATGTAATAAGCTATAAGTAGGTTTTTAGGGGGCGATATTTGTGGGGGGGACAGTACCATAATAATGAGGAGTAAACTTTCTCTTATTTCCATCAAGTTATTGTTCTGCATTCCACTGGACGCTTAACTAAATTTCTTTGGTTTCTTCAACAATTCCCCCACTCCAAACTTCTAGTGTACTGTTAACTTTCTACACCCCTACCCTATGTGATAAATGGATTCATGCCTACGCTTAATATCTTATTGTAATGTCACTTTTCCTTTATCCTTCGTTACAGAAATACATTGACGGTGGAATGACAGTCAATATGCCAATATACCCAGTAGGTAGAACAGTTTGTGTGTCACCTTTCAGTGGACATCTTCAAGATATTTGTCCATCTGATAAATCATGGTTAAGCCTGAGTTATGTTGTTGCTGGTCATAGTTTCCGTATCTGCTCACAGAATGTGTGGCGGGCAATGATGGCGCTCTTTTCGCCTAGCCATCTTATACTAAATGAATACCTGGATCGAGGTGAAGAAGATGCAACCAGATTCTTGAAAGAGGAAAAAATTCTTCAGAAAGATGGAACAAGTTAATGAGTTCATATTGAGTTCATAGTATTATTGGCTGCTGCGCTCGTATGGGACTATACAAACATTCAGGAATATGTGTATCCTAAGAGTCCAGCACAATTTATAAGAATCTTTTGAAGAAATTTTGTTTTATAATATGAAAGGTCCTTCACCCAAGGATTAAGTGCAGTTTAAAAATTACCAATGTTGGTAGTTACCAATGTTGTACTTACTCTGTGACCAAAACTGGAAAATCTAACCTTGAATCCACCGACGCCATCACACATCTTGGGAGGAGACTGTGGTTCTGGTTACAGGGACAGACAGCTAAGATTAGTTTATATTTAGCCCCAACATTCTGTAGAAATTTTTAACATAACCCTTGATGTACACAAGTATATGGATAAATTGAACAGAAAGATATAGCCTACGAGTAATGAATTTTGTATACAGGGCTTCAGATAAAATATCTTGGACAGATACCACTACTACCTCTGGCTAACTGTACGGCGCTGTACCAACTATAGTCTTTATGATTGGCGGTCTCCCCAAGTGTAAAAGCATATTATGTCATGTATGAAAAATTGGCAATTCTGTGACCTGGCATGCACTTATAGTTGACTAAGTTCGATTAACATTAAAGGTCACAGTTTGACTGCATAATCGGGCAAGTCCTTTTCAGTTTCTTCACAAGTATTCCAAATGCATTGAAAATAAAAATGTAATATATATTTTGTGTTTATTTCAATATTTTTGTAATACATTTCTTATTTTTTATGTATGTAATTTACCTATTAATGCTTAATATTAAAAATACATGTACGTTTGTTTATGTCACCATTTGTGAAGGATGAAATGTGTTGATATTAGAAAAACACAATTAAATTGATATTCCTTGTAAAGATAAACAGCTCAGTGTTTGACATTGTTGATTGTTTGACCAAAATAATGTGTGTGTGTGTTGTCCAGCATATTTTGATTGTTTAAGAAGTAAAAATGGGTATCTGGATGAGGGAAGCTGCTTGTGTTTGATTCATCGGCCACCTTAAGCGCTGAGTACGGCAACACAGAGCTGTATACATGTTCTCCCCACAGCGCTTTGAATGTAACATCAATAAGTATCTTATGTAACCAGTTCCTCCAATTTGCAACGTGTTTAATTGAAAAATACTTTGTAGGTGCAAGTGGCAATATCTGTGTTTAAATATCTTTCGAGTTTAAATTACGAAATATAAACGTGTCATGCAGCAAACTTTATTGAACATCAATTGACATTTATATAATTTTTAAACTGACAAAAGGAACCTGAAAAATGATAAGATTATAAATAGTTAAAAGCACAATTGTACGGCTGGCTGTAGTTCAGACGGTGAAAAGGATGTTTCATGGTATTAACCAAGCATCCTGACAAATTATTCCAGTTGACATGTTATTTTTGAGGAAAATTTGTTTAATGTGTATAGCTGCTTTCACAGTATCTGTGCCGGAAACATGTCAGGCGGGATTCGAACCCACGACCTTCTGCTTATTAGTGCAGACGTCTTAACCTCTCCACTACCGATCTTGCTGGCTAGAATCCTATATAGTATTGGGTTCTGCGATATAGGTTGGATAACATTTGTAGTTACATGTATATGTGACCACTTCCCATGCATTCTATGAAAACAATATTGCCACAACTAGCCTATATTTAAATTTTTTGGCCATTTTCATGAGTTTTTTGCTCAATGTATATGAATTTACGATGCAGTGCTGCGGATGTGATTATAGGCCTCTGTAGTACGTTTGGAAGAAAAATGTTGGTTCAAAATATTCAATAATCATGTTTCCGGTACGAAATTACCCAAAAGTATGTTCATAGGGCCCTCCAACGGTGATCCATGTGACGTCACATAGTGCTTGTTCTTAAGACAATATATCTGTTGCAAGTTTCATGGCCCACTTCGCCCCAACTAGGCTAAAAGCCGTCCCGAAAAAGTCACTCTGAATGGTGAAATTCACCGCCGTATTGATTGAACATCATGAAAGCTTGTTTCGGGTGTATCGGTCCAACGAGCATTGTACATATTGGGTTCAGAGCTTTTTACAGTGCATACAAGGAACAAAGACTTTGAATTAGATCAGACTCAAACTACCTTCCTTGATCGGAATGTATCCTTTCCGGAACCCCAAACCTTATAAAGCATTCATTTACGAGAACTTTAGCTGTGGTAGCAGCGGTTTATCCTTAGTCGGAACTGTTATGGTGTATTTTGAGAATATATCGGTGATAACAAGAACATTTTCAGTACGATCGGACGCCGGCTCAATGACAGTAACATCGATAGCGATCGATCACCTCAAGGGAACGTGACGCTAGCAAGTGTCCCAATGGATTTTTTGGTTTTGGACATGGCAGCTTTGCCACAATACATCGCTCACAACGCTGTACCCAATCTTTTATGTCTCGGAACATTCCCGGCCAATAGCACCTCTGCTGTACCAAAGAAAACATCCGTTCTTCGCCCTGATGGCCATGTAATGGAGAAAGAATGGTCGGTTTCAAACAAACTGATAAAACTAGCTGTTTTTTCTCCATACCATAATTATCAATACGTTTTCTATACAATACACCATCCAATTCAACAATATTTGCTCTCTGCCTAAGAAGGACTAAAACAAGATGTGTCTCTTTCTTCCTTTCTGAAGAAGTGGGTTGTCTTCCCTCTTTGAAGTACATTAAAAACCTTTGAATTGTTGGATCTTTGTGTTGTAATTGTTGGAGTTCCTCTCTGGAGTAGGACGGAAATGCTGATATCAAGGGTTGTATTGTTTAAAGTCGGAATCTTGATGAGACAAAATGCTTACCAAGGGTTGTATTGTTTAAAGTCGAAATCTTGATGAGACAAAATGCATAACAAGGAGGGATTTAAAATTAGCATAGGCCTAACAGGTGGATGCGCGTAAGAAGTGATGTAGAGTCTAAATCTTGATGAGACAAAATTATTCATGAGGGGATAGGATGAACAAAGGATGGAGATCAAATCTTGATGAGACAGAATTATTCATGAGGGACAATTGTGTTGGAGGGTATAAATGATATGATGTTGATTTGAGGTATCACAAATCATCGCAACACTTTTATTCTACGGAGCTATTTGAACAACGCCTAACGGGGAAACAGGAAGATGTGACGTCGTCTAACTACTACACCTGAATTATCTTATGATGTGGCTGGGAGTCAACATGAAGTACGAGAGTATAAGTCGACGGATACACCAAGAACGCCTAATAATTGGTTGAGCTGAGTGCCCCCTGAACGACTTCATCGGTTAGAGCAGCGTATGGTGAATAGGTCAGAAGATCGCACCGCACCCTATCCTTATACTCCTCGCAAGTGTAAACTGGACGAGGCTTCAACTTCTCACCGATTTCCATTAACACCTACCAGGCATGCTGTCGTAGAGACATTTAATGGTGAAGTTTACGTGAAGATTCGAAGGTACATTCAGCGTAAAGACGCTGATCTATGGAGTAGCCCACGAGGCGTCAATTTAAGGGTGGAGGAGTGGAAGACACTGGTGAAGATGATACCTACAATCAATAATGCTGTAAAACAAGTGGAGGTGAGTTTCATGATACGGTCTATTTCTCTGATCAAAGTTCGTCTGTATGTGTTTTGTAAATCGTAGTTGATGAGGCATGTTACGCTATGTTAAAACATTTAATTAAATGATTCATTGTCTTATTATGGTATAGGAGCAAGAACGACGTAAACATGTGAAACACAGCAGTGATTATCAACCCATACCCTGCCTTCTACCCTCCGATGTAGTGCCTGACACGGACCCTGCAGTTTTCACGATTTACCAGAAAGTAAGTTTTATTAATTATATATATTCTCTACCCCTCTCCCCCTCCTACTTTTCTTGTATTGTACACACATACTTCATTTCCTAAACTAATTGTTCACATGCATGATGTGTGTATTTTTATTTACGATGTCCTATTGTTATTGTTATTTCTTCAGTGGACGATGGTGAAGATGACGTTATGAAGCTGGACAGGGCCCCTGAACAACTCGTCATCAATACAAAGGACTCGGAAATCGATGGAACCGTAAGGGATCTAGCGTTCAATATAATTCAGTCTATTTTTGTCTCTTGTATATTGAAGAAGGTCTGCGACCTGGCCAAACGTCATTGTTATGGGTGCTGTGTTGACCATCCGAGTCAGCCACAGCACCCATACATGATATTGACTTTCGGGGGAAAAGGTCGAAATGTATTTTGAAGATGAAGTAAGCGAGATCGAGATGGGCACGTGCCGTTTAAACTGGAACCTGACGGCTTCGGGTCATGAGATAATAGCAAAGGCTTTCACTCGTATACAGGAAACGAACGAACTGTTTGATGATTATGTTAAAATGCACGTGAAACAGCAATTAGATTCAGAGGTAATTAGAGGCGTACTATATGACGTGTGTTACTCTAGTGAGTAATATCATAAAAGTTCTACTTTGATCGTTTTGATGTTTGATGTGCATTGCAGTTTTTAAATGTTTTGCTTATTTAATTTTGGTTTGAAAACGATTATCACTTTACACTTTGTTATTTTAAGAAAATGTAATTGTTGCTGTTTTATACATTGAATACATTTCTGTTTAACAGAAAAAAGAGAAAGAACTAAATCTATCTTGTTTTTGAATGATTTGTATCTATTTATTCAAAGGTTTTCCTTTTTGGTTGGATTAATAAAGCATTGTTGTTAAATTTAGGATATTACTTTTCATTGAATCGCTGAGACGTGAAGATGGCCATGTCGAATCGTGCTGATTATTTAAAGAAATTGTATTACGATGTGGACCGCCAAAGCGGTCTAAGTAGTATTGAAAAGCTGTATCGTACCGTTAAGAAAGATGGCAAATACGATTTAACACGTAAACAAATAAAAGACTTTCTACAGAGTCAAGATACATATACATTACATAAACCCGCCCGTAAGAAATATCCAAGAAACCGTATTCTAGCGGTAGGACGTGATGAGATTCATCAACTGGATTTGGTGGATGTATCTAATAATATCAAAGTACAATAACGGTTACAAGTTTTTATTGACGTGTATTGATGTGTTTTCTAAATACGCCTGGGTTATTCCTTTAAAAAACATATCTGGAAAGATGCTTGTGGAAGCTTACAAAAATAGTTTCAAATCAAGTGACCGGAAACCTATAATGATCCATTCAGATAAAG
The DNA here is from genome assembly GCA_029582265.1 of Zoroaster sp. YZ-2022. NCBI lineage: Eukaryota > Metazoa > Echinodermata > Asteroidea > Forcipulatida > Zoroasteridae > Zoroaster > Zoroaster sp. YZ-2022. The sequence goes on from CM055829.1 coordinate 6,756,744, forward strand.
GTAGTGAGTTTACAAATCGTCTGTTTCAGCAATATCTAAATGAAGAGGGTATACATTTTTACACAACAAACTGTGAAGTTAAAGCGTCTATTGTGGAGAGGTTCAATCGCACTCTAAAATCTAGGATGTGGAAGTATTTTATGTACAAAAATACCCTTAACCCTTTCGATCCCACGGGCTCTAAAAAGAGCCTTTGTTGTGATACGCTTCCTTCCCGTGGGCTCTAAAAGGTGCCAGGAATCGGCATGCCCTTGACGACCACGGCGACTTAAATCACCACCTGAAAATGCTTGAGTTGTTTTTGGGGTTGGCGCCCTCTATTGACAGGAATGAAGTGTATAAAAGTTTATGAAAAGAAAAGTGCGTCACTTTGCGGTTTTTGGTGCTAGCGTCCAGTCGTTTCCACAACGGTCAGTTGAATTTAGTTGCAATCATGATGGAAACGGACATAAATGATGGCATTTTGGCTGAGATTTTGGCAGACAGTGGCTCAGAATCAGATGACGAAGTAACGGATGACGACGACGACGTTGAACTTGAAGAGGTAGGCCAAAATCACAGTAAAAATGAATAACTAATATTAATAACACTGCCCAATGCAAATTAACGTAATTCACTTATTTTCCTAGGCTATAGCGTTACAACTGTTGGAGTTGAGTAATGTAAATTAGAAAATGGATCCCTTTAATAGGATTGACCAAATCCCCACCCCCTGGACTGGGTCAAAAACGTCAAGTGAAAATGTACAATTATTAGTAGTTTGTTGGGGTAATATTTGTATTCATTGAAACAGCAAGTTGATGTAGGCCTATAGATATAGGCAGCATAGAAATTTTAACATTTACCCATAGCCGGTCGTGCTCTTTAGCGTTAACAGGCTGAAAATGCACTCTTCTTAGTCTCAAGCTTCCAAAAGAATAGCCTTGTATTCGAAAGGCCCTCATAAGTCGTATTATGCAAGAAGTTGGGGGACTTACATTCACAATCCCACATTAAAACGAAAATTTATCGATAACGAGTTTTGGAGAGTGGATGGAATCTGCCATATTTTTTTTTCTCAGCACAATATTCATTTTGCGCATGACCCCCTGTGGCCTGTGCACATGCAGCATTGAGATATTGTATTTACAAAGGACCGAGATTAATCCTCCTTTGCCTTGTTTTTCTGTTGCAGCCTACCTACCAAGGTGACAGCCGACCGAGATCAAGAACGACAGGAAAGTTAGATTTCCGATCCGGTTGGGAACGACGAGACCATTACGAGTGTGGGACTGTGCAGTTCAATGGAAATTCTGGCCCCACCGGCGACTTTGCCACACTGTCGGCAGTGGAGATGTTCAAGCTGTATTTTTGTCAACTCGTGGGATATGCTCGTCGATGAGACTAATCGCTATGCGCAGCAAACAATAGAATCAAATCCTGGTCAACAATTCTCCTGGCACCCAACCAACATTCCAGAAATGATGGCATTTGTGGCACTTCTCATTGCTATGGGCATAAACAAATCCTCTCAATACAAGATGTACTGGTCAACATCTGAAGTTCTTCGCATCCCATTCTACCCGTCGATCATGTCCCGAAATCGGTTCAGTTCAATTCTTCGGTTCCTCCACATCTCAAATAACCAAATTCCTCGTAGAGCCTTGGCTAAACGGGACAAACTTTCCAAAGTTCGGCCCTTGATAGAAGTCCTCGTCCAGAAGTTTCTCAACCTGTATAACCCTGCGCAGAATCTGTCTCCAGACGAGAGTATGTTGAAATTCAAGGGACGATTAAGTTTTGTTCAGTACATGCCTAACAAACCTATCAAACGGGGTATTAAAGCCTTCTCCCTGAACGAGTCCAAAACAGGCTACACGTGTGCTTGGAAACTGTACACAGGAGCCGACGACACCCAAACTGTTTATGATGCAGACGTAGATTTCAAGTCATCAGACTGCCATCCGCCAAACCCAACAGTTGCAGGAAAAGTCGTCATTGATCTGGTCCATGGACTTAAGAATAAGGGACACGTAATATATTGTGATAATTACTATACTAGCCCAGCTCTTGTAGCTAAACTTGCTAAACTAGGATTCGGATGTTGTGGAACTGTTCGTTACACTACACAGGGAATACCCCAGGCCGCAAACCCAAAAAACCATAAAATGAAGAAAGGAGATGACCCATTTTTTTTGGTGAAAGGTGGGCAATTGTGTATCGTTTGGCAAGACAAAAAATCTGTAACACTTTTAACTAATGTAGGCAACACTGATTTGTCCAAAAAGCAAATTCGGTGTAATAAAAGCACAAGTGGATTTTGTGATGTTATGAAGCCCAATTGTATTGAAGATTACAACAAAAACATGGGTGGAACTGATCTTGCCAACCAATGTTTTCAGTACTACAATCATACACACAGAAGCTTGAAATGGTGGAAAAGAGTTTTTTTCCATATGCTGAATATTTGTATTGTCAATAGCAGAGTAATATTCACCAGCATAGCAGGGAACAAAAATGTCAGTAACCTTGATTTTCGTATAGGGATTGTACAGGGCTTGCTGTTGGGTTGGGAACGTAACGCAACAAGTCAGTTGAGATACCATATTCCTATTGAGTTGACAGGGCAACAGCACTATCCTGGCAAAAACCCCAATGGAAAGAAACGCGACTGCATTGTTTGCAGTAACCGAAAATTAGGCAGGCGAAAACAAACAAAGATGATCTGTAAACAATGTGCCCAACCTATGTGCATATATAGTTCCTTGCTTTGAGAAATACCACATCACTTGATTGTAAATCTATACTATTTGCCTTCAAACCCCCCCCCCCCGTTCAATGTTGGGAATGGTCGGACAAGCTGCAGATTACAGTCCAAACCAACATTGAATTGGGGGGTGGGGGGGGGGGTTATTAGCATGGATTGTGATGTATTTACACTGAATACAAGTAAATGGTTCATTTCCAAGTACAAAACAAACAAAAAATCCCAAAAAATCTCATCCAAGTTGTTTTTCACATGGGAACAAAAAATCTTATACCTGTACCGTATTTGCATGAAATATCACCCATTTGTATTACTTTAGTGTAAATACTGATCTAATTATTTCGCTTTTGCACAATGTTTTCCTCCCTTTTTGTATACTCATTTTTACCATCATTTTTACATACAAATGAGAAATATAAAAAAATTGTATATTCCTGCCGTGTGAGGGCGCACTTCAATGAAATTGTGAAACATCCACTGGTGCTGAAGTGACATTGGGCTCCTAATTACTGTGGTAAAGAAGGGTTCTCTCTGACATAACTGGCTGGTAATGAAAGGGTTAAGTACGTTAACGTCTTGCCAAAATTAGGAAACAGTTACAATAATTCATGTCATCGCTCTATTAAAATGAAACCAACGGAAGTGAACGGTGAAAATGAAAGCATAGTATTATCACCACGCTACAATAAGGGAAAATATATTAATTTCACGGATGTATAACTTGGTAACATTATATTAGAGTTCTGGTGTTTCTAGATTTGATAATATAAGTGGCCGTTACGTAAGTCCAAAGTAAAGCTATTTCAGCCACCTTGCACATTCCTTACTGGTGAGCACCACATTCCAAGTAGCGATGACCTCGGCAGTGTAGGCTCTGGTCAGGGTATGTGTATGTCCAAATATGGATGACCACTCTACATCGATTTGCTTAGGACAGCCTCTCTTTCTCAAACCAACCAAACATATTATTGTATTGTCTAATTATTCAAAATGTATCATTCATAAGGTATGCAACAAGTCCTTTTAAGGTTATGATCTTATAAGAAAGTGTTCATAAATTGTGTATATAAACCTTGTGAATTCTTAGTGAGGGCAGAGAATGCCTCCACCATCCGACATGTATTAAACTGTATCATCACCGTAAACTCCGTCTCAACTCGTATCTTTGCTTATCGTCTGTACTGCATATAGCCTAACTGGTTATATTTGGTGGAGAATCCGGGTACCTCTCGCAGCGAACTTTGTCGATTTCACTTCTGCTAACCTAGTTTTTAATGATCACACGGTCTCGACGCTTATCTGCAACAATGGCAACTTCACATTTCGAACCCCTCCTACCTAAGTTCACGGGCTACGATGCGGAAGATACTGAGCTGTGGTTGGACAGATATGAAAGATAGGCCTATGGTCAACAGAAAGCCTGGACGGCAACACCGCAAGCCGGCAATCTCCCTCTTTATCTAGCCGACTCAGCTAGTTACTGGTATAGAGACTTACCAGCAGCCACCACCGCCACGTTTGCCTCAGTAAAACGGGCATTTCTCCAAAAGTATTAGCCCCATGAGGGGATCAAGTGGGTGAGACTAGCTGAGCTGGCGGATCGAAAGCAGCAACCCAACGAGTCAGTTGAGGCATATGTCGCCGACATTGAAAGGAGATGCTGCCAGCTACGCAAGTCACCAGAAGAAATGATGGAGGTGTGTGTCAGAGGACTTCTCCCAGACATCAGGAACCATGTCATCAAATCCCATCCAAAAACAGTAGACGAGGCAATCACTCAAGCCAGGCTTGCCCAATCAACGTCGGTGGCAATCTCCTCCAATCTTGGAAGTGAACTCGGCCATTAAAGAACTGGCTAATCAGATAACAGCCCTTCAGTCTCAGCTTAGCAACTATCTCCGCTACCCAACCTGCCCCATACACCGAACAGACCCCGAATCGTGGTTACTACGACGACCGAAGGCAACAACAGTTCCGCCCACAACCGAGACATTTTGTTCAGAGAGGACAGCAACAAGTGCGACAGCAAGACCGGCAACCAACGCCACCGATGATGACGACTGCCTGCCATTGGTGTGGAAGGGGTGAGTGCAGTAGGCAAACATGTCCGGCCCGTAATATCGAATGTCATAATTGCCATAAAGTAGGGCACTTTGCTAGAGTATGTTTAAGTAGACCAGGCAAACAGTAACGGTAGTTATTACAATCAATGACTAGGAACCCGAAGTCATGCTAATCTCAATCCACGTAACCGATTAAAGATACCCTATTTAAGCAATATGTCTCTGCAATTTCAGGTGGAAGCAATCTGGTCAAAGTCAAAATTGCCTCAAATTATCGACAATCATTAATCGATACCGGTGCGCTTATATCTTGCATGGCCAAGAAAACATACACAGAGTGTTTTACAGAAGGTAAATTCCCCTTGGGTCCTTCTGATGTGCCGCTTATTTCTGGTGTAGCAGGGCATGTAACAAGGGTTGGTGGCAAAGTTATATTGCCAATTTCTATCGGGGAGGTTGATTTCAACCATCCGTTCTATATATTAGATAGTATGAACCATGAGATTATTCTTGGTGTTGATTTCCTGCAAGAGTATGAGGCAACGGTATCGTTTGAATCTAGTCGTTTAGTGTTCAAAAATTCAGCTTCCGTCCCCTTAGTCAGTAAAGTAACGAGACCAATGTATGTAAGGGCTATATGCAATGTATCCTTGCCTGCTAGAACTCAAACGGTATTTCGTGTTCAGTGTAAGGATACTAAGTTACCGTACAGCATGGTATAATTGAACCTGTTCCATCTCTGTATTCTGATGAGCAATTAGTTGGAGCCAAATGCATTTGTTCAATCACATTATGGTAAAACAGTGTATCAAATAATGAACCCAACTGATAATGACATAGACATCAGACCTAACCAAGTAGTCGGTATCTGGGAGCCACTCTCGGCTGACACATATGCATTGAAAGTTTCGAGGTAGATGGAAATGACTCGCATAGGCCTACCCTGACCGGTGATAGAACAAAGGCAAATACTATCCATGTAACAAGTAATGTCAATCCTAATGAAGTACTAGATGGGCTGGGTATCAACATGAATGATTCAGATTTAACCGCCGATCAGAAACATGAACTTGTTGAATTTTTGTCTCAAAACAGAGAAGCCTTTGCGAAAGACACTACTGAACTGGGGACAACCGACTTACATTTTCATAGAATAGACACTGGGGATGCAAAACCTGTTCACCAACGCTTCTATCGAACGTCCCCGCAAAACAAGGCAGAAATTGACAAACAGATTCATGACATGCTAAAAGCAGACATAATAGAACAATCTACTTCACCTTGGGCTAGTCCAGTCGTTCTTGTAAAAAAGAAGAATGGAGATTTCCGCTTTGCTGTTGACTATCGTCGCCTTAATCGAGTATTGCCTATGTCTTTCCCTCTCGTGGCCGAGCGGTCTAGCGCACCGAACTCAAGTTCTGGTGTTGCCAGCAGCAGGGTGTGGGTTCGAGCCCCGGTCGTGACACTTGTATCCTTGAGCAAGGTACTTAACCATAATTGCTTCGTCCTTCGGATGGGACGTAAAGCCGTAGGTCCCGTGTGTTGTATAATGCACGTAAAGTGGATTGTCGTGGCCGAGCGGTCTAGCGCACTGAACTCAAGTTCTGGTGTTGCCAGCAGCAGAGTGTGGGTTCGAGCCCCAGCCGTGACACCTGTGTCCTTGAGCAAGACACTTAACCATAATTGCTTCTCTCCACCCAGGGGTTAAATGGGTACCTGTGAAGGCAGAGATGGTTTGCTCTCTATGCGCTAGAAATGGCAGCAATTGAGCTGTATACTCCCCAGGGAGCTGAGATGGTTTCAGGAATGATTTATGAGCCTTATGAGCCTTATGAGCAGGGATAATAATATAATGCGCCTTGAGCGCCACTTAGTTGGTGGATACGTGCGCTATATAAATCTATACATTATTATTATTATTATTATTACCTCGACCTGATGATGTATATGATACTATAGGAGAATCGCATGCTCAAATTTTCACAGTTCTTGACTTGGCGTCTGGTTTTTGGCAAATACCATTAGATACACAAAGTCGAGCGAAAACTGCTTTCACGTCACACAGTGGTAACTATCAGTTTAAGAAACTTCCATTTGGTCTGATGAATGCCCCAGTTTCCTTTCAAATGGTCATGACACAAGTACTCCGGGGTCTCACCTGGAAATTTGCCCTAGTATATGTTGACGATATTATAATTTTCTCGCCAGACTTTGACACCCACTTGAAACACCTTGCGGCATGCAGTTTTTGATCGCTTACGTTGTGCCAATTTGAACCTAAAACCTCAAAAGTGCCATTTTGCTGCAAAGGAAGTTACATACTTGGGACATGTCATATTGAAACATGGGATAAAGGTAAATCCAGCCAAGACGGCCGTCATTCAAACATTCCCTGTTCCCAAAGATCCATCTGAAGTTCGTTCATTTCTTGGAATATGTAATTATTACCGTAGATTTGTACAGGGTTACGCCACCGTCACAGCCCCCCTTAACAGACTCTTGCAAAAAGACGTGAACTTTGTGTGGAATACAGATTGCGAAATGGCTTTCCAGAGGCTCAAACAAGCGCTTATTTCACCACCAATTTTACGCTATCCCGATTTTGATAAAGAGTTTATCCTAGCAACGGACGCTAGTGGCTACGCGATAAGCTACATACTCTCGCAATCCGATGAGACTGGTAAGGAGGTTGTCATTCAGTACGGTGGTAGATCTCTCACTAAAGCAGAACAAAAGTGGTCAATAACGGAAAGAGAAGGTTTAGCTGTTGTAGAAGGAATTAAGTTTTACCATGTGTACCTAGCTAACAGAAAGTTCCGAGTCTACACAGATCACATATCTCTGCAATGGTTAAGAACCATACACAATGCTATGGGTAGATTAGGACGATGGTCTGTCTTACTACAGGGGTATGATTTTGACATTGTTCATAAGTCTGGCAAGTCCCATGGTAATGCTGATGCCCTTTCGCGGAGACGATATGAAGAACAATCCTCTCAAGTTCCCATCACAGAACCTGCCCAGGTGCATTCAGTGCACAAGTCGGATGAAGATAATACTGACACACAATGTGAGACACTAGAATACAAACTAACTTATGCCACAGATATAGAGAGAACGATATTTTCTATTGATAATCCTGAGAATGTCACAGACCAATCGATTAATGTTCAAGCTAGGCAACGGCTTGATGATTCTTTGAATCAATACATTGTATACTTAGAAGATGGTAGTTTGCCCTCCGATTCCAATACGGCTAGGCGTATAGTTGCTGAAGTACAAGATTATATAGTACAAGAGGGTGTTTTATACCATTACTATTACCCACGAGGCAAAGGCCACAACATTGATAGGCAGATCAAACAGTTAGTTGTCCCCACTTGCTTACGCAATGACATTCTTCTCTCCTATCATGACTCAGTACTAGGTGGACACCAAGGTATTGATCGCACATACAACAGCATACGTCAAAAGTATTATTGGCCAAAGATGTTTTCAGAAATTGAACGCTATGTGAAATCATGTACCACCTGTCAGAGGGTTAAAGTCAATCTTCATGGCAAACATGCCCCACTACAGCCCCTACCTGTAGGAGATGTGTTCTCCAGGTTACACATTGACATACTCGGTCCACTGAAAACTTCACCCGAAGGGTACAAATATGTTCTTTTGGTTGTTGATTCATTTTCAAAGTGGTGCGAAGCATTCCCCCTCAAATCTCAAAATGCTGCAGAAGTTGCAAGAATCCTGTACAATGAAATCATATGTCGTTATGGGGCACCCTCGTCCCTACTTTCAGACAGAGGAGCACAGTTCATGTCAAAACTCATCAAGGAGTTGTGCAACATCTTTCAAATCACCAAGATTCAAACGAGTAGTTACCACCCCCAAACCAACGCAAATTGTGAACGCATGAATAGTTTCATTTGGCAAACACTACGCGCACATTGCAAACCAGACCAATCCAATTGGGTGCAACTGCTACTAGTATCATGTTCGCATATCGCAGCACACCTGCCACTGAATCTACACAGTTCAGCCCGTTTATGATCTTATTTGGGCGAGAATGCCATCTACCAATTGATATCGAGCTGTTGCCTCAGACAGAAGAAAACATAAAGTCAATGCAACCACTTGAACATATCATGCAAAACTTTGACATCACTCGCAAGATCGCTACAGAGAACATTAAGGCAGCCCAGGCTAAGTACAAAAGCCAGTTTGATAAGAAAGCGCAAACCCCAACCTATAGGGAAGGACAAAAGGTTTGGCTTTACTGTGCAAAGAGGACAGTTGGATTGTCTCCAAAAATTTGCCATAAATGGCTTGGACCTTACTATATTTGTGAAGCTAGAGATAACTTCACCTATACGCTTCGTAGAAGTAGTGATAACAAACTCATGTTGTCCCCAGTACATGCTAATCGGCTAAAGCAATACCATGATCCTAAGGACAGACCAGTCGGAATTCCTAATGACTTGGATGACCTAACTGAGGTCAATGCAGACCAATTTGGAGATAATATCCCCATTGATGAACCATCCCAAGGGAAATGTGATACTGAACACATTCCATCTGACACAGTACCACAAACACCACCTGTTGTCTTAGGCAATCCCACATTGTCTCCTGACAAATTATCAGAGGACCATAAACAAGGTCACCACGAGTGGTTCGTTGTGCACAGTTTAAGGCGCTCAGCCATAATAAATGGTAAGAGGCATTACCAAGTTAAATGGAAAGGGTACAATAAAACAACCTGGGAGCCAGAAGAAAATATCCCAGACGAATTGATACAAAACTTTCACATTCACAAAACCAAACGTTACAAAGCGAGGAAAAGAAGGTGTTGATCCACGAATTAATTTACCATTAGTCTCTTCACATTTAGTAGTTTATAGTAGGAATTAAGATGGGAACATTTAATTTTCGCCATTACTCTTATTCTCAATGGTGTATTAATTTTAATTGATTTATATACATATATATATATATATATATATATATATACATATACATATACATATATATATATCTCCTTTTGGCCATGGACATGATTGCTTACTGTACACTCTGCCTATAATTGTTTCACTTTGCATTTATGACTTCCTTTTATCTTTTGTAACGTGATATAATTGCTTATTTCTTATCTTGCTTAGGGGGCAAGTTTTCATCATTATCACAAGTGTACAAAGAGTACTCTTTTTTACAACCCCCTCCCCCCCCCCCCCCCTCAAAGCATACAAGGCAACTGAAAAAATGATGATGGTTCGCCATTGCCCATGATAATTGATATACATGTACTGATGCAGGTACAGTATACTAGTAGTAGTACTCCACATGGCCAGATTCTGTATAAAAATAAAAATGCACAATCCTCTCAATAGCCAGAATGAATTGTCTTTGCAACAAATTGCAGCAACCTTTTCATTGTCCTCGCCATTGAAAGAAAACATCTATTCATGTGGATTGCTTGTATGTCATATGGTAAGTTGTCACAAAGAAGAAAATAACAGTCTGTGTGTAGCCTATTAAAAAACTGTCTCCAGTTCATTATTTCAACTGCAGTCTGTGGTACATCATGCTGAAATTAAAAATAATGGTTGAATTTAATTTTGAGAATAAGTACCATGATAAACAACCCATGCAGCTACCAAAAGCTGGGCTGGGACACTTGCTGCAGTTGGTGACAGGCCTACTTCATTCTGAAATGGAACATAATTTAAATTTTGAGAACAACAGCAGGCCTACTGGTACTTGAGAAAAGAATTCTGAAATAAAATGTTGCACTTGAAAGTACTGAGCATACAGTGCTAAATATTGTATTATATCATCATTTTCTATATTTCTAAAAAGCGTACGTCGGGTCTTAACCCCCTCCCCCCTAGCGTACGGTATGTACGCTCGTGATAATGATGAAAACTATGGACGGCCCCTTAATGTCTTGGTATTTCAGCCTTTAATTCCTTTCATAATTATATGGTTTTGTTAAGTCGGGAGACTTAATTTTAAGGGGAGGGCACATATCACCACGCTACAATAAGGGAAAATATATTAATTTCACGGATGTATAACTTGGTAACATTATATTAAAGTTCAGGGCCGGTATTTATCAAGCAACTTAAGTCAAAGTACGGTGCCTAAGTAGGTACTTAAGTAAAGTACTATACTTAAGTGGAATTCTGCAAGCTACTTATCTAAAGTATCCTACTCAAATCCACCCCTAAATCTGAGACACCTCTCGGGGTGTCTTAAGTCCAAGTGCGTTGGCTTTTTGAACATAAATTCTAATCATTTCGTAAAGGGAGCTACTTGGAGATGGCTGTGTTAATGCTATTGGCGCAAATGGACATAAATCAGCGGCGCGCAATGAGGCGGGAACATGTATTTTGGGACAGGATGCATCCATTGGACCTACAATGACATTGAATTCTATCAAAGTCTGGTTTCCTTTTTGGTTTTTCCATGACAGCTCTATACTAGTGGATACCGGCCCATGCACAGTTGTTTCCAGTGCAAGAAGGTATAGGCCTACGACCAACGCATTACCCAGGATGAATTTATTATTATCAGTCATTAATCTTACACAATGTGTCAAGTAGATGTCTAACTGCCAATTCCAGCTCACGACGTTTTTTTAAAACATTTGAAACAAAACTTTAGAGAGATTGCTGACTGATTACGATATGGGTTAGTTAAAAAAAGTTTGGATGAGGTCAGAAAAAGATATAATGTATATTTGAAAAAATGTGTTGATGTATAATACGGGGTGAATTGAAATGTGTTAAAATATTACATTGTAAAAAAAAATTCAAAAAATTTGACTATTTTCGCTTCAAAATTTGAAGCGAAAATAGTCAAATTTTAAGTTGCTTGATAAATACCGGCCCGGGCACCTAATATTCAAGGTTCGGTCGTTCGAACGAGCGTCGATCAGACGTTCTAAACTCATGAACAACCTCGCCTTCCTGAAACGATGCCGAGACTCTAACCTCATCCCGCCAGGCCTACAGCTCCATGACCCAGTTCGCAGCCTCCGTTCCCGCCGCATCCTACGTTCAGCCAGCGCCTCCTTACTCCGTGAGAGGATTGCCTCCACACGTTCCTCCCTCGCCGACATCGACCGCAGTCTATCCCACCTAGAAGAAGGATTTCGCGACACGTTCCACCCCGAGGATTTCAAGGAAGTCACCACCCGCACTTCGTCTTCGAGTACACACGCGTTCACCACCACCCGCAGGAAGCAGATCAGCAAGTTTTCGCGACTTCAACGACTGGATATGGGATCTTCTATATCCCTATTCCCCCGCACGTTCACCCGGTCTAAGGGATCCCCTATATCCCCACGACCATCCGACTCGGAGTCCTGGAGATCTCCTATATCTCACTCCAACCGCGCTTCTAGTAGACTGGATACGGGATCTTCTATATCCCTATTCCCCCGCGCGTTCACCCGGTCTAAGGGATCCTCTATATCCCCACGACCATCCGACTCGGAGTCTTGGAGATCTTCTATATCTCGCTCCAACCGCGCTTCACGTAAACCGACGGGATCAGCTATATCCCTCAGGCAACCCTCACACCTCCGCTCACAGGACGCGTTCCAGAATCACACCGTCGTCAACCTCAGCCAACGCACCCTCACGCCTATCGAAACATCAGTACTGTCATTGGGGATGAATTTCGCCCTCACACCCAAATCCATCCCAACGGAAGAAATCATCCAGTCAGTTGAGCCAGCCCTGCGACGACTCAACAAAACAGAAGCTGATGATGTCCGACTACAGATGAGTGATGTTTTGCGTAAAGCCAAGCCAGCCAAGCCCAACCTCTCCAAGGGAGAGCTTTCCGCTTTACGGGACATCAAACGGGACAGCTCCATCTACATCCTCACCGCAGACAAAGGCAACGCCACAGTCATCATGGACCGAACACAATACACCGACAAGGTAAGTCACATTTTATTATCCGATTCATACCGCCCCTCAAGAAGAACCCCATCCCATCCATAGAGAAAAAGAGTCGCTAGCAAACTTCTTGCCCTCCACCGTGCCGGTGCCCTCTCCACCCAACTCTACCGACATCTCAGACCATCCAGCTCATCCTGCCCTAGGTTCTTTGGCCAGCCGAAGATTCACAAACCTGATGTTCCTCTCCGCCCTATCGTTGCCTCCAGAGGTTCACCTACGTACAACACAGCCCGTCATCTAGCTAAGATCCTCCGACCCTTGGTGGGTCTCACTCAACACCATGTGTCCAACTCCGGTCAGTTCGTTGAGATCACCCGGGGCCTCACCCTTCAACCGAGCGACATCTTGGTTAGTTTTGATGTTGTCTCCCTATTCACCAATGTCCCAACTACAGAGACATGCCTCCTGGTGAAGGACAGACTCGTACAAGATCTTTCCCTTGATGATCGCACATCACTCACCCCTGACCAACTCCATGATTTGCTACTAACATGTGTCTCTTCAAGTTGTTTTCAGTTTCAGGGCAAGTTCTACGAGCAGACAGCTGGGACCTCCATGGGATCTCCTTTATCCCCGGTCCTTGCTGATATTTTCACCGCCGACCTCCAACCGAAGCTGTGGCTACGATACGTGGATGACACCTTTGTGGTTTGGCCACATGGCAGAGACACACTCCATGATTTTCTACAACATCTCAACCAGCAACACTCGAGCATCAAGTTCACCATGGAAACAGAAGAAGACGGCAATATCGCGTTCCTTGATGTTGGCATTTCCAGAAACCCAGACGGCTCCCTACACCACAACGTCTACAGAAAGCCCACGCACACAGATCGGTACCTGAACCAGCGCTCCTTCCATCACCCAAGCATCAAGTCATCGGTCAACCGTACCCTCGTACAACGCGCCTACAACATTTGTGACAAGGACAGCCTTCCCAAGGAACTACAGCACATCCGAACCACCCTCAAACGCAACGGTTACAACCCCAGCAAGATCAGCACAGCGAAGCCGGTTCCAAACCCCGAAAACAAGGTAAGTAATCTAACCCTCTCTGCTTGTCTCCCCTATCTAGGTTCGACGTCTCACAAACTACAGCGCATCCTCCGACGGGCAGGCATCAATGTGTTCCACTCAGCTCCCAGCAAACTCCAAGGACTTCTACACACCCACAAGGACAAACCGGACCCAAACAACAGAGCGGGAGTCTACCGGATCCCCTGTGAGTGCGGTAAGGTGTACATCGGCGAAACAGGACGCAACCTCCCCATCAGATTGAAGGAACACCGAGCACACGGCCACAGAGGAGATTTCGAGAAGTCCGCCATCGTCAAGCACTCGCACATCAAGGACCACCAAATCGACTGGCAGGCAGCCCAACTCATCACACCCATCGACACATGGCAACCCAGACGCATCAGAGAGGCCATCGAGATCGTCAAACACGACACTGTGCCACAGGACATCGGCTGCTACATCAGCTTCTACATCAGCGACATTTGGCGACCACTACTACAGACTGAAGGATCTTCTATATCCAAAGTCCATAACCCACCCCAGACTGAGGGATCTCCTATATCCTAAGTCAACCACCCTCCATCCCCTGTGCTTGTCAACAACTGATTCAGTTCAGTGAGCACACACTCCTCTCCCCCAACCCCTAGGATCCTAGTCTCAACAGTTCCCGCCTGCGCGCCTCAACGAACTAATCCTCCAGCATCCATCCATGGGATGATCCTCCAGCAGTCTACTTAAGCAGCAGCATTTTCCAGAGTCCGGCATTCTCCTGAGGACGATCAGAGCACACTGATCGAAACGTCGAGTTGTACCACCAGTTCTTTTCAGAACTAATTACTACTCAATTGAGATTCCACATGGTGTCACGGCAATTAATTAGTCTTACTTAAGTATACTTTAGAAAAACAGAGTTACATTATATATATATTATTATAAGTTACAAATTCATAATAATAACTAGAGCTCAAGGGTTTGTTGGGACAAAATACACGGTGTTCGTGGGAATTCTGGTTGCAAATTCTTTTACCTACGGTGTCATGTGAGGAAACACGCACAGGCAGCGGGCGCAGGTTCGGGTAATGTAACGGCGCGGACTATGGCCGCGGCATGGCAGAAAAGATTGGGAAAATGCTGAAAGGAACTCAAATAATTAAAAAAAATGTTGAATTAAATTCGGCAAGAGCGCAACGTTTTGCGCAAACGTTTGAATTAAGTTCGACGCTGCCGCGTAGCACGGCAAGCTCTGCCGTGCTACATGGCAGTTGCACGACGTGATGACAAACGTTGCGCTTTTACTGTGTTGAATCAAATTGAATTCCCACTCGGGCGACTCTTTTTGGGAATACGCATGCCCGAAAGCATTTGAAGAAACTCCCAGAAATTGTAGGTAATTGACGTATGACCCAATTTTGCCCCACACCGACGTGTGCACAGCACTGTAATAGCCTGAGACAAATCACAACTATAGTAAAATAAAATTGTATCATCTGCAAAAAGGAGAGCAGACTTCAGGAATGATAAATGTCGTTAATATAAAGGAATAATATAGGCCCTAAAATAGAACCTCGTGGAACTTACAGGTAAAGAGGTAGGTTCCTCATTATTCCAGGTAACAAACTGCGATCTATTTGTAATGTAATTCCTAAACCAGTCCAAGTCTATTTAATTTAGAAATTACGTTCTCATGATCAATCGCATCAAAGGCCTTGGACAAGTCTAAGAAAATACCTACAGCATAGATTTATCTAGTGAAAAACTCAGTTTGTCAACAAGATCAAGTAAAGCCATTTGTACAATAGTTTGAACGAAACCCGCACTGAAATTCACATAGTACATTATGTTTATTTAAAAACGTATTAAAGCGGTTTAACATTGTATACGCAGGGACCAAATTTCCCATTATATAAAAAGTATGGTGGCTCAGAGAGGCTTCACAAATCGGGCAAACGTTCATACCCCTATGTGAAAAAGTCGTTTAAAACACAGCACGTCAGAATTCCAATTGTTCCAGCAATTTTGACTGCAATTGGATATCGTTTCATAGCAACAACAAAAAAAATAATAATAAAAATAATAACTAGAAATTTAGTGTTTGTTTGATTACAAACACTAGGTGTTCGGGTTGCTTTAGTAAAAGTGAATCTTATCTAACTAACTTTAAATAGGAAAAATTTAAAAATATTTATATTTGCGTCATTTGTCATGTATTGTTTAAAATTTGTGATTTTGTTCATGGGGGAATTTTTGGTTATGGCTTTTGTAAAAGTTTATTCCAATCACGGTACTTTATAAATCCGTCTCCAAACAAACTTACAGAGAGGTATGGAAATACTTTTGAATAGTGTATGATAACTCTGTATTTTGTTTCCTTTCAGAAATGTAATTCATCTCTACATGATGTCCTGTTGAAGCCACACAATCAGCACTGGATACATTATAAGAATTTTAAATATTATTTTCTTTTATGTCCACTTAAAGCTTCAAAATCATCAAGACATACATGTACATGGTCTCTATACTGTATTTAGCATAAATTATCATGCCTTTTAAGTAAAATGGAAACATGGCTAATAATGACACATTTCAATGACTTTAGCTGAATAAAACGCATTAAAACTGAAATGTTGATGAAATTGACCTCGATTTTCTTATCAACATAGATTATAATATGTAATGTGACAT
Organism: Zoroaster sp. YZ-2022; assembly: GCA_029582265.1. Lineage (NCBI taxonomy): Eukaryota > Metazoa > Echinodermata > Asteroidea > Forcipulatida > Zoroasteridae > Zoroaster > Zoroaster sp. YZ-2022. The sequence continues at coordinate 6,773,222 of CM055829.1, forward strand.
TTGTTGTCACTTTGTGAATTTTGATAATGTGCTTAACTGTATTTTTGGGGATCAGTTGTAATCTGTTCAAGGGTTTCATATGTATTTCATAAGAGTTGTTATCGACTTTTCTTTAAAAAAAAGATAATTGCTAATTACTAACGTTTATAATGGGTAAATTTATAGTACTCAAATGAACACATAAACAATTAACAATTATTTGTTTAATTAATCACGAAGGCATATGTCCACACTTTCTCAGACGTGGTCAACTGCCTTTCTAGATCTTCGTTTGTGAAGCCAGGCCAAAGAATAGCTAAACAATTTGACATGTTTTCATTTTATACAACCTACAGGGTACTCCGACCATGCTGTACTTATGTTCACATTTTGACATCGGATTACATTGTATCAATGAAATAATATGTAAAAAGTTGTTAATGGCCTTATGTTTCGACTCTAGCAGAGATTGTCAAAATTGCAATTACACAATTTAAAAAAAGTAATGCCAGTAATTAATTTGATTACAATATCAGAGTTCTGTAAAATCCTAAATGAATATCCAAAACTACATTAAATGTACATTATTATGTAAAGCAAATAAATTAAATAAAATAGGAAATTAAAAAAACCAAGAGCTTAGTGGAACGCTTGTATTATTGCTATTGGACTTTGTAATATAAAATGTTATAGTTGTACTGTCATTTTCGCTTTATTCTATTCAAATCAATTGAACCAAACCGAGACTTCAAGGGCAAGGTATTTGGTGCCCTCTTTGTTTTAAACACAATCGGTATTTGACTATCGCATAATGACAAGGAGGATCGAGGCAGCGTTATTCAGTCAACCACGGATGGATCAGTGTGGGGGTCGAGTGACTTATTAATTTATTTATTTGCTTATTTCGTTTTGATGGATGATGACAACACATTAAAATTTATATTATTATTATATACGGCACAACACTTGGTTGAATGGTAAGGGATGCCATGGGGAATATATAAGAATCACCCAAGACTTCTATACTACCGTTTTAGTCTAACTGCACGACCAAACGCGGGATTCTATGCACGCCACATTTTCAACGGTGAATCGTATTATTAGTCAAGAGATCTCGAGTTTAAAAAAACATATCTAGAGGGCGCTACATACGTTTTCGATAAGGGTGTTATTGATATTTCTCATGTAATTTTTATGCCTAATTTGATGAACTTATCATTTCACTTATCGCTGTTGTCAATGAAACAGCCATAACAACAACACCATTTAATATATAACAAAGAAATTTCCCGAATGTTATGATTGCTATTACAAAGAAAAAAACAAAACAAGGAAAATTAAGTTATCTGATCATTAATATATAACAGTGTTATTCGTACAACAAAATAGACATTGAATAATCGCTTTTAACCATAACTTCTAACGTGCATGATTACCGCACCATCTTTTGGCCATAACTTCCCGTATCAAACGTTCGATTTTTTCACAGTTCACTGTATTTTACAGCTGTACTTGTTAATGCATAACTATTAAACCTGAGGTTTTCGAGTTATGATTTTTTGAAATATTAAACTTTGAACTCATGTAATTCGACACCTGATGACGTCATCATGATGTCACAACAATGGTTTCGTCTGCTAGTTATTTTCTCTTCAAGTTTGTATGAGCTTCTTTTTGCAAGGATGTCTTTTGTTACCGGACAATCGCCGCCGAGAAGAAAGAGAAGTAAAGAAAATGTCCAACCGCTAAATGTGCATAGCGCCCTCTTTAGTTTGAATTATTGGCGCAGGAAACAGCATCGCCTAATTTTTTTATTAACCTTCAAAGTTGTATCGTAAACTACTTTTTTATTCTCATATATTAAGTTTTGGTCACGTGATTAAGATGAAACTTTCTTGTTGTCTTCATATTGACAGATTGTTTATATTCTAAATTTGACACAATTCTAATATATAACTTTTGAGATAGAGAAATGTTTTTTTCGACATGTTTTAATTTTCCGTAGTGACGTAGTAATGACGTCATTGATCGTAGTTTTGATATGTATATATTTCAAAGAATATTTCATACACAGAAACCATGTCAAAATTCCCATTCACATTGCCTCCAGATCTCAAAACGATGCCCGGGAATATTGTTTCACTTCAACTTCCGGTTTCACCCGGAAGACAAGGTCAAATTGGGGTCATGTCTGTGTAACTTTTGCTCGGTTTTTCAAGACCTATGCGATGATGTGTGGATTGAAAAATTCCGTTGTGTAGTTTAGGAGTTATGATTTTTTGAAATATTAAACTTTGAATTAATGTAATTCGACACCTGATGACGTCATCATGACGTCACAGCAACGGTTTCGTCAGCTGGTTATGTTCTGTTCATGTGTTAAGTTAGAAGGCTGTATATGCTTAGCAAGGATGCCTTTGTTGCCGGAAAATCGCCGCTGAGAAGAAGTAAAAAAAGACAGTACAAAAACAATAGGTCTTCGGGTTTCATCCGAACACCTAATAATAAAACTAGAGGTATTGAGTTTGTAGGAAACAAACTCAGGGTGTTCGAGTGTGCATCATATGTGATGACGTCATCACCTTAAAGTTGTTAAAAGACAAGAGTTTAGGCAAGAGACATGAGTTTTCATAATATATAATTAAAATAACATATAATGTGCTATAACAGGGTTCGTATACTTTTTTACTTAGATAATTCCATGACTTTCCATGACCTTTACAACAAGTATTCCATGACTTTTCGATTCGCGGCCAACATTAACAATGCGAATCTAAGTAGATTAAATTCGCATAACACCAGTGTTCTAGCCAGGCATGCCCGATAAGGCGATATACGCTATAAAAAATACCGATACGCTATAAATCGGCCGATACGCTATCGATACGCTATAATTTTATTCCATGGTGAAAAAAAAAACACCCCAAAATTTCCTTTGTTCAGTTCGAGAACTAATTGTGAACAACAATAATTTGTTGCCAGTGAGGGATTTATTTCATCTTGAAGGAAGCTTTATTGATACATTTTAATTGGCCGGCAACTTTGTTTCTTTTCAAGAGAGAATGTTTTTGATGCACCGCATTTGTAACTATGCGGCCTGCCGCGATCTATTTATAAGCATTCAACGTTAAACGACACTGGTTCCGCTACCACTCTGCTTAGGCAAAAACCAGATGAGCGGAGTACCCGAGTGAACAATAGCCCCAACTCTTGTCTTGGCTCTAATCCCAAATTGATACATTCAACCATGGAGGAAGTCGGCAGACATTTCTTTGATGTGAACTTGTGACCCAGAAATTGTGTCTTTTTGGTTGCCGGTTGTCTTGTTTCTTTTTCTTTTAAAACCAGTTTGCGTTGGGAATAAAAAAGTTTTTCTGGGCCCCTGTGCGGGTTTCTTTTTCACACACAAACACGTATTTTTTTTTGCGTGAATTTTTTTTTGGTTACGTCAATGAAACTAAGACGAGACACCCCCATTTAGCTTATTAGCAGATAAATTGGCGAGTTTTCCGTGGGAATTATAGCCAGGAGGGCGTATTTGGTGTTGCGTCTTTAGAAGTCCACCGAGCCCTCGAAAGAATTCTTCGTCGTATTTACACGTCAACCGAGCATGGAGCAGAGATGCCAACATTCCAAATTGAAAAAGAGTAATTCGCCTAACGAAAGGTTTTCGTCATGTAAACGGCTGATGAACTACGGTGCGCGTGCCGTAAATACATGTGGTTCTTTACATCGTTGGTTTCGCGGCTGGCCAAAAATTGATACAAGGATCGTACAATCGTAATTGGACTCAATAAATCGTAAAAATTACGCCCAAATCGTAAATGTTGGCATCTCTGCATGGAGGAAGGATTCCTTCCCATTATCCGAGTGAGTAACAATGGGACAATTGGTCTATAGAAATCTTAGTACACCGCAGCTTTACAGATTTCAATGGAGACAAAGACAAAGGTGTGGAACAGGTTTACGAGTGCCCCCGCACAACCACCCATGTGAAGCGAGCGCGTTTACACGGCCCCCGCTCTTGTGACGAACAAGTGTTGCACAATAACACGTCAACCGAAGCACGAGCTCTGCCAAAATGGCGTGTTTTCACGTCACCCGAAAGGACAATGGAAGCTTCCACAGCGTGTGGTCACGTCTTCTGTGCATGTCACTTTACGCACGTGGCTCGTTATCACGTCAACCGGGCATGCATACAAATATTCCCGAGTTTCCTATGGCGTGTTTAGACGCTCTCCGATCCGTGGTGCGAAAAAAAACGCGAACTGGTTTTAATAAGTCTTAAAATTCCATGACTTTCCATGACTTTTAAAGAAGTTCACCCTTTTCCATGACTTTCAAGGCCTGGAAAATACAAAAGCAAAATTCCCTGACTTTCCAGGTTTTCCATGACCCGTACGAACCCTGTATAATGAATACATTAACTTCCGGTTCAGTCATCCCATATAATTTTCACTTTTTCCAACCGTAAGTTCCGGTTCAATCATGTGACGTCATTCCTACTTCACAAAATTTTTCCTCATAATATGGGTGTCAATTGTGCTTTATTTGGTAAAATTCTGTGTTTTCTCAAGATAGCAAAAAGTGAATTTTTAAAACCTGCCGCTAGAGGGCGCTGTTAAAAGCTATGACGTCATCAAATATATTTTTGAAAAGAGCAGATCCCACTTAACATATAAACCCAGAATGCTTTTTCTAATACCCTTTCAGATTTGCATCAATTTATAAAGAGCTTTTTAAACTTGAACTTCCAGATTGGACCGGAAGTAAGGGTCAATATGGTCATGTCTTTGTATCAAATGTCGAGTCCTCCATGTTCTGTATGATTATGAAGGAATCAAGAAATTATTTATTGTGGTTCACGAGATATAAATTATATTATTTTAATTATAATTAATTACGTAATAATTCATTAGATGATCCCACTATGATGTCACAGCGTTACCTGGAACTATATGTTAAGGTCTAACTATGTGTTAAGTTTTAAGGTTCTTTGAACTCCGCAACTTTGTTTTGGCTGTACAAATACATTTACAGAATATTGATTCAGAATATTTCTTCACTTAAACTTCCGGTTTCAACCGGAAGGAGAGGTCAGATTGAGGTCACGTCTGTGTACGAAAAATCACATAATTCAAGATCTTTCAGATGATGCAAAGATTGTGAAAATATATTTTGTGGTTCATGAGATATAATTTTTTGAAATATTAAACTTTGATTTAGTGTAATTCGATATGTTTTTTATTTTAAATTTGATGTTTTTGTGGTCATAGAATATAAAAATAAAAATAAATAAAAGACAAGAGTTACCTCAGGAGGTATGAGTTTTCATAATATATAATAAAAATAACATATAATGTGCTATACTGAATACATTAACTTCTGGTTCAGCCAATATAATTTTAAATTCTTCCAACCGTAAGTTCTGGTTCAATCATGTGAAGTCATTCATACTTCACAAAATCTTTCTTCATAATATGGGTGTCAATTGTGCCAAATTTGGTAAAATTCTGTCAAATGTTTTCTCAAGATAGCAAAAAGTATACATTTACAGAATAGTGATTCAGAATATTTCTTCCCTTATAAACATTTCCGGCTAACCAAAACCAATATTTAAAAGTAAACACCCAACAATTTTGGAAAAATTTACCAACCATTTTGTTTTTCTAGACTCTTTTTTGCCACATTGTTTATTAAACAATCATTGTGGGAAATGTATTGATGCTTTTCGTTTAAAAATATACACATTATTCCATTTGCAAAATTAAATTTAATTAAATTGATAAAATAATCAAAAGAAAAGAAATAAAATACATCAGTTAAAAAGAAGATCTAGATCTCTTGCCTCAAAATCAAATTTAATTGAGTTTTGTATTTAAATTAACTCCAGTGCCTGAAAACCGTTTGTCAAGGGCGCATTGGAAAACTGTTACCATGAAATTGATTGCCCATAAACGGAAGCAAAAAGAAGAAATAAATTCTTTAAAAAATCCTCTGCGCATCGATGACTGTCAATTTGACTGCATCAATCGCGAAAAGATGTGAAACATCATATTTCACGATGAGGTAATTGAAGTCATGAATGCCAAAAAACGATCTGTTAGAATTCACTGTTAGATTTAGAACAAAAACTGTGTACAAAAATGACAGCTCGAAATAAAGGACAACGATAGTAAAATTACCGTAAACTGTGGACACGAAGGTGCTGGCGACGACGAAACATAATGTATTATATTCTAATTCGATACTGCAGTGCCACAGTGAATGTAAACAAGGCATATACAATGTATATGCCTCTTGTCTGTGTGTGAGAGAACTTCAAGGCCGTTCACACACGAAATGGGCTGTGCATATAGTACTTCCATTTTCGACCGGAAGGAGAGGCCAAATTGGGTCATGTCTGTGTACGAAATGTGACATAATTCAAGATCGTTAAGATGATGCAAAGATTGTGAAAATATCTTCTGTGGTTCATGAGATATGATTTTTTGAAATATTCAACTTCCGGTTTCAACCGGAAGGAGAGGTCAGATTGGGGTCACGTCTGTGTACGAAAAATCACATAATTCAAGATCTTTCAGATGATGCAAAGATTGTGAAAATATCTTTTTCGGTTCATGAGATATAATGTTTTGAAATATTAAACTTTGATTGAGTGTAATTTGATATCTGATGACCTCACCATGACGTCACAACTTAGGATACAATTACATGTTAAGGTCTATCTATGTGTTAGTTTTAAGGTTCTGTGAACTCTGCAACTTTATTTTTGTCTCTGAGTATGTTTCACTGAGAAGAAGAAGAAAAAGTAAAAACTAGACGGAAGTGTTTGTGATATTACAAACACATAGGTGTTCGAGTTTTGTCAGGGCAGTGATGATGACGTCAGAATGTTTTTAAAAGAAACTTTGCATTATTGGGTTTTTTTCATATTAAAGAGTATCCTGTAAAATATGATGTGGTTACCAACAATGATTTGTTTGAAGTCCATTTCAATGATTTGAACTTAATCACATTATTTATTCTTGAAAAAACAGTTCAAATGTGAAAAACAACTGTTCTGCTACATAAGGGTAAATTTTGGTACCGAAATTCTTTGAGAGAAGGCATTTATTTCTTTGGCGAGTTTTTACAACCCGTTTTCGTTTAGTTCCAGATATGAATTGTGATTTTGACGAAACCGTCCTCGCTAATAATGTACGATTTTGAAAATATATTTTTAATATTAAACTTTGACTTCCAGTTTGGACAGGAAGTAAAGGTCAAATTGGGGTCACTTTGTGTAAATATTTATTGACAATTAACAATCTATACAATGGTGGAAAGATTGTGAATTTACCCCTTGTGGTTGTTGAGATATGATTTTTTTCAATATTAAACTTTGACTTCCGGTTGGGACAGGAAGTAAGGTCAAATTGGGGTTACCTTTGTGTAAATATTTTTCGACAATTATTAACAATCTATACAATGGTGGAAAGATTGTGAATTTACCCCTTGTGGTTGTTGAGATATGATATTTAAACTTTGACTTCCGGTTTGGACAGGAAGTAAAGGTCAAATTGGGGGTCATGTTTTGTAAATATTTTGACAATTATTAACAATCTGTACAATGGTGCAAAAACTGAATTTATCTCTTGTGGTTGTTGAGATATGATTTTTAAAAATATTAAACTTTGACTTCCGGTTTGGACAGGAAGTAAGGTCAGATTGGGGTCACATCTGTGTACGAAAAATCACATAATTCAAGATCTATAACATGGTGTAAATATTGTGAAAATATCTTTTGTGGTTCATGAGATATAATTTTTTGAAATATTAAACTTTGATTGAGTGTAATTCGATATCTGATGACCTCACTATGACGTCACAACTTAAGATACAACTACATGTTAAGGTCTAACTATGTGTGAAGTTTTAAGGTTCTGTGAACTCCGCAACTATGTTTTTGTCTCTGGATATTTTTCACTGAGAAGAAGAAGAAGAAGAAGAAGAAGATAAATAAATAAATAAATAAATAAATAAATAAATAATATTCTTTTAATTGAATAGGAGGGCGCTGTTTGTCCAGCTGCCAGTTTTTATTTCCTGTGCATATGTACATTTTTAGGTGTTCGGGTATGTGCCCGAAACACCTATTGTTTTTGTTCGTTTTTTCTTTTTCTTTCTTTCTTTCTTTCTTTTCCTTCTTCTTCTCCGTATCGATTGTCTACAAAAAAACACATACTTGCAAACTTCACATGAACTTGAAACTTGGCATGTACTTAGAACTTAACAAGTAGATGAAACACGAGTTGTGAGTGACCCCAATTTAACCTTACTTCCTGTCCAAACCGGAAGTCAAAGTTTAATATTTAAAAAAATCATATAAAAACAACCACAACAGGTAAATTGACATTTTTTGCACCATTGTACAGATGGTTAATTGTCAAAAATATTTTTAAAAACATGACCCCAATTTGACCTTTACTTCCTGTCCAAACCGGAAGTCAAAGTTTAATATTTTATAAAATCATATCTCAACAACCACAAGAGGTAAATTGACATTTTTTGCACCATTGTACAGATCGTTAATTGTCCAAAAATATTTACACAAAGGTAACCCCAATTTGACCTTACTTCCTGTCCAAACCGGAAGTCAAATTTAATATTTAAAAAAATCATATCTCAACAACCACAAGAGGTAAATTGACATTTTTTGCACCATTGTATAGATTGTTAATTGTCGAAAAATATTTACATAAAGGTGACCCCAATTTGACCTTACTTCCTGTCCAAACCGGAAGTCAAAGTTTAATATTTAAAAAAATCATATCTCAACAACCACAAGGGTTAAATTAAAAAAAATTGTACCATTGTACAGATCGTTAATTGTCAAAAAATATTTACAAAAAGATGACCCCAATTTGACCTTACTTCCTGTCCAAACCGGAAGTCAAAGTTTAATATTAAAAAGAAATCATATCTCAACAACCACAAGAGGTAAAATGACATTTTTCCACCATTGTTTAGATTGTTAATTGTCAAAAAATATTTACAAAAAGGTGACCCCAATTTGACCTTACTTCTTGTCCAAACCGGAAGTCAAAGTTTAATATTTTATAAAATCATATCTCAACAACCACAAGAGGTAAATTGACATTTTCTGCACCATTGTACAGATCATTAATTGTCCAAAAATATTTACACAAAGGTGACCCCAATTTGACCTTACTTCCTGTCCAAACCGGAAGTCAAAGGTTAATATTTTATAAAATCATCTCAACACAACCACAAGAGGTAAATTCACAATTTTTGTACCATTGTACAGATCATTAATTGTCAAAAAATATTTACAAAAATATGACCCCAATTTGACCTTACTTTCTGTCCAAATCGGAAGTCAAAGTTTAATATTTAAAAAAATCATATCTCAATAACCACAAGAGGTAAATTCACAATTTTTGTACCATTGTACAGATCGTTAAGTGTCAAAGAATATTTACAAAAAGATGACCCCAATTTTACCTTACTTCCTGTCCAAACCGGAAGTCAAAGTTTAATATTTAAAAAAATCATATCTCAACAACCACAAGAGGTAAATTCACAGTTTTTGCACCATTGTACAGATTGTTAATTGTCAAAAATATTTACAAAAACAATGACCCCAATTTGACCTTTACTTTCTGTCCAAACCAAAAGTCAAAGTTTAATATGAACAAAAATCATCCACAAGAGGTAAATTCACAATCTTTGCACCAAGGTACAGATCGTTAATTGTCAAAAAATATTTAAACAAAGTTGACCCCAATTTGACCTTTACGTGTCCCGAACACCTAGTGTTTGTCAATACAAACACCAATCTCTAGTTTATATCCGTTTTTATCTTTCTCTGTTTTTGCCATCAAGTTTTAACCCTTCTGTGATGTGTTTGCTGTGTTGATCGTGATTTGTTTTTCGGGTATTTTGCTAAGTTTTGTAAATTAATAGTGAAGTTTTTTGGATTTTTTTGTGATATCATCTGCCGTGTGTATGTTCATTGCTATGCGTTTTCATCATGGCCGCCATAATACAGGTTTGTGTTTATCTCCAACACTATCTTTGAAAACACTGCCCCGAGTTACCTATTCCTTTTTGTACCGTACGTCTTCTAGACTTTTCTGTTGGCCTATTTCGAGCAAACTGCCATTCGACGTCAGTTAGTTTATGTAACACTGGTTTTTACCCTTCTAAAGTGACATTGTTGAAATGGTCGAAGCATGGACAGACAAGTTTGGTTATCCCTGGACATGATCCCCCACTGGATATAACTGTGTTTATGAATATTTCTATCAACTCTGGTCCCAATGGTTTGAACTGTACTGACAAGGGCGAGTTGTATGTCGATGGTGAGTTGCGTTCTAATTTGAACAGCCCTCCCACTAATGGGCAAATCACCTATTCACGCAACCAATTGTTCAATTTACGTATATCTTCTCAGTGTTTCATTCATTCTGAACAACTTCAATTACTTAAAATAAATGGGATTTTTCGGTTTCGAGGGAAGAGAGCAGGTAAACGGTATAAGGGTAATAAACAAAGGATACCTGTCCATTTAAGTCAGCGTTTGGATTCTACTTATTGTCTTCAAGCCTTACTAGAAAACCGGAATCGAGTACTTCAACCAGTTACAATAACACCCATGTTAACAACTGCATGCCCACTTAAGCTCTGCAGTTTGAACACCAGATCAATTAAAAACAAAATGGCTGACGATTATGTTGTAACTAGCAGTGCTGATCTTTTTGCCCTAACCGAGACTTGGTTTACCGAACTGGGTGTTGCTTGTAAAGTTCAAGCTACTCCATCTGGTTTTAAGCTATTGGATCATCCACGAAAGAATCGCATTGGAGGAGGTACTGGTCTATTATTCAGAGATAACATTTCTGTCAAGAAAATTGCTGCTGGAGAAAAGGAATCATTTGAATTTTCAGAATGGTCGGTAGAATATAATTCATATAGGCTTCGGTTAGTGATCATCTATAGGCCCCCATACTCAATCATCCAGTTACTGTGAACACGTTTCTTACTGAATTTGCTGTGTATTTGGAATCGTTAATTCTATGCCCTCAACGACTCCTGATAACTGGGGATTTTAATATTCATGTTGATGTTTCTAAAGATCCATCTGCTGTCCATTTTACAGAACTTCTTGAATCCATGGGTCTGAGGGAACATGTCAAAGGACCTACCCATGAGTTGGGACACACATTGGATTTGGTTATCACGCGGCAGTCTGAGGTTGTTCTAGACCAGCGTTCCGCAACCGTTTTGGCCCACATGTTACATACACACACAAACCGCAAGTGTTAGATAATCTGTGCGTGACCGCATGTTGACCCCAAAGGGGGCGGGATTATGTTTACAGGTTATGACTAGAACGTTGTGGAAGTTTCTTTTGGAAAATGATGTAATTTTCAGAAATTTCTAGAAGTGAAGTGAAGAAGAAATCTCTAGTATTTTCTAGAAGGGATTAAAAGCTATAAATACGGGCTGGTAGAGGATTTTAAATAGGACCGAGCAAACCAAGACTTCGGTAAACAGGACTTGATGAGACTATATCGATACTTCAGTGTACACCCACTAGGACCTGTGATGTTGCTTATGACTCGTCTGAGGACTGTTTCGACAAAGTTCGTCTTGACCGAGTGAACTGTCTAAGAGCTGAATTTAATTCCGGAAGAGACATTTTGTGAACTAAATCTACAGTTTAGTATTTTTGGGATTTCTTCTTTCCCATATTTTTGTCATGGTAGTCGACTTGCGTCCCCGTGGTTTCGTCTATTTCCGGCCGTTTGTTGGAGGTGAATTCGCCCCACGTCCAGCTCTATTTACACCGTGTCAGAGAACTGTTTTTGTGTCATTCTCGCTGGTGTCTGCTCAGTCCTCACCCGTAAGATCTTCTTATTTAGTATACGATCTTTTCTTAATGTACACTTGTTTACCCTAATCATTGTACGCTTGTTAAACCCATCGATATTTGAAGCGGTTGATATTTTCATTATTAAATCACTTTGTTTCTTTGTTCTTTATATCAGTGTGATCTTGTTTGATTTCTTTGTTGCACCTGAGAAAATTCAGGCTTTTTGAGTAATTTGCATTCACGGATAGTTTGAATTTTTTCGGATCGTAACACACGACCCAATCAAAATTCCAGGCATTCAGCTGCGACCCATCGCTCCCATGGCAAAACTTTATCACTACAAATGCCATGGAAATGTAATTGCTATATGACGTTAATTTTAGTACACCATCTTTGTACATAGTAATTTGAGACTTAAATAATTCAAGATATTAACGTGAAAAAAGCAAATCAACGACAATCCTATCGATAACTGTTCGTATTGCTGTTTGCGCCATCGCTCGACACTTTGCATCATCAGCCATGAAGCTTCACATGACCACTTGAATGAGTTTCGTTCTCGGCGGCGTATTAACGATCAAAGACCCAGCCCACTTGCTATAATTATCAGCCAATCGGGCATGAAGTCATTGACTTGAAGCAGCTTGATCGAAGGGAGAGGATGATTCCACCTACTTATTACTATTCATTATTGGCCTATCAACAGGGCCGGACTTAGGTTGTGGGGGGCCCGAGGCCGAAATTAATCAGGGGGCCCTCTGATGAGCAGGTGAGTATATAACACGTGTAGTTTGCTAAACGCTGGCCGCAGCATGCCATGTTAAATTAGAAGGAACCATTTATATACCAACATTGTGTAATGACGAGGGCATATTATAGAGATATACTAAGGAAAGCTAACGCGTAATCTGCGCGTAATGATAAGTTGAAGACTTGAAGTGCACTTTATATTAGATTATACGTCAACTTAGTCACTGTCACAGGATCATTTTGGACACCAGGCTAAAATGCCAATTTCTGGCATTTAAATTTACTACCATTTAAGTGGATCCGAAGTTTACATCCATTAATAAATAGGTTTTTTTCTAGCCTTCTCGTTGGTAAATTGCTTAATGACAATGTCAACATCGATGTTCTTTTGCCCAAAGGCAAACTGTGGCAGGCAAACACCAAGGATGTCTCTCAATTACCTAATAATCTGCAATAACCATATTCTGGCATAGCGCCCTCATTCGGATAAATAAATGGACGTGAGCCATCATCTGTCATCACATGAAACACGAACTCACAAACAGCTGGAGTTTGGTCGCCATTACGCTAACACATTACCGTGGGCTATACTGCGGGGATTACAGACAGTGAACCCTATATATGCAATCACTGTGCTAATATTCGTTTTCATATCACGTTAAAAACCGAAGTTCTAACATCATATGCTACGACCAGATCTGACCATTTAACTAATTAATCATAATTAATTAGTGAATATATATGTATTAAGTTACTCACCAACTGTTTGTTGACACAAAAACGGATTGGAACTTCATGAAATATATGAAATAGTACGGACGACCTTTTGGCAGCTTTAACTTTTGTCTTAGCTATCTTGGATAAAAATAGGTGGCGCTATAGGTAAATACCCTGCCGCTACAAGTACCATACCAAATTATTTGTTGTTGTAAACTATTATAGTCGTTATTATGAAATCAATATTGTCAAAGATACTAGCAGTGACAAAATGATACTAAGTTTGAGGAGGTGGATTGAGGGGTTTGGGAGTTATAAATGTGTGTTAAATATTTTTGTTATCTAATGTGGGGGGCCCCTAAATGTGGGGGGCCCGAGGCCAAGGCCTCGGTGGCCCTGCCTTTAATCCGGCGCTGCCTATCAACGATCGTTGGGTTGTAACCAGAAATAATTGACACGACCCAGATAAGGTACTTTTGGAACTTTATTTCTAGGAAACCAGACACTGAACACGGCTTTGATGAAACCGTCATTAATCACGTGATAACGCGGTAGCTTTGTGAAACAACTTTTACGGTACTGTACTATAAGCTTGGTACGAAACAGTTGCTTTTCTATGTTCAACACAGTACTACTGGGAATTTTATTTTAAGGGAATTATAAAATGAAATCATAGAAGGAACACATCTCTGACGAAACCTATGAAACACCATATGGCTAGGCAATCATTATTTCCACTATTTCAATCGGCATATAGGAAACATCACAGTACAGAGACGGCCCTTTTGAAGGTAAAGAATGACATACTTTTGAAGATGAATTCTCAGCATGTAACATTACTTGTTTTATTAGATCTTAGTGCCGCTTTTGATACCATTGATCATAAAATTTTGCTGGAACGCCTTCAGTCAAAGCTGTACTATAAGCTTGGTACGAAACAGTTGCTTTTCTATGTTCAACACAGTACTACTGGGAATTTTATTTTAAGGGAATTACAAAATGAAATCATAGAAGGAACACATCTCTGACGAAACCTATGAAACATCATTATTGTAACAGTGTAAAAACAATTTGTAGTGAATTATAAACTTTAAACACAATTACTTTTCTATGTTAAAAAAACTATGTTACAAGTTCGTCGAAAAAAAACTGACGAGGTTTGTCAGCTGAGTTGCTGTGCTTTTTTTGCAGGTGACGCTGCAGCTTTTTAGGCTTGAACGATTCGTTCACTAAAACTTCGCAACACAGGACACATTGTGCACGTTGAACATTCTGCTTGTCCACAGTTACCGTAAATCCATAATTCAAGAATAACGGGTTATACTTTCTTGTACCAGCCATAGCCAACACTGCACACACTGACAGCTCAATAGATAGAATGAAAAAACTTCGAAATTCGCGTGTCTGAATTCCCACGCTTTACACCTGGCTGACTGGTCATAATATGACATCAAAAGATCCACCGCGCGATGGATCTTCTGATGTCTTGTTTATTTGATAACTTTGTGGATGTGCGCTACCCGCTACTATACGACAACGCGCTTTCTATTGCAAACATGCCGGTCTAAAGAGGTTTGTGTCAGTAAAAGATCTTATATAAGTAGGGAGAAATAAATTGTTGATAATTTTTTTTCGCGATTTCTGAAGTAATCCCGCGACCCATCAAAAATCCTCCGCGACCCAATTTTGGGTCGCGACCCATAGGTTGCGGAACGGTGTTCTAGATAGCCCACCTTTTCCTGATCATCTTTTCTCTGACCATCTATCAGTTATGTGTAATTTAAAAACAGATCATTAACATTTTCAACAAAAACAGTTTCTTACAGGAACACTACATCAATCAATATTAATTCACTAAAAATTTACTTATCTTCTTCTAAGCTGTGTACAGATACTCCCAAATGTCTCGATGAGCTTGTTAAATGTTACAATGTCACTCTCACCGATACACTTAATACTCATGCACCAGTAAAGTCGAAAACAGTTTCTACCAGACCTTTGGTGCCATGGTTTAATGCGAACATTAAGGCAGCTGTGAAGTTGAGAAGACAGGCTGAAAGGAAATGGCGGCGAACTGGGATACCCGACGACTTAATAAATTTTAAAATTAAAAGAAACAGGGCTACATCTCTCATGAATAAAGCCCGCAGTGATTTTTATACCAACTTTATTGACGCCAACAGTTCTGATCAGAGTAAATTATTTAAGGCCACTAAGACACTGCTCCAACAATGCCATGTTTCCCCCTTTCCCATGTTCAATAACAAATTTGAGTTAGCAAATGAAATGGGGAATTTATTTGTTAAAAGATAACAAACATTCATTTCAAACTTGACAATTCAGCAGATGAATCTACTTATTTTCCAAATATTATTCCATCTGATGACATTTTGTTTGATCATTTCATTACATTAACTGAGAAACAGGTTAAGCAACGTGTCAGTAAATCTACAAAGAAGTCTTGTTCCCTTGATCCAACGCCAACTAAGCTAGTCAGTGATTGTCTTGATGTTCTGCTGCCAGTGCTTACCAGTATCATAAATTTGTCTATTGGTTCTGGCGTTTTTCCTGACTGCTGGTAAGAGGGACTGGTTTTTCCTTTGTTAAAGAAGCATAACCTTGACCCAGTTTTAGAAAATTACCGACCAATCACCAACTTGCAGTTTTGTCTAAACTTACTGAGAGTGCAGTGTGTGCTCAAATTAATAATCATATGGCTAGGCAATCATTATTTCCACTATTTCAATCGGCATATAGGAAACATCACAGTACAGAGACGGCCCTTTTGAAGGTAAAGAATGACATACTTTTGAAGATGAATTCTCAGCATGTAACATTACTTGTATTATTAGATCTTAGTGCCGCTTTTGATACCATTGATCATAAAATTTTGCTGGAACGCCTTCAGTCAAAGCTTGGGATATCCGGCTTGACGCTCGATTGGTTTGCATCTTACTTGACTTCCAGAAGCCAGCGGGTGTCTATAGATGGGACCTTGTCAGATAGTTTCAGGCTTGACTGTGGTGTTCCCCAAGGATCATGTCTGGGTCCACTGTTTTTCACCATCTATGCTTCTAGGTTGTTTGATATTATTGAGTGCCATCTGCCAAATTCTCATTGTTATGCAGATGACACACAGTTGTACATAAGCTTTAAACCTGACGATACAAACAGTCAGTTGGAAGCCGTAGCGGCAATGGAGAGATGTATTCAAGACATCAGGCAATGGATGATTCATGATAGGCTTATGATCAATGATAATAAAAGTGAATTTCTTGTCATTGGTACCAGACAACAGCTACAAAAAATTAACATTCCCAGCCTCACTGTGGGGACATCTGATATTCTTCCCAATTCATGTGTTAGGAATTTGGGATCATGGTTCGACTCACAGTTGACTATGAATATTCATATTACTAACGCTTGTTCGGCTGCTTTTTTTCATCTGCATAACATTAGAAGTATTAGTAAATTTTTATCTCGTGAGTCTCTATTGACTTTAATCCATGCTTTTGTCACCAGTCGAATGGATTATTGTAACAGCTTATTGTACGGTCTACCGAAAAGTCAATTAGCCAAACTACAACGAGTCCAGAATGCTGCGGCCAGATTTGTGTTCAACACACCTAGGTTTCAGCATATAACAACAATTCTTCGCGAATTACATTGGTTACCTGTTTCGTTTAGGATTAATTTTAAAATTATTTTGTTAAATTTCAAGGCACTCCATGGTTTATCTCCACTGTACATAAAAAATCTCATTAGAGTACCCTAAGGGCAAGATGCTTGCTACGCTGGGTGCTAGAGCATTTTCATCGGCAGCCCCAGTGCTCTGGAATACACTTCCGCGCCACATTCGCAATGAACAGACACTTGATTCTTTTAAACGTAAGATTAAAACATACCTTTTTAATGAAGCCTTTTTGTATAATTTTTTTTCTCCTTTCCTTAATTGTACTTTTGATGAGAACCAAGCCAGTTAGGCTATATTCCTTTAATTAGTATAGGTAGGTTAAAGGCGTCTGTCTCTGGGAAAGATCGAGACATCACCGATGCCAGTGGGGGTACATTGACATAGATCCTCCTCTGGCGGGACAGACGTAACCCCACACTGAGGTTTGGGAGCTAGCTTGGCAACCTCATCTGTTCTGATTTAATTTAAAAAAAAATGTGATTTGTCATTAATTTCTTGTTTGTATTTATATCTGTTTATTTAATGGCGTTTATTTTTGTTATGCACTTTTGATCATTTTAAAATGGAAACAGCGCAATAGAATTTTTTTAATTTATTATTATTATTATTTATTATTAATTAATTACGTAATAGTTCATTATATGACCTCACCTTGACGTAATAGTGTTAGCTGGAACTATATGTTAAGGTCTAACTATGTGTTAAGTTTTAAGGTTCTTTGAACTCCGCAACTATGTTTTGGCTGTACAAACACATTTACAGAATAGTGATTCAGAATATTTCTTCACTAAAACTTCCGGTTTCGAACGGAAGGAGAGGTCAGATTAGGGTCATGTCTGTGAACGAAATGTCACATAATTCAAGATCTTTCAGATGATGCAAGGGATGTGAAAATATCTTTTGTGGTTCATGAGATATAATTGTTTGAAATATTAAACTTTGATTTAGTGTAATTCGATATCTCATGCCTTCACCATGACGTCACAACCTAGGATACAACTACATGTTGTTTTTCTAGACTCTTTTTTGCCACATTGTTTATTAAACAATCATTGTGGGAAATTTATTGATGCTTTTCGTTTAAAAATTATACACATTATTCCATTTGCAAAAATAAATTTAATTAAGTTGATAAAAATAATAAAAAGAAAAGAAATAAAATGCATAAGTTAAAAAGAAGATCTAGATCTCTTGCCTCAAAATCAAATTTAATTGATTTTGTATTTAAATTAACTCCAGTGCCTGAAAACCTTTTGTCAAGGGCGCATTGGAAAACTGTTATCCTGAAATTGATTGCCCATAAACGAAAGAAAAATGAAGAAATAAATTCTGTAAAAAATCCTCTGCGCATCGATGACTGTTAATTTGACTGCATCAATCGCGAAAAGATGTGAAACATATTTCACGATGAGTTAATTGAAGTCATGAATGCCAACTTACAAAACGATTTGTTAGAATTCACTCTTAGATTTAGAACATGCGTTAACAATTCCAAAACTGTGTACAAAAATGACAGCTTGAAATAAAGGACGATAGTGAAATTACCGTAACGAAGTTGCTGGCGACGACGAAACGTAATGTATTATATTCTAATTAGATACTGCATATACAGTGTATACAGTGTATACACTGCATACACTGTATGATACACATATGGATATGTCTCACTGCAGAAAACAAACTCAGGGTGTTCGAGTGAGCATCATATGTGATGGCGTCATCACCTAAAGTTGTCAAAAGACAAGAGTTACCTCATGAGATATGAATTTTCATAATATATAATTAAAATAACATATAATGTGCTATACTGAATACATTAACTTCCGGTTCAGTCATCCAATATAATTTTAAATTCTTCCAACCGTAAGTTCCGGTTCATCCATGTGACGTCATTCATACTTCACAAAAATTTTCCTCAAAATATGGGTGTCAATTGTGCCAAATTTGGTAAAATTCTGTCAAATGTTTTCACAAGAGAGCAAAAAGTGACTTTTGAAAACCTGCCGCTAGAGGGCGCTGTTAAGAGTGATGACGTCACCAAATATATTTTTGAAAAGAGCAGATCCCACTTAACATATAAACCCCCAGAATGTTTTTTTCGAATACCTTTTCAGATTTGCGTCAATTTATAAACTTTTTGAACTTCCAGTTTGGACGGGAAGTAAGGGTCAATAGGGTCATATCTATGTATCAAATGTCGAGTCCTCCATGTTCTGTATTATTATAAAGGAATCAAGAAAGTACTATTGTGGTTCATGAGATATAAAATATATTATTTTAATTATAATTAATTACGTAATAATTCATTAGATGACCTCACCATGACGTCACAACGTTACCTGAAACTACATGTTAAGGTCTAACTATGTGTTAAGTTTTAAGGTTCTTTGAACTCCGCAACTATGTTTTGGCTGTACAAATACATGTACAGAATAGTGATTCTGAATAGTTGTTCACTTAAACTTCCGGTTTCGACCGGAAGAAGAGGTCAGATTAGTCTCATGTCTGTGTACGAAATGCGATATAGTTCAAGGTCTTTACGATGATGCAAAGACTGTGAAAATATCTTCTGTGGTTCATGAGATATGATATTTTTAAATATTCAACTTCCGGTTTTAACCGGAAGGATAGGTCAGATTGGGGTCACGTCTGTGTACGAAAAATCACATAATTCAAGATCTTTCAGATGATGCAAAGGTTGTGAAAATATCTTTTGTGGTTCCTGAGATATAATTTTTTGAAACATTAAACTTTGATTTAGTGTAATTCGATATGTGATGACCTCACCATGACGTCACAACTTAGGGCACAACTACATGTTAAGGTCTAACTATGTGTTACGTTTGAAGGTTCTGTATTATTATTTCGTATGTTTACTACGGCAATCAAAATTGGCAGTTGGTGAGGTATGTCACCAGTTGGGGGTTGTCAATTTGAGAGAGTGGGCAGGGAGGTCCTGTCACAGTACACTCGGTTAAGACATGATCGTGAGTCTGTACTTGTCCACAAGGACAGAGGTCAGTGTCTGCGATGCCCCATTTTTTCATGCTGGCAGCGAAACGTCCAGCGCCAGACCGTAGCCTGTTCAGTTGTACCCAAGCCTTCCTAGATTTTTGCCCGGTGGGTGTGCTGACCAGGCCTCAATATATGGCTTCAATCCTTCAGGGACAGCTGGTACTGCGTTAGCCACCGCTTCCAGCCTCTCCATATGTGGACGCAGGGGCTTCCGTGAGCGCAACCTGCACGGGGCCTCCTTCTCGTAGAGGATGTCGTGCAGAAGGTGGTTTGGTCGACCAGCGTTCCGATATAGCCGTCTACAGATGTTATCTCGACGGGCATGGGGTGGTTGAATCCCAGAAAGAAATGGTAGGTGGCCCAGTGGGGTAGAGCGGATGCAGCCCAAGACGAGCCTCATTGCTTCGTGTAGGGGCACATCCATTCCACGGGTGTGAGTACTTTGTGTCCATACCGCAGCACAGTATTCTGCAGGTGCATATGCTAGGGCCATTGCCGAAGTTCTCATGGTGCTAAAGGATGCACCCCAGTTTGGCAGAGACCTTGGTCTTCAACTTTGTTAGATGGCTTTTGTACGTGAGGCTGCGATCTAGTTTGACGCCAAGGTATGTGGGATTTTGGTCAAAGCGTACAAGGTTGTCAGAGTCCAGCTGCACCTTAAGACGATAGTTCGCCATGTGATTTCTGAGGTGGAATAGTGACGATACCGTCTTTGTTGTAGATAGTTTCAGCCTCCAGTTTTTCAAGTATTGACAGATAGCACCCATATCGGTAGACAGCTTTTCTTCTACCTCTTTGACATCTATGGCGGAGATTGTGAGGGCAACATCGTCAGCATACATGTAGCGTTTGGCTGAGGTGGCTGGGAAGTCGGAGGTGTAGATGTTATACAGGGTTGGTGCGACACCATTCTTTAGTCTGTATGGTCTGCTTCTTTGTCCGTCGCTAGTAAAGAGAACAAAGGATCTGGTGAACAGGAGCTCCATGATGAAGTCTGTCAAATGTCTAGAGCTGAGCATTCTCTGGAGCTGCAGGTGAAGGCCTTGGTGCCATACAGTATCGTATGCAGCAGTGAGGTCTAGGAAGACAGTGCCTGTCACCTGCTTGTCATCAAAGGCCTGTTCGATGGTTTGAGTGAGTCGCGTGACTTGGTCGACTGTGGAATGTCCTTGTCGGAAGCCAGCTTGGTCATGTGGTAGGAGCGGGTCGACAATAGGGTTGAGTCTCGTGAGGATAAGACGTTCAATAAGCTTGTATGTAGTGCACAGAAGTGAGATTGGACGAGAGCTTTGTGGAGACGTATCTGGCTTCCCAGGTTTGAGGAGGCTGACAACAGAAGCGCGTCGCCACATCTTTGGTATACGTGTGTGGCTGTAGCACGCATTAAACAACTTGGTCAGCCATCCAATCATGTTATCTCCACAGTGCACTAGGAATTCGTTGTGGATCCCGTCTGGGCCCGGAGCCTTGCCCTGCTTAATGAGTTTGATAGCTGCACGCACTTCTCTGATAGTGAAATCATGGTTCAGGTGCTCATGCTCAGATAGAGTGTCTGTGCTTCGTAGGCTGAAGATTTCCTTGAGAACCTCTCTTTTGAACTGTTTGTTGGTACTGGTGTATGTACCGTTCTTTACCAGTTTCTTTGCAATGTCATTTGGGGGGGATAGGGCATAACTTCTTGGTGGACGTTCTGCCAGTGAGTCTGTTGATGGAGGTCCACGCCTTCCGGGAAGAGTGGGTGAAGTCAATGTTGGTGACAGCTTCGATCCATCGTTCTTGACGTTTTTGGTCTAGGTGGTCAACTAGAGCTGTTGCAGTTTCCTTTTCAGCTTCTGGATCAGTGGCTTCAAGGTAACTGTTGTAGAGGTCAGCACACTCTTCGTCCCAAGTGGGGATGTAAGACTTGCGAAACCCTCTCGGAATAGAGGCTTTGGCAGCTGTTTTCAGGGCCAGAGTGAACTGCTTATAAACCTCATTGAGATTGTCTTTGGTTGGCATTGGTAAGTCATCTGCCAGCTTGTTACTTGTGTCTCAGAATAGATCCCAGTCAGCTTTCCGGAAATTCCATCTCGGAACTGGGGAGGACTTGGTAAAGGTAAGCAGAGGTTGCGTGTGGATGAATGATGGACGGTGCTGGGAGCGGGGAAAGTTGTTTAGCACTTCTCTGACAGGGGTGATGCCATTGATTTCTGTGCAGAATGTAACATCAGGGTTGGTTCCTCTGTTCCATCTACCAGAGTAGAAGGAGGCTGATTGTTTTGGATCGAACAAGGTGTAGAGGAGTGGGAGCTGCTTTACATCCTCGTCGTCCACTCCGGGTAGTTCTTTAGAACTGGCAAAATTTGCAGCAAAGCGCTAACTACGGTTATCAACTACCAACTAAGGTTCTGTGAACTCTGCAAATATGTTTTTGTCTCTGGATATGTCTCACTGAGGAGAAGAAAAAGCAAAAAAAAACAAAAAACGAACAATAACAAGAGGTGTTCGCGCTGTCGCTCGAACACCTAAAAAACCGAACAATAACAAGAGGTGTTCGCGCTGCGCTGTTGCTCGAACACCTAAAAAATCGAACAATATCAAGAGGTGTTCGCGCTGTCGCTCGAACACCTATAAAAAACCCAGAACAATATCAAGAGGTGTTCGCGCTGTCGCTCGAACACCTAAAAAAAATACCGATGCGCGGGTCTGAGGCAATGCGCGCGTAGACCAGACAGAAACCGGAGCCATTTTTTGCCTTATATAGGTTATTGTCAACGGTTATCGTCGTACTTCTGAAGGTGGGAAATAGGGTAACTTTATTCAGGGGCACTGAAACATGTAAGCAAGACTACTGGCAATGGTCCCTTTCGGCTTCTTAAAAATGGTTGGACAATTGAAACAACGTAGGCCTACTGAATAAATGCCCGCATGAAATGCCTGTAACTGATTCAAAGGCTGTAAAAGTACGGTCACAAAAGCCATTTTAAATGCAAACTGGAAATTCTCACTGGTGAATTCCACCGTCTTATCCACTACCTTCTAAATACCGTACCTATTCCTATGTTTTAACCTCTTGCTGCACTTATCATTAAGTATGATCGAGGAATTTTTCTACCTGAAAAAAGGGATATCCAAGCGGCCATTTTGTTAGGAATTTATTTTCTCTTCCTTGGTAATCGTTAATACTAGAATGCAGCCAATAGCGCCCCGAACCGAACGCGAACTGGACGGGTGCCAGTGATATGCTAACTTTCTACGTCACAGCCATAGCTACGGTTGCCAAACTATGGGCGGCCGCTAGTGCAAAATAAAACAGAAAAAACTTCAACGCTTGTTTTGAATACATTAGTAAAAAACACACTGATGAAATCAACAATTGACCAAGATATATTCCTCTTAAATACCTCCGGCGTAAAAATGTTTAATTTTGGGCAGAATCTCTTGCTAATCATGTTTGAATTTTTTGCTTACTAATGGCCGTCCATACAAAATGGCGCTCAATGCTTACAATACAAAATGCCCTTCGGGAATCCCTGTATTGAGTGATGGCGCCCTCATGGCCATGGACGGGGCGCCGGCGAATATTCATTCCCATTCATGAATGCCCGTATCGATTTCATTTTCAAAATGTAAACAAAATGAAATTTTTGTCGAATAAAGCCAAATAGAAATGAGCTAATTCACGTTTGGGGGACACACGAAATACTTCTAAAGTACATGAGTCAGGCACGTGATGCCAATCTCGGTCACTCTGATTGGTTGAAATCCGCGTCGCGCGTCGCACAAAACAGTTGGTGAACAGCTGTCACATATGCGATTTTTTAGTTTTGATATAGCCAGTCTATACCATCCGTCATTGTGCACAAATAGTTCAAGATATAATAGGCAAAGGTATCTTTAAACCCAACGGTACACTTTTACTTTTGGAAATTGTTATAATTATCAATATTATCAATGTACTAGCAATTCAAATTAAAAACAAATCGAAATGGCTGCCTTTTTAAAATTCAAGATGGTGGATTTGGCCCTACTTAATATTTAACAAAATACAATTAATATTATTTGAGGTTTCAATAACCTGAATATAGTATAGGTTTTCCCGGCCAATTTCAACAAAAAATCATTCAATTTCATCAGCACGCTTTCAAATTCACGCGATTTTGATAATTCAATCCAACTACGGTTTCTCTTTCGATATTATTGCATTCAATTTCGTTTTCGTGCACACATGATTTCTTTCTTTTCATTCTATTTCGTTTATAGGCATTCAAAACTACAAGATCACCATTCTTATGTTGAATATCTACCACATTTTCGCAATAGGTGCAATCAAATTCAGAGTCATCGAAGCGCACCAGCCTGTTGCTGCTGGCTTTGACGAAATTGAATGAACTTAGCGACCATTTGAAATTGAATGATCTTATTTGTCGAGTGAATGCTCAAGTGTTGAAATTGAATGATCTTCTTTGTCGAGTGAATGCTCAGGTGTTGAAATTGAATGACTCTTTTTAACTGTTGAATGCTGATGTAGCTGAGCATTTATTTTCAAACGAAATTGAATGAGCTGGGTATCAAATTGAATGATTTTTTCCGAAATTGGCCGGGAAAACCTATAATACAAAGTCAAATAATTGGTGAAAACTGTCCAAATGGCGGCCATTGTGAAATCCAAAATGGCCGCCAAAGATGATAATAAAAAGAATAAGAACCCAAAATGTGAAACCGGAGACTTTTTTGGCCTAACTGATATTATTCTAAGGCTTTCAGACCCTTAAATAAATTTAAATGTTCTGTCCTTGATCATCTCATAAAGATTTTTTTTCTTCAAAATCTGTCTATTCAAGAGGTGTTTTTTTTAGGGGTGTCAGTGTAGGCATTGACAATAAAGGGTAAATTATTATTGCTAATGCCTACAGCCCACCATAACTTTTGACAATTACAATTCAGCACAAGGTTAAAAAGGTTGGCCACCCCTGTGGGCTGTACCAATAATCAGGAATACCGTGGGTCTTAAACGGCCTCCATGGACTTTTAGCCCTCTGTAAAATACGGTCAACTTGCATGCGGTTTCACCGCAAACAATACAGCACTATACAGTGTTACAAAAAAACATTTCTAGGGTTGGGAATAACTTTTAAAGTTTTCAAGTGAGGCCGATAATTTTATATCTAAATTAAAGCTTAGGTTCTCCCCTTTCAGAAAAACACCATACTTTTGAATTTGGATAATTATTTCGTACCTTAAACGGCCTCCATGGACACTTAGCCCTCTGTAAAATACGGTCAACTTGCATGCGGTTTCACCGCAAACAAAACAGCACTATACAGTGTTACAAAAAAACCCATTTCTAGGGTTTGGAATAACTTTTAAAGTTTTCAAGGGAGGCCGATAATTTTATATCGAAATTAAAGCTTAGGTTCTCCCCTTTCAGAAAAACACCATACTTTTGAATTTGGAATTTTTTTTCGTACCTTAAACGGCCTCCATGGACACTTAGCCCTCTGTAAAATACCGTCAACTTCCATGCGGTTTCACCGCAAACAATACAGCACTATAGAGTGTTACGAAAAAAACACTTTTCTAGGGTTGGGAATGACTTTTAAAGTTTTCAAGGGAGGCCGATAATTTTATATCTAAATTAAAGCTTAGGTTCTCCCCTTTCAGAAAAAACCCATACTTTTGAATTTCGATAATTATTTCGTACCTTAAACGGCCTCCATGGACACTTATCCCTTTGTTTACATAGGTCAACTTGCATGCGGTTTCACCGCAAACAATACAGCACTATAGTGTTACAAAAAAAACATTTCTAGGGTTGGGAATAACTTTTAAAGTTTTCAAGGGAGGCCGATAATTTTATATCTAAATTAAAGCTTAGGTTTTCCCCTTTCAGAAAAACACCATACTTTTGAATTTGGATAATTATTTCGTACCTTAAACGGCCTCCATGGACACTTAGCCCTCTGTAAAATACCGTCAACTTGCATGCGGTTTCACCGCAAACAATACAGCACTATACAGTGTTTACAAAAAAACATTTCTAGGGTTAGGAATAACTTTTAAAGTTTTCAAGGGAGGCCGATAATTTTATATCTAAATTAAAGCTTAGGTTCTCCCCTTTCAGAAAAACCCCATACTTTTGAATTTGGATTTTTTTTTCGTACCTTAAACGGCCTCCATGGACACTTAGCCCTCTGTAAAATACCGTCAACTTGCATGCGGTTTCACCGCAAACAATACAGCACTATACAGTGTTACAAAAAAAAACATTTCTAGGGTTGGAAATAACTTTTAAAGTTTTCAAGTGAGGCCGATAATTTTATATCTAAATTAAAGCTTACGTTCTCCCCTTTCAGAAAAACCCCATACTTTTGAATTTGGATAATTATTTCGTACCTTAAACGGCCTACATGGACACTTATCCCTTTGTAAAATACGGTCAACTTGCATGCGGTTTCACCGCAAACAATACAGCACTATACAGTGTTACAAAAAAACATTTCTAGGGTTTGGAATAACTTTTAAAGTTTTCAAGAGAGGCCGATAATTTTATATCTAAATTAAAGCTTAGGTTCTCCCCTTTCAGAAAAACACCATACTTTTGAATTTGGATAATTATTTCGTACCTTAAACGGCCTCCATGGACACTTAGCCCTCTGTAAAATACGGTCAACTTGCATGCGGTTTCACCGCAAACAATACAGCACTATACAGTGTTACAAAAAAACATTTCTAGGGTTTGGAATAACTTTTAAAGTTTTCAAGAGAGGCCGATAATTTTATATCTAAATTAAAGCTTAGGTTCTCCCCTTTCAGAAAAACACCATACTTTTGAATTTGGATTTTTTTTTTCGTACCTTAAACGCCCTCCATGGACACTTAGCCATCTGTAAAATACCGTCAACTTGCATGCGGTTTCACCGCAAACAATACAGTACTATACAGTCTTACGAAAAAAAAACTTTTCTAGGGTTGGGAATAACTTTTAAAGTTTTCAAGGGAGGCCGATAATTTTATATCTAAATTAAAGCTGAGGTTCTCCCCTTTCAGAAAAACACCATACTTTTGAATTTGGATAATTATTTCGTACCTTAAACGGCCTCCATGGACACTTATCCCTTTGTAAAATACGGTCAACTTGCATGCGGTTTCACCGCAAACAATACAGCACTATAGGCCTTTTCACACTATGTACCTCTTACACGTGTAGAAGTGTACACGGTTCCACTCCGTGTTGACTCTGAAGAATTTCAACACGGTTCAATTCCGGTATGATTTCACACTATCCGTTTTGGGGTTACACGTGTAACTATCCGACACGGATCCGACACGTGTAATTGCTCGATCATTTCACACTACGCTCGAGTCTACACTGGTCACAGCAGAAAGTCCCACACTGCATTGCGACACTGCGTTGCGAGCAAAGGTCATTAGTTTGTTCGTTGTTTCATAACTACAATAATGCACACGGATCGAAAATCAACCCAGTGACTTTTCACACTACGCTTTCGCGGCGCTTTCAACACGTGTCGGCGGTCTCAACACGGATCGAAAGCTCTCAACCCACCTCATGAGCAGGGTTAGTTTCGACACGGATCGAGCATCTTACACGGATCGGCGCCGTGTTACATTTTACAGTGTGAAAAGGTCAGTCAAGATTACACGTGTCGGACCCGTGTCCAACCCGGAGATTTTCTGTAGTGTGAAAAGGCCTTATACAGTGTTACAAAAAAACATTTCTAGGGTTGGGAAAACTTTTAAGTTTTCAAGGGAGGCCGATAATTTTATATCTAAATTAAAGCTTAGGTTCTCCCCTTTCAGAAAAACACCATACTTTTGAATTTGGATAATTTTTTCGTAACTTAAACGGCCTCCATGGACACTTAGCCCTGTGTAAAATACCGTCAACTTGCATGCGGTTTCACCGCAAAGAATACAGCACTATACAGTGTTACAAAAAAAACATTTCTAGGGTTGGAAATAACTTTTAAAGTTTTCAAGTGAGGCCGATAATTTTATATCTAAATTAAAGCTTAGGTTCTCCCCTTTGAGAAAAACCTCATACTTTTGAATTTGGATAATTATTTCGTACATTAAACGGCCTCCATGGACACTTATCCCTTTGTAAAATAGGTCAACTTGCATGCGGTTTCACCGCAAACAATACAGCACTATACAGTGTTACAAAAAAACATTTCTAGGGTTTGGAATAACTTTTAAAGTTTTCAAGGGAGGCCGATAATTTTATATCTAAATTAAAGCTTAGGTTCTCCCCTTTCAGAAAAACCCCATACTTTTGAATTTGGATAATTATTTCGTACCTTAAATGGCCTACATGGACACTTATCCCTTTGTAAAATAGGTCAACTTGCATGCGGTTTCACCGCAAACAATACAGCACTATACAGTGTTACAAAAAAAACATTTCTAGTGTTGGGAATAACTTTTAAAGTTTTCAAGGGAGGCCGATAATTTTATATCTAAATTAAAGCTTAAGTTCTCCCCTTTCAGAAAAACACCATACTTTTGAATTTGGATAATTATTTCGTACCTTAAACGGCCTCCATGGACACTTAGCCCTCTGTAAAATACCGTCAACTTGCATGCGGTTTCACCGCAAACAATACAGCACTATACAGTGTTACAAAAAAAAACATTTCTAGGGTTGGAAATAACTTTTAAAGTTTTCAAGTGAGGCCGATAATTTGATATCTAAATTAAAGCTTAGGTTCTCCCCTTTCAGAAAAACCCCATACTTTTGAATGTGGATAATTATTTCGTACCTTAAACGGCCTACATGGACACTTATCCCTTTGTAAAATAGGTCAACTTGCATGCGGTTTCACCGCAAACAATACAGCACCATACAGCGTAAAAAAAAAAAACATTTCTAGGGTTGGAAATAACTTTTAAAGTTTTCAAGTGAGGCCGATAATTTGATATCTACATTAAAGCTTAGGTTCTCCCCTTTCAGAAAAACACCATACTTTTGAATTTGGATAATTTTTTCGTACCTTAAACGGCCTCCATGGACACTTAGCCCTCTGTAAAATACCGTCAACTTGCATGCGGTTTCACCGCAAACAATACAGCACTATACAGTGTTACAAAAAAAACATTTCTAGGGTTGGGAATAACTTTTAAAGTTTTCAAGTGAGGCCGATAATTTTATATCTAAATTAAAGCTTAGGTTCTCCCCTTTGAGAAAAACCTCATACTTTTGAATTTGGATAATTATTTCGTACCTTAAACGGCCTCCATGGACACTTATCCCTTTGTAAAATAGGTCAACTTGCATGCGGTTTCACCGCAAACAATACAGCACCATACAGTGTAAAAAAAAAAACATTTCTAGGGTTGGAAATAACTTTTAAAGTTTTCAAGTGAGGCCGATAATTTGATATCTACATTAAAGCTTAGGTTCTCCCCTTTCAGAAAAACACCATACTTTTGAATTTGGATAATTATTTCGTACCTTAAACGGCCTCCATGGACACTTATCCCTTTGTAAAATACGGTCAACTTGCATGCGGTTTCACCGCAAACAATACAGCACTATACAGTGTTACAAAAAAAAACATTTCTAGGGTTGGGAATAACTTTTAAAGTTTTCAAGGGAGGCCGATAATTTGATATCTACATTAAAGCTTAGGTTCTCCCCTTTCAGAAAAACACCATACTTTTGAATTTGGATAATTTTTTCGTACCTTAAACGGCCTCCATGGACACTTAGCCCTCTGTAAAATACCGTCAACTTGCATGCGGTTTCACCGCAAAGAATACAGCACTATACAGTGTTACAAAAAAAACATTTCTAGGGTTGGAAATAACTTTTAAAGTTTTCAAGTGAGGCCGATAATTTTATATCTAAATTAAAGCTTAGGTTCTCCCCTTTCAGAAAAACCCCATACTTTTGAATTTGGAATTTTTTGTCGTACCTTAAAAGGCCTCCATGGACACTTAGCCATCTGTAAAATATGGTCAACTTGCATGCGGTTTCACCGCAAACAAATACAGCACTATACAGTCTTACGAAAAAAAAACTTTTCTAGGGTTGGGAATGACTTTTAAAGTTTTCAAGGGAGGCCGATAATTTTATATCTAAATTAAAGCTTAGGTTCTCCCCTTTCAGAAAAACCCCATACTTTTGAATTTCGATAATTATTTCGTACCTTAAACGGCCTCCATGGACACTTATCCCTTTGTAAAATAGGTCAACTTGCATGCGGTTTCACCGTAAACAATACAGCACTATACAGTGTTACAAAAAAAAACATTTCTAGGGTTTGGAATAACTTTTAAAGTTTTCAAGGGAGGCCGATAATTTTATATCTAAATTAAAGCTTAGGTTCTCCCCTTTCAGAAAAACCCCATACTTTTGAATTTGGATAATTATTTCGTACCTTAAACGGCCTACATGGACACTTATCCCTTTGTAAAATACCGTCAACTTGCATGCGGTTTCACCGCAAACAATACAGTACTATACAGTGTTACAAAAAAAAAACATTTCTAGGGTTGGGAATAACTTTTTAAGTTTTCAAGGGAGGCCGATAATTTTATATCGAAATTAAAGCTTAGGTTCTCCCCTTTCAGAAAAACACCATACTTTTGAATTTGGAATTTTTTTTCGTACCTTAAACGGCCTCCATGGACACTTAGCCTTCTGTAAAATACCGTCAACTTGCATGCGGTTTCACCGCAAACAATACAGCACTATACAGTGTTACAAAAAAAACATTTCTAAGGTTGGAAATAACTTTTAAAGTTTTCAAGTGAGGCCGATAATTTTATATCTAAATTAAAGCTTAGGTTCTCCCCTTTCAGAAAAACACCATACTTTTGAATTTGGAATTTTTTGTCGTACCTTAAACGGCCTCCATGGACACTTAGCCTTCTGTAAAATACGGTCAACTTGCATGCGGTTTCACCGCAAACAATACAGCACTATACAGTCTTACGAAAAAAAAACTTTTCTAGGGTTGGGAATGACTTTTAAAGTTCACCATGGAAACAGAAGAAGACGGCAAGATCGCGTTCCTTGATGTTGGAATTTCCAGAAACCCAGATGGCTCCCTACACCACAACGTCTACAGAAAGCCCACGCACACAGATCGGTACCTGAACCAGCGCTCCTTCCATCACCCAAGCATCAAGTCATCGGTCAACCGTACCCTCGTACAACGCGCCTACAACATTTGTGACAAGGACAGCCTTCCCAAGGAACTACAGCACATCCGAACCACCCTCAAACGCAACGGTTACAACCCCAGCAAGATCAGCACAGCGAAGCCGGTTCCAAACCCCGAAAGCAAGGTAAGTAATCTAACCCTCTCTGCTTGTCTCCCCTATCTAGGTTCGACGTCTCACAAACTACAGCGCATCCTCCGACGAGCAGGCATCGATGTGTTCCACTCAGCCCCCAGCAAACTCCAAGGACTTCTACACACCCACAAAGACAAACCGGACCCAAACAACAGAGCGGGAGTCTACCGGATCCCCTGTGAGTGCGATAAGGTGTACATCGGTGAAACAGGGCGCAACCTCCTCATCAGATTGAAGGAACACCGAGCACACGGCCGCAGAGGAGATTTCGAGAAGTCCGCCATCGTCAAGCACTCACACATCAAGGACCACCAAATCGACTGGCAGGCAGCCCAACTCATCACACCCATCGACACATGGCACCCCAGACGCATCAGAGAGGCCATCGAGATTGTCAAACACGACACTGTGCCACAGGACATCGGCTTCTACATCAGCGACATTTGGCGACCACTACTACGGACTGAAGGATCTTCTATATCCGAAGTCCATAACCCACCCCAGACTGAGGGATCTCCTATATCCTAAGTCAACCACCCTCCATCCCCCTGTGCTTGTCAACAACTGATTCAGTTCAGTGAGCACACACTCCTCTCCTGCAACCCCTAGGATCCTAGTCTCAACAGTTCCCGCCTGCGTGCCTCAACGAACTAATCCTCCAGCATCCATTCAGGGGATGATCCTCCAGCAGTCTACTTAAGCAGCAGCATTTTCCAGAGTCCGGCATTCTCCTGAGGACGATCAGAGCATACTGATCGAAACGTCGAGTTGTACCTCCAGTTCTTTTCATAACTAATTACTACTCAATTGAGATCCCACATGGTGTCACCGGAATTAGTCTTACTTATCATCCTCACCATGCAAAGCTACAAGTTTTACCTATCTACGCTCTACGGGGAGCATACCACTACCAAGGTTCGGTCGTTCGAACGAGCGTCGATCAGACGTTCTAAACTCATGAACAACCTCGCCTTCCTGAAACGATGCCGAGACTCTAACCTCATCCCGCCAGGCCTACAGCTCCATGACCCAGTTCGCAGCCTCCGTTCCCGCCGCATCCTACGTTCAGCCAGCGCCTCCTTACTTCGTGAGAGGATCGCCTCCACACGTTCCTCCCTCGCCGACATCGACCGCAGTCTATCCCACCTAGAAGAAGGACTTCGCGACACGTTCCACCCCGAGGATTTCGAGAAAGTCACCACCCGCACTTCGTCTTCGAGTACACACGCGTTCACCACCACCCGCCGGAAGCAGATCAGCAAGTTTTCGCGACTTCAACGACTGGATACGGGATCTTCTATATCCCTATTCCCCCGCGCGTTCACCCGGTCTAAGGGATCCCCTATATCCCCACGACCATCCGACTCGGAGTCCTGGAGATCTCCTATATCTCACTCCAACCGCGCTTCTAGTAGACTGGATACGGGATCTTCTATATCCCTATTCCCCCGCGCGTTCACCCGGTCTAAGGGATCCTCTATATCCCCACGACCATCCGACTCGGAGTCTTGGAGATCTTCTATATCTCGCTCCAACCGCGCTTCACGTAAACCTACGGGATCAGCTATATCCCTCAGGCAACCCTCACACCTCCGCTCACAGGACGCGTTCCAGAAACACACCGTCGTCAACCTCAGCCAACGCACCCTCACGCCTATCGAAACATCAGTACTGTCATTGGGGATGAATTTCGTCATCACACCCAAATCCATCCCAACGGAAGACATCATCCAGTCAGTTGAGCCAGCCCTGCTTCGAGTCAACAAAACAGAAGCTGATGACGTTCGGCTACAGATGAGTGATGTTTTGCGTAAAGCCAAGCCAGCCAAGCCCAACCTCTCCAAGGGAGAGCTTTCCGCTTTACGGGACATCAAACGGGACAGCTCCATCCACATCCTCACCGCAGACAAAGGCAACGCTACAGTCATCATGGACCGAGCACAATACACCGACAAGGTAAGTCACATTTTATTATCCGATTCATACCGCCCCCTCAAGAAGAACCCCATCCCATCCATAGAGAAAAGAGTCGCTAGCAAACTCCTTGCCCTCCACCGTGCCGGTGCCCTCACCCTTCAACTCTACCGACATCTCAGACCATCCAGCTCATCCTGCCCTAGGTTCTTTGGCCAGCCGAAGATTCACAAACCTGATGTTCCTCTCCGCCCTATAGTCGCCTCCAGAGGTTCACCTACGTACAACACAGCCCGTCATCTAGCTAAGATCCTCCGACCCTTGGTGGGTCTCACTCAACACCATGTGTCCAACTCCGGTCAGTTCGTTGAGATCACCCGGGGCCTCACCCTTCAACCCAGCGACATCTTGGTTAGTTTTGATGTTGTCTCCCTATTCACCAATGTCCCAACTACAGAGACATGCTTCCTGGTGAAGGACAGACTCGTACAAGATCTTTCCCTTGATGATCGCACATCACTCACCCCTGACCAAATTCATGATTTGCTACTAACATGTGTCTCTTCAAGTTGTTTTCAGTTTCAGGGAAAGTTCTACGAGCAGACAGCTGGGACCTCCATGGGATCTCCTTTATCCCCGGTCCTTGCTGATATTTTCATGGAAGAGTTTGAAAACTCTTCCCTCAACACCGCCGACCTCCAACCGAAGCTGTGGCTCCGATACGTGGATGACACCTTTGTGATTTGGCCACATGGCAGAGACACACTCCAGGATTTTCTACAATATCTCAACCAGCAACACCCGAGCATCAAGTTCACCATGGAAACAGAAGAAGACGGCAAGATTGCGTTCCTTGATGTTGGCATTTCCAGAAACCCAGACGGCTCCCTACACCACAACGTCTACAGAAAGCCCACGCACACAGATCGGTACCTGAACCAGCGCTCCTTCCATCACCCAAGCATCAAGTCATCGGTCAACCGTACCGTACAACGCGCCTACAACATTTGTGACAAGGACAGCCTTCCAAGGAACTACAGCACATCCGAACCACCCTCAAACGCAATGGTTACAACCCCAGCAAGATCAGCACAGCGAAGCCGGTTCCAAACCCCGAAAGCAAGGTAAGTAATCTAACCCTCTCTGCTTGTCTCCCCTATCTAGGTTCGACGTCTCACAAACTACAGCGCATCCTCCGACGAGCAGGCATCGATGTGTTCCACTCAGCCCCCAGCAAACTCCAAGGACTTCTGCACACCCACAACGACAAACCGGACCCAAACAACAGAGTGGGAGTCTACCGGATCCCCTGTGAGTGCGGTAAGGTGTACATCGGTGAAACAGGGCGCAACCTCCCCATCAGATTGAAGGAACACCAAGCACATAACAATTATCCGGTTTCTGGTCTCCGTGCGCGTGGCCTCAGACCCGCGTGACAGCATTTTAATGTTGTTTTTCTGCTATGCAAAGATGTCCAATCGCAGCCACACTTTTTCACATACATGTAGGGGTATAAACGTTTGCCTGATTTGTGAGTCCTCTCTTAGCCATCATACTTTGTATAATGGGAAATTTGGTCCCCGCCTATACATGCATAAAAAATCTTTAACAAAACAAAACAAAACAAAACAAAACAAAACAAAACAAAACAAACAAAAAACAAAAGCGCGTCACCGCACCGATTTTGAAACTTTTTTTGGCCTGATGCACAGCAAAAATAATTTACTACATATTTCTGAAAATACGGAAGGATTTCAAGATGTCCGTAAGGCCGCGCCGGAAGGTTGGCTGAAAATCCGAAAGCTGTCCAGCGAAATTGGACGTGTGGTTTGCGACGCTCAAATGCTTTACACACACACACACACACACAGTCACCCACACACAAGTTTGAAAGTTGACTTTGATTCGGGACGATAAATGACTTGTGACTTGACTTGACTTGGGAAAATTTGACTTGAGACTTGACTTGACTTGGGAAAATTTGACTTGAGACTTGACTTGACTTGAGAAAATTTTACTTGAGACTTGACTTGACTTGGTTACAACACTGGAAAAAAGATTGAAAGATATGTAAACTTACTGAGGATGTTTTGACGACTTCAAACCATCTGAGAATGCCAGGAAGTTTATATGCTGTGGTGAAATACATCCTCTCTATACTGCAGTAAATAAAAAAACTAAATAATTGCAATTGAACAAAAACAACAACAAATTTGAAGACAAAACAAGTGTTTGTTGAAACTTCAATTTTACTTAATAATATTTTTGGAAAATGTAGAAATATTTTATTATAAATTTATATCAATTTCAACTTCAAAAGATCACTCAATTTTGTGTTAGAATATGTACAATTTGAACCGATTTGGACCAATAGCTAAATATCTTTGAAGGGAATGTTACATATTTCATTGTTATAACGATCATGAACAAATTAAGAATTTATCGTTTTGGTTCAGGAGTTATAATTTTTCGTCATCTTTAATTTATTGCATTCAGAATTTTCATTATATTGAATATGTGGAATTTACGTAATCCTAAATCAAACATATATTTGGGAAATTGTTATTCCTCCAATGGCGATAATTCTCCCATCCGTGCATCATGATTAGAACAGAATGAAACACCACCTTGTAAGATGACCATGTTGTATTGCTGTTGTCTAGTGGCCTCCGTCTCAAATGTTAATAAAGGTGACATCCCTGTGTGTCATCCCTGTTATTTCTATCTTATAAACGTGTCCCCGTGTCCAGATTCTATACCGTAACTCACAAGTATTTGTAGCTACTAGACAGCCCACATACATTACACGTGTGTAACCTTTGGTCAAGGCACAGGCAGCAACCCAGATAGCATGAATTACATGCACTGACAGCTAGTAAACCCCACGCAAGGATTAAGACCCTAAAATAAACTTAACTCTTTCTACCCGGAATTACATGTATTTCATGTGTATGGACGGAATTATTTTTATTATTGTAATTTTATACTGTAAACAATCAAGGTCAAGTGTGGAAATAATGAATAATTTGTTTATCTTTTGCCAATTGAAGAAAGTAAGGTATCAAAATAAAGGTTATGGCTCACTGGGTGTGAATATTGAGATGGGGGATCATCTTGCGATTACCCATAATGCATTGCAGCCATTCAAATATAAACTTATGTTTATCGTTCCTCAGAATAAATACCAATAAATCTGCGTGCGTGAGCCGATATAATGGTGCGTCGGCAGGAAAAAGTTACATAAGAGCAAGGTTGACCTCTATGCTGAGACACATATGGTCCGTATGCACCGAGTTATGCATTGCCTTATATTTGACTATGCGTTGCGGGTAGACAGATGAAACTGGCCTTTCCAGACAAGCTCTCTATGGAAAGAAGTTCAAGACTGCTGTACCAGAATTTGATATGACTGTTCATCTTAACTTCATACAAACAAAATACATTATATTTGGACAAATAAGGTTTTTATACCGTTTTAAGAACAACAAGCAATACATATTGCAGGCATGCAACTGATCAATCCAAAAAAAAAGAGAAAAATTTTCAAACTCACATTGTGAGCACGAAGCAAGAAGCGCAATGCCAATACAACATAAATGCAGTGAGCGATGTTTTTCACACTACATTAGATTATAAATTTAAATGTTAGGATATTAGGCATCTGAGTGGTTTCTAACGATGGCCCAATTTCCGGACAGACGAAAAAGTCATTTTGCAATCAGTTTCTACCGATGGCCTAATTTCCAGACAGACGAAAAAGGTAGTTACTCTAGCAGACAAAATCAGGCAGTTGACTGTTTATGACCAGTGTAGTAATTTGGTACACAATTGGTAAGAAGTCAGAAGAGTAAGAAGATTTTAATAGGAAAGTGTGATTTCTGATTCTTGCCTTAAATTCGTTGTCTTTGTCCTGTTTCTCTATGGAAGGCTCTTGAATAGGAAAACTTCATCACTTCATTCACTGCATAGTAGCTGAAATATACATAAAAATTACTTTGTCAAGTTTAGTAACATACATGTACCTCCTTCATTATAAATTCACGCTAAGCAAATAATCATGCAAAAAATGTTGTCAATTGGCTGAACATTTGTTTCCTCAATAAAGGTGTGTTGAGGCTATTGCTGAGAATACTCCTTCAAACTGTTATGAGCCATGTCTATTACACCGTGCATGAGCTGATGAGGACACATTTTAAATCACTGCAATAGTGCGTATTTTGCAGTTGATGTGCATATGCACAGAATATCTCCAGCGATTTTTGGTTTGCAGAAGAACACGTGTGCTTAGTACCATAACATACATGTACATGTATATGACATAAAACACAATAAAGGGGGCCACTTTCCTACCGTCACGTTAGCAGTTTTTCTAATGGTTGTAATTTTATTTTTAATATCTGAAACCACCCAAAAAGAATTTCAACATTTGAATAGACATGCTTATCCTAAAGATAATTTGAGTTCATTATTACTATTATTTTTTTAATTACCCTAAAATTTCCATCAACAAATTGACGGAAAAGTGAGGTAACTTTTTCCGTCCAATTTTTATGGAAATTTTAGGGTAAAAAAAAAAAATAATAAATAAAAAAAAAAAAAAAATAAATAAATAACTCAAATTAGTTCTAGTATAAGCCTGCATGTACATTCACATGTTGAAACACTTTTTGGTCGGTTTCAGGTACTTAAAAATAAATAACAACGATTGGAAAACTGCTAACGTTGACAGATGCAAAGTGGCCCCTTTATTGTGTTTTATGTCATATGCACTTTATGTACGCACAACGCCAACTTGACACTAGCTCAAATATGGACTCCGTCTCTGTATACACTGAAATGGAGTCCAATAAGCAAGCAGGTCATCGCCGCACAGAAAATGTCTTCTGGGACATTGTTCAAATCTTACCTGTGTGGGAAGGCTGAAACTCAGTACTAAAATTCCATGAACTATAATGACAGGTGCTAAGGTTTGAAATTTGAAATTTTACTTTGACTAAATTATTTTATTGAAAGAAAATCTAGATCTAACATTAAAGAAATCCTAGAGTTTTGATGGTTGTGCATCATTTCAAAGTCCATTTAGCATATGTGCATGTAGCTACAAAACGGCAGCGTATGTGCAGTTTGCATAAATAAATTTCATGCAGCAGGTTTTATATGGGCTTATCACACTTGTACAGTGTACATGTATGCCAACGCACTCGTGCCGACACTGGCATATGTTTTGTCATTACGCTCAAGTGCCAACTGCCATCAAAACTTAAGTCATTCTTTAACATTAAATCTTGGGATTATTTCATTAAAAACACTTAGTGAAAATGATATTTTGAAATTCAAACCTTGCTGAGATGTATTTGGTCATGGGATTCTACCGCCGAGTTTCAGCAGCTTCACACAGGTAAAAATTCAGCAATATTAGCAAATGTTTGATTAAATCCTGGACATCACCGTAGCACATGAAGGTGAAAGTCCAACCTAGCAAACTTGCCACCTAAGTGGCTATCATCAAGACACTAGGTGCAATTTCACCACTAGATGGATACAATGTGCAGAGCGAATACCAAGCAAACAGCTTGACCGATAATAAGTATAAGTTTGACATCTGGACTGTTCCATTTTCACTTGGCTTTGCATCGTGAAAATGTTCACTCGTGATATAACAAATGTTCCCATTGGACTCTAAAGGCACCTAATAATTGTATAATGTATCTTATTTGTAAGTTGATTAAGAACGGACTAATGACGTCATTCCGATAAATGCTGCCCACTTCTCACCTGAGGATTTGATCACAAATCGTCTTTCATTTAAACTCTTTCTTGTCCTCTCGTAGCGGTTGAACTGGAACAACTTGAAGAACTGAAAGATGTGGTTATATATAAAGAAATCCCTTTAGGAGAACCAGGAAAACTAAAGTGTACTGATTAACCCTCTCAGTACCGAATTGTTTTGACATAAACAACCGCTGGTGACCGCATTGTTTGACCACTCAAGCGTGAAGCACACATTCTTACACAACAGAAAGCTTGTGTTCAAAGGCCAATTTTACAAACTCTATTATCACCTTGAAGATAATAAAAAATAATAAAAAATATCTTACTTATTGAATTCCCTTTCATAAAATCCAAAAAACATTAAGATCGGTCAATAAATGTCCAAGTTCTTGATCTTTGTATCCTCAGTGTGATCTGTAAACTCAAACACTTTTTTGTACACAAACACATGGCGCTCCGTAGGTGTTTGGCATTTCGGATCTGTCCACTCCAATTTGAAGGGATTGCATAATAGCAACCTTATTTTATTTCACCATCAATGGAAAGATCCGATCTTTCTCTTTCCAACCATTGTACATGTAAGCTTGGGTATGGAGGGTGAACATGGACAAAACTACAGCTTTATAACAAATGGCCTTTGTGCTCAGGCTTGAGTGCTCTTTTGTGTGAAAGCTTGGTCGACTAAAGTCGCCTATGGTAATAGGAAGAGGGGGTATGAGTGCAGTCGACTAAAGTCGCCGATGGTAAGGAAAGGGTTAAAAACAAATTTGCATGTGACATAGTGAAACAGGAAAAATTAAAATCTTTAATTTTAAAAGGATACTTTGTTGTTTAGACACCATTTGTTCATTATCTGGAGGTGTGGTTTTATTCATCATGGATGCATTAGAAACTGTTGCTGTAATTGGGCTACAAAGTCTGCCAATCTCTCATACTCCTTGCCTCTGTAGATGAACACCTTGTTCTGTAACCAAATGGAAAAGACAACATTGTATCAGATTATACAGCCTGCTACTTTCACGATAACATACACCCCAATCAAAAAGAATTCAAGGGATGTTTGATACTATCAGTCTTAATACTAAAAGTAATTTGTATGGACAATTTTGATCATTTTATAAGGTTTTTGCAAATACAATAGGTATACAGTGCCCTAAAAGGAAGGTACAGCATTCGCAATGACCAATTTATAGAATTAACAAATTATCTAAAAACGTACATGGTGTAAAAATGGTTTATTTGATATTCTTTCATCTTAGAGAAAACAGGAATTGTTTTGTCAAATTAATGTATGACAAACATTGAAACAATTTTTTGTTGTTTTCTAAAAAATGTTTTTGTAACGACACTTTTTTCATATATTTTTCTGAAAATTGCAGAGTTGAAATGAATATGCTTTACCAAATACAAATGTTGTACCATCCCTTGAAAAAAACAATAATTATGTACTCATTCAAACTTATACAAACATATTCTTTGCATACTGAATTATTTTAAATGTGTCTTACCCTGAGGAATGAAGGGAAACCTTGGCCAATGTACATCACTTTAAAGTATTCAGGTGCTGGTCTGGGAATCTTCATTATCTTGTCATACAAGTGGGCCATTCTTTGCTAAAACGATGAGTAAAATGTGACAAATTTTTATATAACAATCAGAAATAAGGTTACAAAAGGGATATCTGTATGCCTGAATAACTGGAAATAATAGAGTGTGCAAGTTAAGTCTTTAACCCACAAGAGTTTGCCATCAATTTTGTGGGTATTATGCAAAATACAATATTCAAAAGCTAAATAATATTTTTAAATACTTTGTTAGCAGGTGTGTGTTTTCATGACCTGTGCTACAATCGCATGTACAGCTCGGTTAAGTTGGCAGATTATCAATAGTTTTGTTCCTTATTTGTTAAAAAAATTACTGAATCGAACTACTTCTGTGGTAAGCCGACTGTCATATCACAAAGGAGCCGTCTAACAAGGCGTTTTACCAAACAAGGCGTTGTTAAAAATCCACCGCCACTCAAAGAAATATATTCAGACGGATTAAGTGTTGGGGATTGAATGGGGTACATGATCCAACAATGTAGACAATGTTAACGTCTCACTGTCTATCCATGGTGGTCTGTGACTCTGGCTGGCACACCACGTGCGACGACATTATATCATGCATATTTAAATGCAGAATATGGGCCTTACCTTAAAAATCGACAACAAAATAACATTTGCAGTAAGTGCAGGTGACCGGTGCTCTGTGCTCACATTAGTCATGAAATAAATCAAAACGTCCATCGGCAGCGGCTCGATCAAAGTTGGGGGATTGGGACACATACTGGGACTCTTGTCTAGTGACAAAACACATACACTACTCTTGATAAACCATGTGACGTTTATTTAAAATAGTGTCAGTACAATCCAAACTCGGTCAAATTTTCCAAAGTGCAAATGACGTGTCACAATCACATGGTTTTATATTGTTCACGGTACTATGCGCATGCAGGAATAAACCTAGTCACGTGTTTATACTATGACATAGTCACGTGGAACGCATTTGATTGGGACGCATGACGCAGTAATCGTCCCACATAATTATTATGCAAACGAATTTGCAAATGGACATGGTGCACTAGTGAACGGTGCGATTCCACATGTCTCTCCGGTAAGCAC
This sequence comes from Zoroaster sp. YZ-2022, assembly GCA_029582265.1. Classification (NCBI taxonomy): domain Eukaryota; kingdom Metazoa; phylum Echinodermata; class Asteroidea; order Forcipulatida; family Zoroasteridae; genus Zoroaster; species Zoroaster sp. YZ-2022. Next base: position 6,814,911 of record CM055829.1, read on the forward strand.
TGGCAATTTATTGTGATGCGTGTTATATGGGTACATTCCTGTTATTATCGACTCTAAAGCACTTATGCGTGAAAAAAATAATCGCGATATTATCGAAAATATATGTTTGACGATATATCGTGGATGAAAAATATCGATATCGCCCAAGCCTACTTTGAACTTGTTTCTTTGAACTTGTTTCTTTGAACTTGTTTCTTTGAACTTGTTTCTTTGAACTTGTTTCTTTGAACTTGTTTCTTTGAACTTGTTTCTTTGAACTTGTTTCTTTGAACTTGTTTCTTTGAACTTGTTTCTATGAACTTGTTTCTATGAACTTGTTTCTATGAACTTGTTTCTTTGAACTTGTTTCTTTGAACTTGTTTCTTTGAACTTGTTTCTTTGAACTTGTTTCTTTGAACTTGTTTCTATGAACTTGTTTCTATGAACTTGTTTCTATGAACTTGTTTCTATGAACTTGTTTCTTTGAACTTGTTTCTATGAACTTGTTTCTTTGAACTTGTTTCTTTGAACTTGTTTCTTTGAACTTGTTTCTTTGAACTTGTTCTTTGAACTTGTTTCTTTGAACTTGTTTCTTTGAACTTGTTTCTTTGAACTTGTTTCTATGAACTTGTTTCTATGAACTTGTTTCTATGAACTTGTTTCTATGAACTTGTTTCTATGAACTTGTTTCTATGAACTTGTTTCTATGAACTTGTTTCTATGAACTTGTTTCTATGAACTCGTTTCTATGATCTCGTTTCTATGAACTTGTTTCTATGAACTTGTTTCTATGAACTTGTTTCTTTGAACTTGTTTCTATGAACTTGTTTCTATGAACTTGTTTCTTTGAACTTGTTTCTTTGAACTTGTTTCTTTGAACTTGTTTCTTTGAACTTGTTTCTTTGAACTTGTTTCTTTGAACTTGTTTCTTTGAACTTGTTTCTTTGAACTTGTTTCTATGAACTTGTTTCTATGAACTTGTTTCTATGAACTTGTTTCTATGAACTTGTTTCTTTGAACTTGTTTCTTTGAACTTGTTTCTTTGAACTTGTTTCTATGAACTGGTTTCTATGAACTGGTTTCTATGAACTGGTTTCTTTGAACTTGTTTCTTTGAACTTGTTTCTTTGAACTTGTTTCTATGAACTGGTTTCTTTGAACTTGTTTCTATGAACTGGTTTCTTTGAACTGGTTTCTTTGAACTGGTTTCTTTGAACTTGTTTCTTTGAACTTGTTGACATAACTCAAATATGCAGTCTAACATCATTCTGAATCATGACTGTGCCTGAAAATCCTATAGCGGATGGAATGTGACTAGAATGGTTTTCAAGTGTACGTTACAAAATATACCTGTTGATATCTTGTATTCATACGACGTTTCTTTTGCTGTTCAGTATATTACACCTGCTCATCAGGCTCATAAATCATTCCTGAAACCATCTCAGCTCCCTGGGGAGTATACAGCTCAATTGCTGCCATTACAGCGCATGTAGGGCTAATCAAACAAAATAACCAACTCTGCCCTCACAGGTACCCATTTACCCATGAGGGTGGAGAGAAGCAATTATGGTAAAGTGTCTTGCTCAAGGACACAAGCACCATGGACACGGTTGGGATTCGAACCCACATTCTGACGACTAAGCCATCAGAACACAAATCCGATGCACTAAACCGCTCGACCATGGCACTCCATACCGAAGTTGTTAGAGAAAAGAGACTTCTATAAATGCATTGAGTCTGGAACATATACTTTGAATTTACAATAAGGGAAAACTCACCAACAGTTCACTGAGCTGAATATAATCAAATAGTTCCTTTTCATATTGTAGCTGTAACTCTTTGCACATCAGAATTCCTTTTTCCCACATTTAAAGGGAAAAAAGAGGGAGTCTCTCCTACTTTAAATGGAGTTTGTACACCTTTGTTAATTACCCAATTACAAAATTAATGAATTTTAATAAAAAACTTGAATTTGGTGATGGTACCAAACATCCTGAGAAAGGATTCCATCTGACACAATGTCATTTTTTAGAAAACGTGAAATGAAATGGATCACAGCCATGATCCATTTTCCACATTGGAATGCATAAAAATAAATTTGAATGTATTGTTATCGACACAACGAAGTGAGCTGCATCTTTCAAAGGTTGGTTTCTCTACACACAGTACACTCCTCATTCTTTTTAAATTATGGATGCATTTACAGACATTTTACCAATGTTGTACAATCCCATTCACACCAAAGATAATCATATCTACCAAGTATGACACTCATGTTCATGAACATTATTACCCTATGTTATCAGGCCAATTAAAATCATTCCTAGAACTATATCAGCTCCCTGGGGAGTAAGCCTCTCATGCCTAATTTTTAAACTCAATGAGTTATTAATACATAATCCCATTCAATAAATGCTCAATAGGCCTGGATGATAACATGATAATATCGTCATGATACGATATTCAATACATTATCGCCACTTAAGTTTTTGGAAATATCACTGATATCAAATATATATCACACTTTTTACTTAAAGCATAGCAGGAGATTGTTATTCACCTCGTGGATATACTAGCCCTCTACCAGGAAATTTTCTTCCGCTGCGATCATATTGAGATGATAATATGAGATGTATATCAGCGATATCATAGTTCAAAGTTCAATATTACATTTATTTTGATTCTTCAGATACATAAATGGACAAATGACATGTACAATGCATATAGTATATAAGAATAATATAACAAAGAAGATAAGATGCAGACATAATAAGCAAAAGCTTGTCAATGTCAGCTTTAATCAAAATGTTATTATTAAATATTGTCACCCCTACTGTTCAATGTAACAACATCCATCAGTTGTCCAATTGTGAAGCCTGCTGATCAGTGCAACAATATTCATCAGCAAGAACAAAAGATCTTTTGTTCTCTGCACACTTCAACAAGACCCAACAGAATTTTAAATTTGTTGCATTTTTTGCATTAACCCTACTCCCTAAACAAAGGCAGTTGGAGGGATTTTGAAGGATTTTTATTGTTCACTAACAATGCTTAGGGAGTTAGGGTTAAGCATTGTTATGGTTAATCAAGCACAAGAAGCCATCTCTGCCTTTGCAGGTTCCCAATGAACACAAATATGATGACTTGAAGCTTAAGATTGGAAACTTTGCATAGTAAAATGAACTATCTGAGGAAGAGTGTCACAGTACAAGTAGGGGCTCCCATGGATCTGCCATTTTATTATTTTTAATAACAATAATAATAATAATAATAAAAGGGAAAAGAAAAAATTGCACATAAAGTGCTGTGGGGGGAGAGCAGGAAATTACCCCCAGCTGGGCATGCATGCTTACAAAAATAATTGTAACATCTAACCACAATGAACAAATCACTGGCTATGTGCCTGCTGAGGAATATTTGCAGAAACACCATGTTATTCTCACTTTAGATTTGCAAATATGTTGGTTCTCATTGTAACATTCTGGCTAGCTATGGTCACACTCCACACTCCACTAACATATACTTAGATTATAACATCTCTTGATGGTGCATTACCTTGCCTTTGTCAAAGAAATCAATTATGTCATAATAAAGGAGTTCTTTCAGCTGTCTCTCAGTCTGTGCCTCTGGGTATTTATCACTATGTGTCAACAGGGGTCTGTCTGACCACTGTAATAAAAAACAGTAATGACTGATAAAAACATTTGATATTGACAAAAACTCTGTTTAAGTAAATTTGACTGGAATAGTCTACATGTATGTGACACAGCCCTTTATGAAAAACAGTTCAAGTAACTGTAACCAGTTCCTACAAAATGATAATAAAGTATTTATTGCCAATGTCAAAATGTTACAAAAATGTAATGAATTTAATGAAAATGTATCATCTGACACTACTTACATGAAGTCTGTCCGCATGTAACTGCAGCGCAAAGCCAGCCTCTGTGTAGTTATCACATTCCAAATGAAGATCACACAGTTTGTACAGGTAACACACATACATGTCCTGTCTGTCAATATCTTTGTAGAAGTTCTGGAAAGGGAAAAATCATTAATGTTTATTTGAACTGCTAAGGCAAATGTTTTGGTAAAAACAAAGTTTTCAAGTACTTTTTATCTGATTTATTCCAGCATGTCATTATAGTTGTGCTGATACAAACATAACTTGTTTACACTTTGTAGTGACATTTAGAGTACCAAGGTGATTTCCCGCCAGGTAAAAGTGTGTGTATTTGTATGCAGAGTTTGTACATTTTATACTTTTCCACATAACATCAAGAATGTTTTTAATTTTCAGATGAATAAGATTTGAGATGTAATGTCAGTGCCTTACTAAAAATAACTTTAATTAAGAATACTTCTGATGATATCTCAAAATATCAGATTGAATGGTTTCTTGTCATAGACCAGTGTACATTTTGTGCCTATGACCTTTGGGGCTCTTTTGTAAACATATGTCATTGGTCACATCGTCTACATGTACAGTATATACAGCCAGCTACAACAATAATTGTAGTGCCTCTGGTCCCTTCAAGATTAAAAAACATTTAATCAAAAGATCAAAACAAACCCTAACCATCATAACTAAGTTTCTATAATCCAAGTATTAATAATGGAAAAGTAAGGACATGGTATTGTGACCCTAGCAGAATATGTCGTTTCATTAATCTAGCAAATACCTTTGTTTCAATTTCCAAAGTCTCTGATCCACAGAATTTTAAGAAGTCATACTAGAAACCACAACAATTTTTGCAAATAGACAAATTACAATTCTAGTGACTTGTAGCAAACAAAGGGTCCATACTTGGTCAACTTAATTGTAGTACTCCAGGGATCCATACTTGGTCCCCTTATTATCTTATTTGTGCTACCTCAGTAATCCATACTTGCTTGGTCCCTTATTATCTTACTCATGATACCCAAGGGATCCATATACTTGGTTCCCTTATCTTAGTCATGACTCCCAAGGAATCCATACTTGATCCCCTTATTCTATTTTACTTACAAGAAGATTAACAGTACAGCTCATTCTGTTCTCTTTGCTCTCCTCATGGATGATATCCCTGTAGTCCAGCAACCTCCCCATCAGGTCTCGTACCAACTTCACCGATACTGTGAGTAAAATTTTTAAAAGTTTAAAAAACTGATAGCTGTCTGGTTTTGTATGGTCAATCAACTTGCTGAAAAAATGTGTGGAAAGTACATGTACATGTAGGTGGGTTAATTAGACATAAAAAAGGTCAAAATGTACAGGTTTATCTGTTCAAGATTTATCTTTGTGTGTTTTTATAATGTATTTTTTACTTACATCTGGCCAAAGAGTTCCCTGTACTGTTCGTCACCATGACCACCTTCCACTAGAACATCCAACTGACTGATGATCTCACGCTCAAACTTAACAAGACACAATAAATTCAATATTAAATACTATTTATTGCTCACTCTTTTCAAAGTACAGAAAATTTCAAGTATAGTCAACACAAAATGTACATACAAGAGTGCATCCGTTAGGATGGATTACATTTTTTATTGGAAAATATTTCTAAGATTTCTGCCATATTCTTTTTAAGTGAATAACAAAAATCTGACAACTCAAACACATAACTCAAGAGATATTCCTTTCACATGGTGTTCCATGTGAAAGGAATATCTCTTGAGTTATGTGTTTGAGTTGTCAGATTTTTGTTATTTATTTTAACGTCACTTAAATGAAAAATTAATGAGTTTAGATATCAACTATTGGTCATAAAACTTCATTTTGCAGTGGGCGGGAATGCGAGCATGGTCCAGGACCATGACCTGCCACACAGTGTGCCCGACAACAAAACCACAGGACCGTTACTCATGGACCAATCATGGAACACGTGTGATTTTATGATTTATAATCTTTGCAATCAGGAATTTTTTACATGAAGACCATGACGGTGTGCCAAAGAATTGTTGGCAGGAGTGTTTGATTGACAGGCTGGATCAGTATATTGGTCTCATAATGGATCCAATAATAAAAAGGGATTTAACTTAGCTGTTGCTAATTATTCACACCGGCAAATTGCTGTCTTACAAATTTTGATAAAACAAACATGAATACAGTGTGAGAAATGTCCTTGTTAATTCCATATAGGAAAAGGAACAAAAAAATCCCTCCTGATTCGACTTTGGTTTTTGAAAGGAAGATTACCAATGGATTTCTTTTACATGGCCTTAGTAGCATTACAATCAAGCACCTTTCTGACACGTCTTAGTCATCAAAAAATACTTATCTGGAATGCGTAAACTTACTTCCTTAAAGTTTCCTCTGATGTTACATTCACACTGCATCATATCAAAGAAGATGGGCAGCGTAGCCTTACGGAGTTCTGTCTCTGGTACCAGGGTGACCTCTAAGAATGGACCAGTCATCTCAGGGATGAAGCGAATCTTATTCTTACCCAGATACTATCATCATTAGAAGTAGAACTCTCACTATCGCTGCCTCTGCACATAACTAGGCACTTCAGATACATTTTAAATAAGAGGTTAAGGACTACACAATTGATGTTTTCTGAAACCCTATTTATTAATTAGCATAAATCTTTTAACATTTTTAAAATCGGACATTGTGTTCAAAAGTTACAACCAATTTTATTTGTCAAAGTCAGGGAAAAAATTAGACAAAAGGTCAAAGGTCATCTTATGTTTTTCTTTATATTGTTCTTTGTACCAAAGTTGACATAGTGTGGGTAGAGTTGATGGGTGTATAACCTTGGCTATTGAAATATGTTTGTAGCATATATGGTTTTACTCAACACCATGTGATACATCTTCAAACTTAACCAAAAATTGATTATGTTAATTATCAAATTTGCATAATTAATTAGCTAATTATGAAACTGAATAACTAAATAGACAAATATGGAAAACTAACGAATTTTGACGCGAAATATCACAAATTTGATGTTATAAATTGCTGATTGCAAGATTACAATTGCAGATTATTTGCATTAATTGAGAAGATTCGCATAATTAATTAGTTTATCATGCAAGTGTCAAGCTAAATCACAAAAAGGGAGATTCAAAATTGTGATGGTGCCAAAAAACATCAAATTTCGATGGGAATTGATGTCAAATTTGCTGTAATAAAATTTAGCTCATTAGCTGTAATAAAAGTCTATATAAATAATTGGAATATAACGCTTAATTAGTCTTCAGCTGATTATAGTTAGGTGTGTAAAAGATACCACTTTTTATGATGGGTTGAGTACTGTGTTACTCCAGTGTTCAAACTTTACTTTGGGCCATGTGTACCCACTCAATTAAAATCCAACAACATAGAGCCTGTTGGAGTATGATGGGTTGAGTACTGTTTCTGTAAGTACTCTTTGAGTTTGATGGGTTGAGTACTGCAGGCTATGGTGGGTTACTACATGGTGTTGGAGTTTGTTAGGGTTGAGGGGAGCA